>JAOXYM010000019.1:2344428-2361388 GCA_028567055.1 Leptatherina wallacei
AACTCCACACAGAAAGGCCACTGTTTCAAACCCCTCCCCAGCCCAAACCAGCAACCCCCTCTGGCTCAAACTCAGCCAGGGACTCGAACCAGCAACCTTCTTGCTGTGAGGCTGTGGTGCTAACCACCACACCACCGTGCAGCCCACTCCAAAAGTATTTCAACTGAATTGAATTGAACCTTGTGGTTGCAGAGATATACTCATTTCATTATGAGTATGCAATTTTCTACTAGAGGCCTAAAAAAATAGGTACAGGGTTCAAAGAGTTAAGATACCCCAACTAAAACCTGCAGAATAGGGGTCGACTTCGGTGGAGGATGTCTTCCACATAAATCTGTGAACCCCTCATACTTACATTGTACCCTCATTAACTGAGTAAAGCTGATACCCCGTACAATAGCTTCCTGATGCTATTGTACGGCCAGTTGTAGCAGGCCATGTTGAAGCCTGAACATATAGCTGCCATATCTGACATGATTCAAAATCTTTTTTTTTTATAAGCCAATCAAATTCACAGCAGCTTTTAAAAAGCTTCGAGCTTTATCGATCACGTTGCTCTCTGAAAGGCCCTTGTTATCGCTGATGTTTCCTACCAGCATTAATAAGTTAATCCTCGCAGGCAGACGCTGCAGTTTGGGACAGTTGAGACTTGTGTTCTTGCACATATTCACTCTTAGTGAGTTAGTTCTGACTCGGCACAACCACTTTCAGCTGCTTTGTCTCTACTATTTACAACAAGAAGAAACCTCATTTAACCCTTTGGAGCCCGGCCCAAAAAAATGGTGAGAAAAATCTAACTTTTTTAATCTGAAGTCTTTATTTGGCCCTTTTGACAAAATGTACAAAAAAAAAACCAAAATATTTACCGTTTATTACCCTGTGATATGTACAAATTATTTCAGGGCATTATTGTATTATTATTGTATCCACCAGGGGGCAGAAGACAAGTTTTTTGAGCCAAGATTTTACCATGAAGGGATGTAAAAGGTCTCAAACTGCATTTATCAAATATGATACATGCGGCATTAAAGGGTTAAGGAAGGGTGCACACCCAATCTTTAGCCAGTGTATTTTAAGCCCATTCTGAGTCATCTTCTGTATCGCATCCAAATGATTTCTCTCTTCTGGCCTGCCCATTTTCTGCCATTATTGGGCCAAATATTCTGCTCCAGAGATTTGTCCCAATAATGGCCAAACATTTCAATAACTGTGCAGACTGTGGGCCGCTCCAGTATACGGAACATTTGGTGCTGTATTAATCTTGTAGAAAAGGCTCAGAGGAAGTTCTGCTCTGATCTGGGATCAGTTGAAGTGGTGCCATGTCTAACGAGCACGCACAGGTGCCGAGGTGGAATGCAGCCCTTGTTAATAATTAACCTGAGATTAGCATCACATATTGATATATGTATATATCTGTTTATACATTGCAAATCACATCATTATTAGAACACACAACTGTGATATTGTGCAGCCTTACAAAGATTCAAAGATTGGCCTTAAACGAGTTTAACACTTACTAAAAAAAATGTAGTGGAAATAGTTGCACCGGTTATGTTCACCTGTAGGTGCAAAACCTTTGTCGGAGACCCACAACGAATAACACACAGGATTTCAGCTCATTGGAGCCCCAAATATCCAATACTGCCTGATGCAGCTTTAATCTTCATGGGTTATTGATGCAGAATCAAGGAGTGTTATTGGTATTTTGATTTACTGTGAGAGCTCTGCAAGGCTGAAAAGCATCAGCTGTCTGATTAGCATCATCTGTCTGTGTGTGAAGCGTCTGCTCGTCTGACTCCCATAACCTCTGAAATCTCAAGCGAGATCATCACTTGAAACGTGGAGCTTTTGCCCTCTAAACATCAACACACTCTTTCAGCTATAATTACTCCTTTTGATGACAGTATGGAGAAGTTTGTTTGTGTTCCTCTGAGTTTCTACTTCCTCTGGTTCCACCCGTTTCTATTTGAGGTGGCAGTCTCCGGAGAGATTGAATATCATCTCGAAACGTTGAGAGGAAACGCTCCAACGGAACAAAGGGGCAAAAATAAAACATCTTTAACTCTTTCTCTCCTTTTTTTTTCTCCCCACACAAACTCACACTGTGATAATTCTCACGTAATCGTGTGTGTTTAATCCATATGTAGGAAATATTGTGAGCTCTCTGTAATATTTGAAATGTGTGTGAGGAAGTTATTTTTACAGGCTGCGCTGCTGAAACCTGAGGGAACGGTCCGCTGTGTTGCTGCTCTGCTATTTCTTCCCTCCATCTTTTTTCCCCCCCCATCTGTTCAAGATTTAAATCAATGCCTTGTTGGGACTCTGTAACAGCATAACCAATCAGTGCTTCCTCTAGCTCACCTGCTTCCTCTGTTTCCATCAGGTGTGGGGCTCAATCAGTGTTTAACTGTGTCGATGATTCATGTCCTGACTTCCTTTTTTCCCCCATCTCCTCTGTCTAACCCTCCCTCTCTCCCTCTTGCCTGTCCTTTCTCTCTTTCCTTCCTGTCTTTGGGTGTTTCTAGCGGTGGCCCCCGGGCCTGGTCTGGGCCCTGCTCCAGTGTCCCAGTTTGGAACCATCTCGCGCCAGATTTCGCGGCACAACCCCTCCAACTCCTCTGTCTCTATGGTTTCGGCCACGGGCACCTACCGCCGGGCACCGTCGGTCACTTCGCAGTTCTCCTTGCAGCAGCAGCATCAGCAGCAACAGCAGCAGCAGCTACAGCAGCTACAGCAGCAGCTACAGCAGCAACAGCAGCAGCCTCATATTAACGGAGGCACCCCCGGCTACGGCCAGAACTCAAGTAAGGCCCTTCTGTCTCCAGTTCAGATCTGTTTTTATAGATCACTAAAGCACAAATTCTTCCAAACGGCACACAGTCACCGGCTCACGCTAACCTCTAGCTTTAGAGCAGTTTTTCATATTTACAAGTGCGTCGCCGCTCTCTGAAGGTCAGGCTTGCTTTTAGTCCGAATTATTGACTTTTCCCTTAAAGTGCAGGTTGAGGCTTTTTATCTCACTGCACGATGTCTGTAGTATCGACGCAGAAAGCGTCGTCCTTGGATACGGAAGCAGACGCACTGCAGCCAGTCAAACTCTGCTGACAATGCAGAATGCTGTTTTTGGCATCACTTTCTGGGCAGAATCAACTTCCTCATCCTCATGTTGGTTTGGTTTTACGGTAAAGAGATGCAATGAATTAACATTAGACCCATTATGAATGAGCATTACCTCATTTATGGTCACATTTTTTTTAAGAGGAATATTGCTGACAGACACGTTGACTTGAAGCTTCAGATGAGTTAAGAGTTTTGTAGTCTTTGAGCTTGGTGGATAGAGGCTTTCCCAAGAATGTGACCAGCGTTTACACCCGGTCCAGATCAGATCCCAGTGCATGGTACTCGTCCTCCAGATGTGGCCCGTCACTGTGAGCATTCTTGCCTTGCAGAACCTTGTGTTCTCTTCTCCAGGTATGATAATCAGTCGCAGCTTCAGGTGCAGACAGGTTTCTGAAGCCTCATGAAATCCTCAAGTCTGTTTGGGTTTGTGCCTCAGTCCTAGTTTAATTAAATCTGTATGACTCATATTATCTGGCTAACGTCTGAGAAGTGTTAAAAGAACCCAAAGTCCTCTTTTTTTACTCGTCCGACTGGACTTCACCAGCTTTGCTTTGGGATTGGGGTCAAAATTGAGAAAGAATTCAGTCAAACATTGCCCCCTTGTGGCTGCAGACAGCACCTACCCGTGTGGAAAGGGTCAGATTGACGAAAATAAAGCATAATCCTCCGTTTATCCTCCCTCCCGGTGACCCACAGATGTCACGAGAAAATCTCCACACAGACGTCACAAAGCATGTGTGCGATCAGCTGAGACAAACTTTTCACTTTGTTTTATTTTTGTAAAACCCAGCAACCAACATAATTTCAACTCTCCAGTGTTGCTTTTCACTCCATTTTCTCATCTTACACGTTTTCGAGCTCACAGTTCCTGCAGCGTGCCTCCGTCTGGGTCTCACTCTGAACTGTCTTCTGTGTATTCTCGGTAACTTATCGGCTCTATGTCTGTTTCTCTTCTGTCCTCTTGTCTGTCTCTCTCTTTTTTCTCCTCCTTCCTGTCTCCTCTCTGCTGGCTTTCAGTGTCTGTCGCTCCTCCTCCTCCTCCCATGCCCCAGCTGACTCCACAGATACCTCTGACTGGCTTTGTGGCCAGGATGCAGGAGAGCAGTAAGTGAAGAGTAACTTCCTCCTTATCTGTGCCAACTGTTCCCACTTCCGCATCACCCAGCATGCATCATGCCTGTTCATCAGCCCGTCTGTTGTGGATACTTAATATGTTACATGAAGCATCGTTTTATATTCCTGGATTAATCTCTTGCCTTGAAGCAGGAATGTCTTTATTAACAGTTCTGCAGAGTTTTGCTGAGGTAAATTATATTTTGAGGATAAAGTGGGAGACGTAAACAAGCTAAGGGCTCTCTTATGACTTTGTAATAGGCTTATAGTAAAGCTTTGTACAGTTTTAGAGCAGAATTAGTGGCACCCATACCAAAAGAAAACTTGGTACTGGAAACTCGGAAGGACTTGGGACCAATAAAGGAAAACAAAGAACCACCTTTCCTCAGCATAGAGAGAATCCAGCTCTCATTAAAGCAGCGACAAGGATATTAATATGATATTCTGAACTTTTCGAAGCAAAAAAGACGTCATGAGGTTAAGGAGAGGTGGTCGGAGAAAGACGATCGTGCTGCAGAGAATGCTTTAGATACTCCATGTAATGCCATCCTGTCATGTTGTTACACAGAGGCTACATTAATTACATATATATACTAAAATAATAAATGTGTTGGAGCAGGGAAGCACCTGAAACCTGCAGGACGGTCGTCCTCAAGGACCCGTCTTAAACTTTAAAGTCCTGCAGAGTTTCACTCGAGGCTTTCTTATGGCTCCACGGCACAACCCACATCCAAGATTATTCTCACCATTTCCTATTAATGAATAATGAAATCTTTATTTGCCATCAGAACAACCAAACAGTTCTTTTGGGTGGGACCAAACTGTGGGATTTTTAGATCACTCCTTTTAGTTTTTAGTTGGTTTCAGGCCTGAGCACTTTTCAACCAGGGCTTTCCTGTTTTCTTCCAGCAGTAGCTCTTTGGGTGGTGATAATCCAACCTGCTGATGATTCTTGGAAAACATGAGCTAATAGACGTAAAACATCAGACATTTCCAAAGGGGAAGGATTGACTTCAGGATGGCAAACGAGCAGAACCGGACCTTTCAACAAGACAATAATCTATTTATCCTGAATCCCAATAAGAACCTGAAAGACCCGGAGATGGTTGCAGGAGAGGAGCTGCCCAGTTTCCCATTAAAGAACCGTTTGGTGTGATGGAAATGAAAGGTTTTCTCATTGATTTCTGTGTTGATGCTGTTGAACTTGAAGCATGATTCACACGTTGAGCTTTTGTAAAGTACACAACTTCCCTTATTTTCTGCATGCGCATGCCTGAAAACACAGCAAGACTGCGTGATGCATCTTCCTGCATGTCTGTTCATCACTTATAATCCTGCATGATTCCACCGCCTCCATCACCGGGCTCGTATTAATCTCATGAATCCAGCCATAAATGTCTGGAGTTTCCTCAGTTTTTTCTGTCTGAACAGTTGCAGACACTCCTACTCCGCCTCCCCCTCCTCCTCCGGACGACCTGCCCATGTTTGACGACTCCCCTCCGCCTCCGCCGCCGCCTCCGGTGGATTACGAGGAAGAGGAGGACGCCGCAGTCGTGCACTACAGCGACCCCTACGCCGACGGAGACCCGCAGTGGGCCCCCAAGACCTACGCCGAGAAAGGTTTGCTCAGTGTTTTCGAGCGTTTTGACGCCGCAAGCCAGCTTCCTCAGTCTGTGACCGATCGAACATCCCCCCCCCCCCCTTCCTGTTCACAGTGGTGGCCATCTACGACTACTCCAAGGACAAGGACGACGAGCTGTCGTTCATGGAGGGCGCCATCATCTACGTGGTGAAGAAGAACGACGACGGCTGGTTCGAGGGCGTGTGCAACGGCGTCACCGGCTTGTTCCCCGGCAACTACGTGGAGTCCATCATGCACTACGCCGACTGAAGGGACCTTGCAGTAGAAGTACAGTCTATTTATTCAGTCATATCCTAATCCACTGAGACTGACCGCAGCGATCCGACTCCTGACATGCATAGATATAACTGTATGATCCTTTCATTTTTTTATTGTTTGGATATGACAGAATGTTTTTTTTGTTTTTTTTTCCCTTACTGATTGCAAATAAAATAAAAAAGTAATATCTATTTAGTCATTTTGGTGTGACATAGGCCGGGTGGGGGCAGCTGGAGGATGCGCAGCGACGTCTTGCCTGAACAAAGAGTTTCTGATTGAGAGTTAAATGATTCGATGGAACAAATAAAACACCATATGAGCACCTTCAGTCGACGTGTTTGTATATAAGACGAGCTGCAGCCTCCCCGAGTCCTGCCATGTAAATTCAGTGAATGTCTGACGGTAGCATCCATCGCGGCGCTCTCCTCAACTCGACTTAAACACAGACGGCCTGTTTATACGTTTTTAAATACTGTAAATGGTATTTCAAGGAAACGAATCCTTCTGAGAATCTGTTTTGGCGTAAAAGCATGCAAATATAATGTAATCTTTAAGTTTGTTGCCATTATGCTTCCATTATGTTGTAAATGTATTTACCTTTTTTTTTCTTTTTTTCTTTTTTATCACACTGTTGAAATCACTGAACTTTTCATTCTTGAGTAAATTTGAAGCCTTCCCGCAGTCTCGCTCTTAAAACTTGGATTTAAAATCATGAAGATCCTTTTAAACCAAGATTACACATTACTTTTTTTTTTTCATACCAAGCATCTAAATCAGGGTTCTTCAACTCCTGCAGGTTTTACTTGTTTCCCCGCTTCAATATAGATCGATTCAAATGCTCACCGGTTCTGCACACGCCTGGAAATGAGGCGGTACTTTGGGGCCAGGTGAGTGCAAGCAAGGAAACGTCTAAAACCTGCAGGACACGGACGACCAGCGATGAAGAAGAACCCTTGAAGCAACCAATAATAATGTTAAATGTAATGAAGCCGATAACTTTATAACTTGCCAATACTGTAATCGCACCTATTTTATGAGCAAACTGCACAAAAATCTTGTATTTCTGAGAAATGCAGTGTTATTTATGTATTATTACATCATCAGTTGCAGTTGTGACATTTTCAAAGGATTTTTGTCCCTCTATGCCAATAACCAACCAATAGCATAATAACTTGTTACGTTTTTGGCTTTATTACATTAAAAATGGCCAAAATTATGACGCAAAATGAGCAGGTATTGCGTAATAACCTCTTTAGAGACACCAATGCATCACATGATGGGGGGATTTCTGTCCAGCTTGACCCCCGTCAGCTCAGATTTCTTGTTAAAGACTGACTTCTCCAATCAGCCTTTTTTTTTTCTCTTTCTGCAAAACCTAAAATTTTTATTCCTTAACCTCTGAAGGAACTAAAGACATGAAATGAAAATGTTCTGCTTTTACTTTAATCATTTTCCTGATGTTTGCCGGTATTTCCAGAATCAAATCGTCGTCTGTGGAGATTGAAAATGTCGATGCTTCACTTTTCAAGTGGAGAGTTTTTGACTTAGATTTTTGGAGATGTGAAAGTAAAGAGGCTGAAATGCTATGAGATTAATGAGATTACAGATTTTAAATGACTGCATATGTTTCATTAAGCATCTTCTGCTCAGTGGGAGGTGAAATTGACCATTTTGGATACTTTTAAAACCGTTTTTTAAGTTTACAATCTGTCATTTAAAAAGGGATAAATCTGCTCGGCTGGTTGTTTTTTTTTTATTAAAGTGCAAACTGATCATTTTCAGTTTTATCTACAGAAAACCACAAAGAAATCATCTGCCAATAAAGTAACTAGAAACTAAAAACGGATGGATTTGGAAGATATTTATTAAAGCGGAGTCAGATATAACAGGACGAGAACGCCATCACATCTCCATCCTACTACGTCCCATCACTGCTGTTGCTTTAATCAACACACAATCTGTAGGCTCTATCTAATGGGATATCTCTCTAAAAGGTGTGTAGTGATGGACTTGAGTGGTCCTGCCTCACACTGCCATGTAACAGTTCAGACATAACGCAGACCAACAACCAACTAATACCTCCTCAGTCTTAAAGCAACAAGGACCTGCTCTGAGCTGCACAGGTGTACATATTAATGCAACTCCAGTCAAATCAGCCACTTATTAGGTGTCACTCAGGAATCATCCTCAATGCATTGTATATTTTATTTTCCTCCTTGTGTTGACTATTTGCATCGCCTGCAGTGCTCACGTTCAGGATATCGCAGCTAAATGCCTTGATTCTTGTCCCACTTTCATTTTATTCCCCCCTAAAAATAAACTTTCATGGGTAAGAGTATTGAAATCCACCTCTCCCTCCCTCCCTCTCTGCCCATTATTTGTATATAATAATGTTGATTGAAAAATTAATGTACAGTCTTTTATAATAAACAATTCTATGTACAACACTTTGTGTCATCACTCAGAGAGAAATGAAAAAGAAGTAAAAGTCTTGGCTTAAATAAATAAAAAAAAGAAAAAAGTTGGTTTATTGAGCACATGGTCATTGCAGATGTTAAGGCCTTGGTTGTTACAGGACACTTTGCAGTACAGAAGTAACCTCGCAACGAAGTTAAAAAGACATGTGACATGTTTGGCCTCGGAGGTGTGGACGGATGTCATCCGGACAAACAATGACGACGAGTTGAAACTTCCATCTTATTTGGAATTACAGACGTAGCAGCAGCTCAACTGTTCGCTCACAGCCGGCTAGCTCGAGCCGTGGGAGGCTGCTACCCTTACAGTACTGAATGAAGTAAAAGGTTTTGGGGGGTGTTTCAGTGCCGTTTGTTCTTTATAAGTTTAAATTACTCAGGAATCGTCTCTGATTCCATCTAGGACCTGAAATCACAAAAGAAACTATTTGTTTTTTTAAGAAAGTGACTCATCCTCAGGTACGTGTTTGGGAGTGGTGGAGAGAAAACCGTGAAATACAGATTGAGAGGGATCCTCCCATCGTCCCTCCTCCACCCTGGCCTGGGGTGAGTCGCCTTTCTACAGATAGCTGCCTGAAGAGAAGGCCGGCAGTGGAGGGTCACTTGTCTCTGTTCAGCACGATCTCCGTGAGCCTGATGAGGGCGTCCCGCTCCGGGGACGGCTGGAGCATGCTGATCTGCCGGATGGCTTCTTGACAGTAGCGCCGGGCCAAGTAGGTGGTCTGCTGCACGCCGTCGCTCTGAGACGGAAAAATGCAAACTGGTCAAGAGAGTTCACAGAGTTTTATTTCTTCCGATAAAGATGTAGTTTTATAAACGCCTGATGAACCGACTAATGGTGCAGCATCAAGATGCAGGGCTGCCTCTGAGTGGCAGGAACAGGAAGACCTACAGATAAAACAATGGAGTCTGAGTGGATCTGCAGTAGTCCAGACTTAGACTCCATATCTCTACATGTTTCTGATTTTAGCCTCCTCGCTCCTCCATGACGCCTAACGGGGCACATCAGGCCTCGGCTAACACACAAATCAAGAGTTGTGTGTGTGCAGATAGGGAAATGAGTGAGTGAGTATGTTCTATCATCTGGTGAGAGCCTCTCTTTAACAAACATGACAACCGTGCACGTTGACGCTCAATAAAACCTTTTGTTTAGTCTGAAGAAGAGATGAGGCAGCCATGTGTGAACAGACGGCGTCAGGAAGCCCCACCGAGCTCTGAACAAGATTTTCTCGTTGTGAGGCAACGGTGCAAACACCTTGTTGCTCACTTCTTCGTGAAACAGCTTCTTTTGCTAGAAAGGCTTCTTCAGACCTACACTGGTTCCTAGAAATAACTTCTGAACAGGGTGTTGTGCGTCTCACCTGAAGGACGTACTGCCAGGCTCGGTCTACGTCTCCTTTGGAGCTGAAACGTCTCATGATCATTGAATGAAGCTCAGGAAACTAAACACAGACAAATAAAAGGTTAAAACGCTCCTGGAGTCTCCGTCAGGGCCGTACACAGGGTTTTAGAAATGACCAGGTCCACCGCCCATCATCGCACATTTCCTGAGAGCATTATTTATTAAAAATAGTCTTTGTCCTCCATCTACTCTGTCCTTTTGTTCTTCCCTCTGTACCAACCATCTCCTCACTCGTCTCTCCTGACAAACTGTATGAAAAATATTCATGCTGACGTCATCTAAACCTTTCTTAGTTTGTCTTAATGTCTGGGTTAGCTTCAGATTGGACCAAACGTGATTTATTCTGTGACACTACTACAGAGAGTCTATTCTACTCTTTATTTGATATTAAATTGAATCTATAGAAACCTCTGGAATAACTAAACGTGTGGTCAGTAGTCCCCGCTGAATAATCAGGTCAGTCTGGTTTTATTCGTTTTAACAGAAAGATATGCCTCATCCATCCATACATACATTTATGATGAAGGCTATTGTCTTAAATATTTTTCAGTAGATTTTTTTTTTTTAAAGCTCATAGTGTCCATTTCATTACCAGTACTGAATATTTAAATGACAACTGGTCTAGATTATCTATTTTAAAGGATCTTCTCTGCGAGGTAATATTAGGGACAGAAGTCTCACTCCAAGCTGAACTCATGTAGACATTTGTCACATTTACTTATTTTATTACCAACATTTGAACAAAATGGGAAGTTTTAAGATTGCAGGGAACTCCTGTTTGAACAACACCACAAAAACCTAAACCTAGCAGACAGACGGAAATCACTTTTCCCCCAAATTCCCTGACAGTGCTGCACGTCTCCATCAGCTTCACATGTTCTCCCTCTATACCTGGATTGTACCCGATACCTGCCTGCAGCACCAGAGCTCAGAGTGGTCCGTCTCGCACAAGCAGCATCTTTTCCTTTCCCCGTCAGATCACCTCATCATAACCTCCTCGCTACTGCTCCTGTGTTACGCTTGATACTCAGACGTTTGAGGTTTTTGGTCGTCCTACACATCACAACGCATTGTTGCCGTTTGTGGAGCTGAAATATCTCCACACACACACTTGATCACCGAGCAGTCAGTGAGGGACACGCTGCTGCGATGCTACCCTGTGCCTTATTTCACATATTACTACAGCAGGCGGAAGAGGAAGTAGTTCCTACCTATCCTGAGAGTTTAGTTACTTTCTGCTGTGTTCCTGTAAATAATTAAACTACAAATTGAACCCAAATTAAAAGCTATATGAATAACTTGTAATGGAGGAAATAATATTTCAAAATCAATCTACATATGACTATTTTGTCCAGCGAGATAACCGCGTATATAAAAAGCATTTATTTTAAGAATTCCAACGATAGTCGAGCCGTGGTCTCACCTGCTGACAAGCGAATAGGACCGGTCCTGTGGCCAAACCCAGTTTCAGATCTGCGGCTGAGGGTTTGCCCAGCTGACTGGCTCCTGATGTGAAGTCCAGAACGTCATCTACCAGCTACACAACAACAACAACAACAACACACAACGACCCTTTATTCTTCCAGATCCTGCTCACTCCTCCACGAGTAAAAACTGATCATTTATCAGATTCACGACCTGAAACGCGATGCCGACGTTTTTCCCGTATTCGTAGGCTATTTCGTGAACTTCGGGATCGGAGTTCACCAGAATGGACACCTTCGAATAAAAAGAGCGGGCAGTCAATACAAATCATAAAGTGCAGAAAAAGAGGCTTTTCTCCATCTGTGTGTTATTGATGTGGAGACAGAACGTACATACTGCTTTACAACTGTTTGCAATAAGACTCGCCGTCTTCTTGAAGGTTTTCTCCAGGTAATGTTTGAATCTCTCGTTCTCGTTCTCTTTGGAGCCCAGCTGCATGAATTCCCCTGGAAGAAAGACCCCACAAGTACCCAATATCAGTAACTGAGGAAGGGGGGGGGGGGGGGGGGGGGGGGGGGGGGGGGGATGACTTGCACTAGTAGTTTGAGAGTTGTATTGTACCTCGCACCAGGTCCTCTATGACTTGGGAGAGCACTTTCACCACCGTGTTGTTTCCAATGCGAGCCAAGGCCATGGAGGCGGCTGAGAGGATGAAATCTCCGGCTAAGATGGCCTGAAAGACGACAAACTGGTCATGAAGTTGTACCAGAAGACAAACGCAGTCAGGACGAAAGAGAAGTAGGCCTCACCTTTCTTTCCCCCCACACTTCATTGATGGACCTCTTTCCTCTTCGCTCATCTGAGCCATCGATTACGTCATCGTGCACCAGGCTGGCAGTATGAATCATCTCAGTGATCATAGCGATCGCCCTCTGTCCCGGAAGCAGATCTCTACAAACAGATGGCACGACGAAGGAAGGTGAGGTGAAATAAAACTTTATGCCTCTCATGGAGAGTTTATCACAAGGTGTGGTGCATCTCGTGAGCAGCTTACTAAGTTAATTAGTTCCACTTCGCCACTAAAAACCAACAATCTTCCATCACTTACCCCGCTCTGTTGCTGTGGATGTTAAGGGCGCGGGCCATCAGGACGACAATGATTGGTCGGATAGCCTTACCCCTGCCATCAAAGTAGTAGTCGCATAGATACTTCAGTTCTTCTTTAGAAACAAAAAGCTCCTGTGAAGGACAGAAGGAAACAAGTTTGGATTTAAGGCTATAAAAAGCTGGCATTCCTGATATCTTTATTATCGGCTGACAGCAACTCGCCTTTTTAATGTCATCGTATAAACTCGTCAAGTCTTTCTGGGCTAGCATGAAAGGGTCCTTCAGCTTCGTGTCGCTGTGCGTCGTTCTGCAGCAGCGTGACTGTAAAGTGGGAAACGGCAACGGAGAAGCGTGTCTGCAGCGAAACACACGCACAAACTTTGACTGCGACTGCCACAAATTTGCATCTCAAAAACACTGACTGCACCATTAACTAATCACCAAAATCTCACCTGATAAGAGATGGGTTTAGGTTTAGGAGTTTTGAGTGGAAATTAATAGGCGATTGTGGCTTCCCCTGAAAGACAGAAGACACAGCATGAGCAGATGCTGCACATCAGAGCTGATATTTTACATAAACATTCAGACAAACTCAGCTTGGCATGTTTTTTTATTAATATATCATTAAATTTTATTCCTTTATATGTGAGCTCTTTTAATTTACTGGAAGAATCAGCTGTTTAATGCTTCATGAGAAAAACATTAAAAAACAAAAAGATCCTCATTAATTTAAAGAGCTTAAATATATTTAAATCTGCTTTAAGGAAACTTTATTAAGTTTGTAAACATTTTGTGAAATGAATAGATTTGCTGTAGTAGTATGAAGTTCTCCTTGTGTGTCTCAATGTCACATGAATGAAGGGTACATAATGAAAAATCAATGAATGGGAAGTTGGCTGTATTGGATAAGTATTAAACTGACAGAGGGTCAAGCCAAGGACAGATTGATGTAAACGTCCTGGAATGACTTCACCTTTAAGACAAGAGCTGTGACACAACCCAAAAAACAAAAAGGGGAAAAAGCATCAGCAACAAGTCACTGTTCATGTCAGGAGGTTCTTACAAAACCCAGGAAACTCTTGCGACAGACATAAAGTTTGTTATACAGCTACGAAATGTCCCGACCACAGCAGAGGGAGAGCCGAGGACTGGACCACCGGGAACACCGGCTGACGGCTCGTCGGTATGCATGACCTTCCCCTGCTGACTGCATTCCCCACCCGGTGCGAACTCACCTCGTTTCCCTGCCCGGAGCTCCAGGACGTCCGGCTTTGACAGAATGCGGAGGAAGATGCAGGTCTGCCATTAATATGCCACGTTTCAAATAAACTCGTGCTCGTACAACTCGTAGTCCACCTCCTGCAATGCCTCCACCACGGACCCGCCATGTTCCCATGTAGCATGCATCAGGACATGTTATATATTTCAGCGGAAGCGGAACCCAGTAACCGGGCGTTATATGATGACGTTACGTAGCGCTCTTAGGTTAAGCCCCGCCCCAACTGGAAATGTCTTCATCCCATTGGTTAAATTTCGCATAAACCTTTTTTCCATTGGTTATCATTGTTGTAGCGAAAGGCAGTGGGTTCGCTCCATTTATTCCACGGGCTAGCCGGGTAGGCGGGGTTTATACCCCATCAGCCGCCCGTTTTAAATACATGGGTGGAAAAAACAAATCAAACTGGGTAAATCTTAGAAAATGTTCCAACATGATATTGTTGATGCGTGGCCTTTATTTACGTTGTGAAGATAAGAGAGGATTCCTCAAACAACTTCTGCCTACGTTATAATTCTGTTAATTTGCTCTAAGCAGTAAAGTTGTGTCCCAATCCAGCTCCTTCATTCTGCATCGTCCTTACTTGTTTGTAAAGACGTGGACTGATACACTTTGCAGACTACAGTCTGAAACGAATGCGTGTAAAATTATCACTTCATTATGAACTTTTTTATTATTTTTATGATCAGTTTCACTCCGAAAGATCCTTCCTTTGCTTTGGTAAACCCCCTTTCCACCGGCAAACGCTTATTTCCCTAGAGTGCTCTAATGTAACTAATCTAATGTAATATAATCTGACTTCTCCCTGGGACATCACCTGAAAAGGTGCGGATCCACTGGATTAAAGGAAAAAAAAGAATAAATAAACACAAGATGTAAACACTTCATATTTTTTTGTAATTTCTTTTCACTGTTAGTTTTCAGTGTTCAAAACTTCAAGGGTCCAACACTGAAAAAGATAAAAGAAAATAAATCAAATTGCTCAAATCCACCAGTTTTTTTTTTGTTAAATCGGGTCTTAACATTCACTGTTAGAAAAAATAGATTTAACACCTTTTTTTAAAACACAGCAGTCAATGCTGGACAACATTGAACCGACATTCAGCAATGAACTCATGCTCCGTGTGTTATGTGACAGGTGTGACACCATATGGTGACCTTTCTGTCCATTCCTGTGACTCTAGGAGGCATTGTTGTCTCAACTGTCTTTTACAGTCACTGGTCTGAATAAAACTACTGTTCAGACCAGACTGATGCTGGATGGAGGATCATAATGTTTAGAATTTACTTTGCCTGCATTTAACAGAATAAACCATGTTGGGTTTATTTCCCAATAACACCCAAAGAGGAAAGTCAAAAGTAGCCTAAAGACAGACAAATTTTCTCAAACACTACACACCTGCTGCATTTTTATTCCTTACTGTCGTTCCTTGAAGATGACATTCCCAAAGAGGGACTACAGAGTTTTTAACTTCTCCATTGTTTTAAAAATGAATTACATGAGCAACCACACGACTCAATTGACTTCCCCTGACCTTACCTGTATTAAAAAAGTTTCTTTAACTTTATTCGGAACAACAAATACAACAGAACATGGTATACAATAAGCTGGTATACAGGAAAAAAGAAAGAAAAAGAAAACATTTACAACTTGAGTCCAGTGTAATTCTAAGTACAAGGAGTTTAGAGAAATATATTAAAATGTTTTAAAAAATGACAAATCTTTTTTAAGGCTTTCTGAGTCTTACTCCTATGAAAGAAATGTAATGTTTTATTTATAAAATCAATTACATAACTTGGATTAATGTATGAAAAAATTTGACCTAATAATTAAAAGGTTAACGAAATAAAAGTGAAATTTTAGCTTGCCAGCATAACCTGTATAACCAAATAAGACGTGTCGGTAGGATAAAACCTGCACAACATTTAATTTTTTTTTTTTTTAAACATTATTGGTTTGAAAAAAATCTTTTGTGGTGACATTAACCGCACTTTGTTCTTTCATTCGTACCTTCGACAGGAGCAGACAGCAGTGAGAGGTAAGTGAGCAGGCCATGTATTTATTATTCCACTTGACGCATTTATGTGGTTTTAAGTTGTTTTTCTAAATAAAAGACCATAGCAGCAACATTTGCCTATGAAAGGATGATTTGAAGGGAATTTTGTTAATATTAAAACATGTTTTACCTCTGATCAACAGCAGGAATAAATCAGTCGGTCACAAATTTCTGACAGTAGTTTAATAAAACCACACAAATAAAACAGTGTTATACTGACTTCAGTTACAAACGTTAAACTAAGAAAACACACACAGCTTCAGTGTGAAACCGGAGAAGTCAACAAATAAAATCAATAAAGGACCAACGACTTGTTTGTCGGCGTTACAGCAGGCGTGCGCTTTCCTCAATGTAGTCGTGTGGGTCTCCTTTAAAGGGCAGGTGTGGAGGGTGGTTGCAGAGCCCCATGAGGAAGATGATGATGGTGCCGAGGGTCATCACTGGAGTAACAAGGAAGAGGCAGAGACGGTCCACGGTGCGAGCGATACCGCTCCAGTTGTCTTTCTCCTGTAATGACAGTAAAAATGGATCATTTATAACTTTCACTCCCTCAGTTGGTTTATAACCTGAAGATCAGTCATGCTGCTGAAACAACCTCCACTCCTCTGATTTCTATCTTTCTCCCACATGTCGAGCCTCTTGCAGGGATATTTTACAGATTCAGGTACCAGAGTAGATATGATGATCAGCTCCCGTCCATCATACCGATGTTAGAAATGTCCCTCAAACGAAGCTTTTTCTTCATGGAGCTTCAGCACGGAGATGCTTGTTTATTTCCCAACGAGATTAAACAAGGCCTACTTGGCTGAATATTATAAAACCTGATGGAAAAGTGAAGCAAAGCGTGGGTCCAGATGAAGCCGGGCTTGGTTGTTTTCAGTTTAAGTTGAAACAATTACAAAAAAAAAAGTGTTTGATTCACTTTTATCGAAGAGGAATAATTATAGATTAGGTGGACAAAACTCTTTTGGCCACGGTGCTGCTACACTTTCCTACACGATGGTCACATTTTATTAAAGGTCCCATATTATGCACTTTATTCCCAATCTTAAACAATTCTCTGATATATCATTTAAATCTTGGCGT
>JAOXYM010000019.1:2395225-2410646 GCA_028567055.1 Leptatherina wallacei
GATAGATAGATAGATAGATAGATAGATAGATAGATAGATAGATAGATAGATAGATAGATAGATAGATAGATATTGATGCAGAAGAAAATTTTTATGGAAAAGAAGAGAGAAAATAGTTATTTTCAAGATGGCAAGAACAAAGTGTATACGTTTTTTAAAGTTTATACGTGTAACCTTGTCTGTGGCAGGACAGGGGTTTGAACAGGACGATGTCTGTATATTTATATGCCTTAGGGCTAATTTATGCTCCATATTAAACATGCATGCACCACACTGATGGAACATTTTGTCTGCATTCATTTCAGGCATATTTTAGTCCATTGTCAAAGAGGTTTCAGATGTTAACTCAGTCTGTCATTTAATTCTTAAGTGATTATTTGCTGAGATCACTAGGCTGACTTTGCTATTCATACATTAAATGTTTTATTTTTGTCTGTCACAGACACTTTTTTCCTATTTTTTTATAGGCCTTAATTCTACACCTAGTCTGCTTTGATGTGGGCCAAATATTGAATTATTAAACTGGAATTCACTTGAAAAATGAGGCTCACACCCATAACCATTAGTTACTTGACCAGTGACTATCGGTGCATCCCAGTTGTCTCGTAATTCCAAGCGCCTGTGAGTAGGTGACCTTATTACCAGGGAGTTGCCATTCCTATTGGCCCAACCCAGAAAAAATAGATGCCTCCAAAATTGCCAATTTGTGACAACTACAATTATGCCGTATGAAACTAAAAAAGCACAAACCAATTATAAAAAACGCGCACCATGAGAACAGCAGCTACTTTTGGTGATGATTAATAAATCACACATATTGATGCAACATTTCACAAACAACCCCACCTTAACAACATAATTACTGATAACAACAATTTCGTCATATTTACTCAAGAAACTTAGTGGATACTAAACACATTAGAAAGAAATTTAATAAAGACAACGATGGACTAAATGTGGTACGCAGCCATTTTGAAAACTGGAACCTCGGGATCATTTGCAATTTACAAGTTCTCATTTGGAAAAACTTTGTTAACTAATCAATTCTGACAAAAATTCCTTTAGAAATAAATTCCTAAGACAACTGGAATGCACAATATGTCCTGGTCTGGCCCAAATAATGATGTGAGAGCAAGCAGTGAAAACTCACACACCAGGGCTTGGTTTGGAAACAAATTGAACAAAATTTTAATTACAGGCTTTTGTAATCAGCTCTTATCACCCTTTACTTTCTTTACTGCTTTTCTCTCTCTACTTTGTTCAGAGCACCAAGTGACACTATTTTTTCACTTTGAGAAGAAAAAAGATTGGCTACTGTGCATAAATGTTATGCCAATGTGATCATAAACACCAACAACCTACCATTTAGTGATTTATTTTCTCCTAGAAAGGTGAAGAAATTGTGCTATTTACAAAGCTGAGTCTCCCCCATTTCAAATCCTTTAACATTTTTTTTAAATATCAACCTTGAGGCTTAAAATAATAAATAAATAAATTTCATGTTGCAAATCAAGATAAATTTATTAACCTTATTTTCATGTGATAACAGCTGTCTTAATTGAATCAACTTTAAATTGATTAAACTACTTTAAATTTGACCAACCCCTTTTCTTGTGAACATAGATTTTCACTGGCTCATATTTAACTTACATTTTCATCATCTTTGTTTCCACTTCTCGTCACGCTACTTATTTGGTTCAGATGTTCAGAGAGCTATACTAACATTGGCCAATATCCACATATAGCTGCTATAGTTTGATAACTCACCAAGTTGCAGTTCAGGGTTTGTTTCGCACAGACTCCAGTCCACATTGCAGTCACAGTGAGTCTTCTCAAACAAGTTGTCCAGAACTTCTCGGACACTTTGCCTCTCGTCAACCATCAGAGTCTTGGAGCTGCCATCGTTCATTAGCACCTTCACCACCAACTGTCAGAAAAATGTTACTTTATTTCATGCTTTTTTTCCTAACAAGACAAAAAAAAGAGAAGAAAATTCCAACTCATATATTGATATTTTTGGAAGGATTTAGATGGGAAAAGTCCCTCCTTCCTTCTTTTGTGGCTGTGATAAATGTTAAGCTACAGCTTAGCTTGTAGCCCCTTAGTTTAGCTGTTAAGCTTAACAACACAAAAGAGTAGGAACAGAACTTCTCTTCTTTTCATTTTTAATTTAACAAGCACCATCTCACATTTAAGATAATGAATGTATTTATTTTTACTTTGCCTTTGGAGAAAACGTTGTTGTTTACTTTAAGCTAGGTTAACCACTCATATTTGAAGCATTGAAGAAAAAGCAATATGGTATTTCTTTGCTGCCATGTTAAGAACTTTGTACATGGTTTAATAAATAAAATTGTTAATGTTATCAATTATTTCTGTGTAATATTCTTTAACTTAACTTTCCAACATGTTCTGAACATCTATTGTCCTGAGGGTGCACAGACAAATGCTCACAACACTTATAGAAAAAGAGTCAAATCCGCATAAATCAAATGCTCACAACACTTATAGAAAAAGAGTCAAATCCTCATAAGACAAATGCTCACAACACTAAAGCACCTTTCTCACTCGCTCTGAAAAGCGGTAATGTTGCGGACTTTGTCTTTTATACCGTTTGCATTCAGACAGACGTTCTGCCCTTTTACCTCGGAGCTGTAGCGGACATGTACCGGTTAGCCCTCATGTCATAGAGCGGAAATGTTGTGACACATCGTTTTGCCTGAACGCACAAGTCACGACACGAAGACGTCCTACTCTGTTTAGACAATCGACTTATCCTGAACATATCCCCATATCTAAACATAGCTGGAATGTAAAAAGTTCACGAGGAAGCGATATGTTTAAAAAACAACAACTTGGAAACAAATAGCGGATGGACTTTACCACACATATTCTACAATGCAAGTCTAAAAGCGGCTTAAAAGAAAAACAAACTTTATTTTTCAAAAAGAGAAAAATTAAACTGAACATTTTATTTCATGTCACATTAGACATATCACATTGGCCTAAGCATGTGAGAGGGATCACGTCTCCTTGACGATTAAAATGGTGATCTCAAAGATAATCATCACAACGAGACTATCAATTAGTGCTCAATGACTGTTTACTGCCACAGGGTCTGTCCTGCCATCCTTATATATGGACATAGGTCCAAGCTCATCCTGTGAACTGTTAAAAAGTACTCATCATACTGAGTGTCCAGAACTGCTCTAATGACTCAGTAGGTGTTATATCCTTAGCAACTCATCTATAAAGGGACCAAAGCTTTGTGGTTACATCATGGCAATATTCAAAACAAAAGGTGTGATATGTGATGAATAAAGTTAGAAATAAGGTGTGGTTGGTAAGACCAACCATACAAACAGCATCTATAAATGGGTCAAAGCCCTTTTAACTCTGTTTGATAGAACAACAAAGGAAATCAATTGTATATACATATCAAACTAGTGCATTGGGTTTTGAAAGTATTTTATAATTAATATATATATATCATAGAACATATATCATATTTGTATATCTGTATATTATCATTTTTCAATGTAATTATAGATTATAAAACTATTTGTGAGCATTTGTCTCTTTTCTTTTGGTGTTGTGAGCATTTGTCATGGAATCCAGTGAGACATCCAGCCTTTCAGCGCATGGAGCTTGTTTGTATTTAATTACAGGCTCAGGACACTAAATGATTGTTTCTGCTTGTTAATGTTGGCTTTTGGCAGACAATCAGCACTTATGTCTCTCCACCTTTATAGTAATTTCTTTTCCATTGTCTGTATGAACTAGCCAGAGAGCTGGATGAGATCCATTTTGCTCAAGTGTGGAGAATACACACTTCCTCTCATCTGGAAACAAATCCAACTTCCTGAAGCTCTGAATTTTCTAAGAGCCAAGGTCTGCCAATTACTTAACTTTTGTCATATAAATGTGGATTTCAGAGATTTTATCTCAGGAAGACTTAGACTATTAGATCACAAGTCACTGTCTTAACCCTCCCTGGAAAAGAACCCAATTTTGACATATTGTTGAATAAAATATTACTGGTTTTAAACTATTTAGCCTCTTAGTACTTATTTGATCAAATTCTTGTTGAAAACATGGCCAGGAAAGACTGGATACATCTGAACCTAGAGGGCCCCTGACCACAGAAAGATCTGCTGAAACCACTAAAAACCCAAACATCCTTGCATGTCACAACCCAGAGACAGATGTTCCTGTGAAAGTTGCCATACTCAGAATTCTCTCAGCTTCCATTTTTACATTTATTAGCTCGAAAATGTATTTTCTGGTTTCTTTTAGGTTTCACACTAATTTAGTAAATTTGTATGTCCTTGTCTTGAGAATAATCCATCAAAACATCAATAATAAAGTTCCATTACAAGCCGATTACAGAACTGGTTCACATAGTCCCATCACACATGACAAAAGTATGCCATGCTGTCAGCAGGAAATTAGCTTGATTTTGTGTCAAACCAATGTGTAGTTTGCATGCAAAACCACATGCCACTTGGTTGACGAGAAAGCAACAACAAGTCACCCAAAGAGGAAACTTTGTGGTCTATCCAGCAGGATGTTGGCCAGATGAAGGGATCCTTCCATTAATGTGATTGATGACTCCTCCCAAAGAAAAAGAAGGAAGACAGAGCCGGGCTTTGTTTGAGGATAAGTCTTTGACAACGATGTCTATAGGTAGTCATAATTCTTCGTCTCTTTAGTGCTACCAAGTCACATCAGAAGAAAATGCATTGAGTTTTCTTGCCTTACCTTTTTCACTTTGGCTTCCTTCAGCTTCTCAAGAGCAAGTTTAATTTTGTCCGCTTTCATTTGTGCCTCTATTTCCTCCTAAAAAGGAAAAACAATACAGTGAGAGGACATTTGAAAAAAAAACCAATGTAATATACTTTATGTTTATATGAAATGATAATAATGAAGGCTATATGTTCTGTAAGCCAATAATTCAGGCTTCAGACTGCTCTGACCACATGTCTGAAAATCATTGTTAAAGCAGTAGGAAAAAAAACTACGACTTATGTAAATTCAGACAAAATGTTACCTGCACTGCGAACGTTGATATAAGTGTTCAGATCATCAAGAGACTAAGCTGAAAATTTTATACTGTCAATATGGGCTGAGGAATCAATACTTTTTTTTAAATGTTTTTTAAAACTGGACAGTTACTCCCATGCACTCGGTGCTGCCTCTGGAGAAGCCTCCAGAAACCAGCCAATCAGAAGGACATGCACTTTTAGTAATAATCGTCTAAACTGTGAATCATGTAAAGCAACTCATGTTCTGACTCTCTGGACATTAGAGCAGAATGAGAGCAAAGGCTTTATTCTGGTTTCTAGACATATAGGTAGAGAGATGTAAATGAACTAAGCCGAGAATAGTTCTATATATGAAAATTAGCCAATGTGAAAGAGTGCTAACATAGAGGGACGGCCATCTAGATAGCGTACAGTAAGTCAGAGGTGGTTATTTTGATTTTAACTCCTCCTATTTTAAGCCTCCATAGCTCCTCTTAGAGTCATTGTTTTTTTATTCTATAACTCATGCAAGGAATTTGGGAATCATATTAAAAATACAATTTGATGAACAAACAAATTCAGTAGTACTTAAGTTGCTTGTTCCACTTAAGGAACATTGGTAGACTAAAGTAATTCATTTCCTGCTATGACTTGAAAACAGAAATTACAGCCCTAATTTAGGCTGCATTACTGTAACTGTACTTTGGTGTCAGCTGGATTTTTTTTTATCTCATCTGCAGCTGATACAAAGAAAAAAAAAGAAAAAGTATCACCCTGTTCTCATACTGTATCTTTCCACTGGTTCTCAATTAGATATAGATTATATTAAATGATTCTTTTGTATGTCAAGGTTAGTTAGAAAAAAGGGAGATTGTGCCCTTGTAGAGGCCGCTCCAAAACTTTGAA
The DNA here is from genome assembly GCA_028567055.1 of Leptatherina wallacei. Taxonomy (NCBI): domain Eukaryota; kingdom Metazoa; phylum Chordata; class Actinopteri; order Atheriniformes; family Atherinidae; genus Leptatherina; species Leptatherina wallacei. Next base: position 2,401,156 of record JAOXYM010000019.1, read on the forward strand.
ACAGCCTTCAATGAAATGCTCCATTCATATCTACAGTTTTAAAGCACAGCTGAAGACGTATTTATTCTCAGTGAATTTGAACTTTACAGCACTTTGGTCAACTGTAAGTGTTTTAAATGGATTTATAAATAAAATCTGATCTTACATATTATAAAAGGCTTTGTTATACATATGGGATAAATATTGCACATTTAATATAGCTGCAACATTTCCAGGTGGTGCAGCAGATTGATTACATTGGATTTCTTCTTGTGGATGGGGAAGTTTTCAGGTACTATAAAAGACTGTTATGTGGGATATTAATTCCCACTTCTCAGGTTTCAATAAGCTGGAATGGGTCACTGTTTTCTTTGGATTTGTCCTTAAAAGTCAAGCACAATTACACAAGAAAATCCGACTAACAGCTTTAATTAACTTGTACACATTTACCTAACGCTGACGCATTTCTTGCCTCAGCACAGCTGGTGTTTTTACCTCAGAGGGATGAAGTCACAAGCTCTGCTAAAGCAATAAGCTCCTGTCTGGCTACCCCACCTCCAACACTGCCACCCTATTGATCCTGTTACACTTTTCTCATGGCTGTACGTGTTTGATCTGTTCCAGACAGACGCTCTAGCTGTTTCGCCTCACAAGTCTCTGTGACTGTAACAGATGCCTCCATCCTGGAACAACTTTTCTATGAGCTCACCAAGTGTTATAAGAGCAATACCACTCTCCTGATTTCCACAGACCAAAAAAAAAAAAAAAGATGCTGCGAAGGAAGGGGTAATGTTTGGTTATAAAAATGCCTTGTCACGCATGGATTAGAAAGCATTTACATGTGCTAAAATAAGACATGCAATCAGTAAAAGAAATACTGCGACCTTATTTTAATGGTTCTTTACATATAGGTCTACTGTCTCAAGAACCCAACTAATTGTATTTCAGTACTGTGCTCTTAAAGTTGAAAAGCAACCACAACAAATTTTATATTAACTTTATCTAAAATGTTCACTTCTTGAACTTTGGTCCAGCTCTCAGGAGTCGAGAGGTGAAAGGTCACGTGTAGAATGAGCTGACCCACCTTTGTCGGCTTCGTAGACTGAGGAGGTGGAGGTGGCAAAGGAGAGGTGGCGGAGGAAGCTGGGGTGCTAATATTGCTGCTGCTGCTGCTGCTTCTCGGTAAGGTCGGTGTACTGGAAGAGTCGGGCTGGGTGCTGACACCCTTCGGTGGAGGTGGTACATCCAGACCTTGTATCTCTGCTGCAAGTTTCTCTTCCGTTGCGTTTAGGTCAGCCACCAAATCAGCCATGAGCGCATCCAAGTCATTGTCCTCCAGTTCATTAAGGCTCTCTGGTGAAGCAGAGAAAAATTAGTCAAGAAATAACTTCAGAAAGTTAAATATTTTTTATGTTTATCCAGCTTTGCAGTATCCAAGTAAATTAAGGCTTTTCTTTAGTTTAACTTCTCTCTCATCTTACTTTTTATAATGATTAAGCTTGCCGGTCCTTCTCAAGGGATGTATTTCAGCCTTTACTAGCACCCTTCATATATCACTTATGAATGATAACTCATAATGTATTATAATTAACTATTACCTTATAGACTTGGATTGGGATATATTTGGCTCAAACCAGAAGACATTGGTTTATGATCAACAGGTAGCTACGGCACACCCCATTTTCTCAAACTGCTTACATCGTTAATAATGAGTACATTTAGGCTTAAATATAGTTTGAACAAGTAGTTTAACCCTTAGAGCCCTGAAGGCCTCAAATATGGGGCCCCAGGGTTCTTATGTGTAAAATATACTGTATTTTAAACATTTTGTCAAATCTCTTAAGTGTTCCCTTTTAATATCACATCAAAAGCATTCAAATACACGTTGTGGTTGCAGACATTGTCATTTTCCTAAAATAATGCATTGTCGAGAAAAATAGGCTTAGGGTTCAAAGGGTTGAATGGATCTATGGGGATCTAAAAAAACCTCCAAATCAATGAACTTCAGGTTTAGGCTGCTAAACATTAGCTTGATCTTTAGCTTCCTTAGGTTATTGCTCAAGTGATTCCTTATTTGCAAATCGAATGACATTCGTATAAAACCTAAATGAGTGTTGTGCTGATTAGCTAATCATGCTAATGGTAAAATGAACATGCGTAAAAATAGCTAGCATGGTTGTCAGCATTAAGGTCAGTCCTAGCATGTTGTAAAAACATTTTTAGCTAATAAGTGCAGGTGTGCAAGGGTTAATGTAAAACTCCAAACTTATAGATTATTAAGCCCATTTTTTGTGATTTAGTTATGTGAAAGGCAGTTTGGCTTTAAGTCCTTTGAGACATGCATTTGTTATAAGGAGCTGCAGGCTATTAATGTAAATTGATAAAATAGCGTTAAGTAAACAACTCACGAAAAAGGATGAGGGCTAAAGATAAGTGTTAATACCACCAGAGGGTGTGACCTTGTTCTAAAATACTTACTACCTGTTTCACACCTTATTTAACTTTATTATATATATATATGTTGAACAGCTGCCAGATGCAAAGCAGAGTGACTAAATAGTTAATTTGTTTGTTTTTTCTTTTAAATTAGTTACATTTACGTCAGAGCCAGTTGACAAATCTTAACTTTCTCTATGGTGAAACATATAATTGCAAAACTGGGGTGTTGCATTCGCAGGTCATTGTGCAAAAGCTCAACACTAAGTTCATTGTCATGTTTTCTACACAAACCGTATAACAAACAAAATCTTAAGTCACCGTTGAAGTCAGTGAAGCCGATAGAGAAGTTGACTTCTTTATTGGTGCTGGGAAGAGGTTCAGGAGGCACTGTTTCCTGTCCCAGACTCTGCAAGGAAGAATGAACAAGGCTGTGTATTTATAGGAGCGTGAGCACAATTTCTGCATCCAGCCACAAGAACCCCCCCCCCAGAGGCTCAGCCTGCTCAGCTAATCCACCGCATACTCTGAGGGCCTGAAACCCAAACTTTTCTTAAATATACAGTAACGTTAGAAGGTACCAGTCTACATTTAATGTTACATCTGTTTCTAAGTATTAACTGTCCCTCTGTGCAACATGAAGCCTCCTCTTGGCAAATTAAAGTAATCTAAAATGACAGGCTGGCTGGAAAACAACATCAAAGTGATCAGCAGGGTTTTTCAACGAGATGAAGAAAAATAATCTGCGGTTGGCTCATTTGACCTCTTCTAAAGAACAGAAGTGTCACTTCTGGTTGTGACCGCAGTGTGTTTCCACCCACTGAGTCAGTCAGGTTTTCCAGGCTGCAGCATCTCGATGATCAGTGGTGGGATTTAGTGATTTTGTCATCTACTTCTAAAAAAATGAGAGGCATTTGAAAGGAATGTGGGCAGGCTGGAGCCATTTGTGCTTTCCCTGCATTTTGATGATGCTAACTTGCCAATAACTGCAGTAAATGTGGAAAATTTTATAAAACACAGATAAAATTGTACCCATTTATTTCAAATAATCAAAATAAAATAGAAATGTGTCAACTTACGTCGTGACATTGACCAACTCCATCACTCTTTATTAAATATTTGTACAGCTAAACCTCAATTTATTCCATTTGCTGAGTTCATAAACTGTAATACACACATAAGAGGTTGTAATAAAAATGTCTTAGAGTTGTCACGGCAACCGGCTGAACTTACCTGTGTGAGGAGATCCATCTCCCCCAGCAGGTCAGAGAACATGGCATCGATGTCATCCATCTGGTTAATGAAAAAAATAAATTACGAAAACAAACAAAACTGTGAATAAATGAGAATGTTAGAGTACTTTACTGTAGTGTCCCAAAAACTGTGAGCAACTGATCTGAGAGCATCAGCAGAGGTGTTAAAGAGGTCTGCAGTTTAGTCATGAGTGAGGGGGACAGGCTGCTCAATTATCTAATTTTGTACAAGTTGAAGACAATGGATTCATTTTTTGTGCCTGGAAACAAAAGCATGAATGAGCATCAATCAATTGTTTTATTGGAGCAACTTTTCTGATTTGACTAAAAGCTGTCTGGCCTCACTGAGAAGTTTACTATTGCTTCCATAACTGCTTTGCAGATCATCACCAATGTTTAGTTCTTACTCACCAATAAAAATGTGGACATTCAGGACTTTATGGAAGCAAGATAAGCTGTAAATGAGCTAAGATATTCACGTTGTAAATAACAGAACTGCATGGGGTTATTAACTTGACGATAGAAAACATTTCTAGCTGCTGCAGATCTAATTTACTTTGTCAAGTAGGGAACGATGCAGAATATTGTATCTACTTGCAAGAAGAAAACAAATACAGATGCTTGTTGCAGAGCCAGTAGTACGGCCTTGAAATGTGTGCAGAAATATGTTCCCTGAGGCTACATTGTCTTGCAAGGCATCTCTAACCCAGACTAAAGGAAGACAAATATGTATGCACAACTTCAGGCTTTTATTATTTGTCAGAACTTGTCATGTCTTGCTGCAAATGTTGGAATGGAGAGTTTTATTTCCTTTATCTATCAAATAAAAAAAAACCAGAGTTGACATTTCTAAGGTGGCAGACGTCAGAATAGCAGCATATTTTTTAGTAGAATTCACTGTAAAAACACTTTGTTGACCAAGTTTCAACATTAATTTACATCTTTGACTGTTGCAGATTTATGTGATTCAACCATGACGTGGAAGTATGAAATATTGTCACAATCAAGGCTAATTATTTAAGCTTACAGTGGCAAAGCAGTCCAACAGACCACTATAGCAGCCGTGTTTTTCCTGAAAACAACTCTTAAGGACTTAGTGTAATTACATACAGTCACTGCCTGTGTGACATGTATTATTTGCAGCCTTATTTCTCAAAGCAAATGTTATGATGGTCTAGAATTTTCAGTCAAAACAGAGGGTCTGTTTTCTTTTCTTAAACTGGAACATGAGTAGAAGCTGTAGAATCGAGACGATTTCCTTGAGCTAATGGCAGAAATACAATTGCGTATTTCTGGTGGCGTGTTTACAACAGTTTAATCCCATCTGTGTTCCCATGAGATTGGTTCATCTAGTCTGTGGAAATGTTAACAGAAATTACAGCTGCAGAACCATTGTGAGTTACTGAATGAGCTCCACAAACACCAATCCTCTTTTTTTGTCACAAAGGTATCAACTCCCTTCCATCACTTTCTGATTCAGTAGCTAACAGCTAAAAATTAATGAATTCATTTTTTTTGTCTATCTTTACTTTTTAGTTATCGTTCACTTCTGATTTTGACCAAACAGAGGGAGGGATTTCCATGAAACATCTTGACAACTAGCCAATGACTACCCTGTAAACAATGGAGGCATTGCATTACATTCTCTTCAGGGTGAAGTCCTTTTCTGCAGATATTTACACAAATTCAGGCTCAAACATGTACATTCAGATCTAATCTCATAATTCCAGTTATGTCTGAGAACCAACAACTTTACAGCAAAGGGAAGTTCACATGCAAAAGCTTCAACAAATTTTCCAATCAGAAGAAAGTGGTTTTTATGGATGAATGCCTTTAAGGCACATATAAAGAGCTATATCTTACAAAGCTGCTGTTGTGGAGGCTGAACAAAAAACAAAGGTGTAATTAAAATAGAAATGTTGTTAGCTGAAAGCCCCGCCACTAGTAATACCTCTTAGATTAGTTAAAGTAGCACTACTGAACTTTAGCAGATTTTTGCACTTTTCGCCCCCTAATGAAGGGAACAGGATGGCATTCTTCTTGCATCCTGTCTCTTCTCTGACCTCTCTCCAGCCAGTAAAAGTCAGTCCATTGTTGACTTTACACTCATCTCTTGCTCTGTCACTTTCATTTTTTTGTTTCCTCTCTTCCTCTGATAATATTCTTTTGTGTCTTTACTGAATCCGCCATAGTATGCATTTAAAATGGCCAGTGTGTTGATATCTAGTTAGTGCCGTGTGATGCGGTGCCATAAAGCAAATCACACCTGTCATGTGATGCCCTGGGCTGAAACTCAAAGTGGTGAAGTTTGGTTTTTCAGCCTCCAGACTCTGCAGAGCAACGACAGCTCCAGGAATATGCACGATGAATGTCAGTGTACCATCAAAATGAGTCAGAAGCGCAGAGTTTTAAACTTGGAAAGCTATGCAGTGTTGCTTTAAAGCTTGTCAATATATCTAAATTTGAAATTATATTTGATAGAACTAATGTTTGGTATACAGTTTGACATAAAATGTTGATAAAACACACATCTATCATATAAGCCTTCATCAATTATTCTAAATCAGTGTGGTTTCTATCTTTGGCTGTTTTGTAACACCAACCCACGTGGTTGTAGCTTATTGTCCACTAGAGTAGCTGATTTAGGTTTCTCGGTGTATGTTAAGAAATAGCTGGTGTTAAGTTAAAGTTCTGTGTGGTTAACACAATGTAAGAGTTAACTACTCTTGTATCTCTTGTATCTCAGTAAGACCTCAGAGCGGCTCCAGAGAAGCAGCTGGTTTCTGAAATGCCTCTGTTTTGGTGCACTGTGCAGCAACTTTGTAGAAACTTTACATTTAGCTCCCCCCCGGTCTTCAACTCCTCAGTTCACCCATCTAGTGTGATTCTCCCATCAAATGATTGCATAACAAATTTTGTAGCCTCTGTTTTCATGACTGCCATCTTGCATTAGAAATGAAATATGATCTTTAGGAAAGTGTAGCTCACTGCTTTCAGTCATCACAGTTTGTAATCTGATTATTAACCTTCAGGAAAAAAAGCAAGGGTTTGCAGGAATTTAATCAAAAGGCACCGTGTGCAAACCTCCAGTCACACTATGGGGAAGACAAGTGTGACTGATTATGTTCCAGGAAATAATTCATCTGGGATAAATCCTATTTCAACATCTAACAGATGGCGTGTGCTTATGAGACAGTCTCCTGATTCCATATCTCACATATGGCCAGCTAGTTGCTTAAAACTTCTCTGGATACTATGATGTTTTCCATCCTGATGGAATTAATCTAAGTGTGAAGACATAATTTCCAGGTGATGGGCTTATGTAACTGTCGGAGACTGTGAGCCCACTCCTCCATTTAATGGTACACCCCTCGGAGGAAGTGGTTAACGGTAAACTTCCTGCCACTTGCAGTTTTGTAATTGTACCAGAAGCGGTGTCAGCAACAACCTACAAGTGAAATGGAGCTGCAATGCCACTGTAGATATGTGTACTTTAACGCTGACCTGAAATTGTATAATATCTGTATTATCAGCACTCCTTCTTTTGGTGTCACATTTATTTCCTTTTATGAAAATTTTTCCTAGTCAGCTCTGTGATGCCACTTTTTAAAGTAAAAAATAAAAAAGTTTGGTCTGTCAGCTCACCTGGAGCTGTTGCTTTTAGAGGCCAAACATGTTAAAACAGGCCGCGCCCAATTCACGTTCAGTAAAAAGGAAGAAAGAAAGCTTGGGTGGGTGGATGCATGTGGTTAGATTGTGAAAGCATCTGATGGAGGGTAAAGCTGACCCAATCTTAAAGACACTTCTTCTCCATGTAGGTCACAAACAAGCAGCAAAGTAGAAATCACACTTTTCGTTAATACTCATTTGGCTATGTGTGTCATGCGGATGAGATGTAAACCACAGAAAGGGGTTAACTCTGCAGGAGTTTCACTTCAGCTATAGTAGAAAGATGAGAGAATCCCTCACACAAAACAAGAACACATTTACTCTGTAATTTCTAACTTTGAAAACACCCTTCAATAAAAAAAACACTCAATATATTAAGATAAAGATATAAACCCTTTATTGGGCAAATGACCATATTTGATCACTTCATAGGATAAACAAAATGTCCCCTCATGCTACTCCATGAAATCATAGAACCACATTGACTTCTCACCAATCATCAAGATCAGGCTATTCCAGACATTTCATTGAGATTGGCTTTCAACATAAAATGTGAAGAAATGTTTAGTACTGCTGTAGCGCTGTTGTTATTTTAGATAAAAGTAACCAAGTGTTAAAGACTTGTAATATCCTTGGGTATAACAATAACACTCTTTCTCTGAGGCTGAACTTTTGTATTTCCAAGTGTTTCAGTGAGTGCCCAATACAGGGTTAAAGCCGACATAGCCTGTGTGAAATCAAACGATTTCTATCAGCTCTACTACAGAAACTCTTTTCACTGGAAGTGGAAGATATGTGTGTCTAACGCTGACAGAGCTTTTACCGCTGCATAAAGTTTGGTGAAGTGTTTTCAGCTTTAATCAAACATGTTTCAACAAAGAAAAGGAGCTGATGACTTGTGGATATTATCCTTTGGTAGATAAGATGGCGAGAGATGAAATAATTTAACAGGCAATAGGACAGAAACACTTCTGTTTCTGAGCTTCTGAGTTTCCGAGTCATTAAAAAGTAAATCCTTTTTCACAAGTAAAAAAATAAATAAAAACAGCTGACAATCTTTTCATCAGTGAACATCCCTGCAAGCTCACTCCATTGTCCAACTGTGCAATGAAAACTACAAAAAACCCAAACAAACAAACAAAGAGCTACATCTCAAACTCTCCAGGCCTCAGTTAACGTATCAAATATTAAAGTTTATGACAGTACAATTAGAAAAAGACTGAACAAGTCTGGCTTGTTTTCTAGGTTTATCTCCTCTTCTCTCTAAAAAGAACATGATAGAACAGGCTTGCAATGTTACATCTAAACAAACTACAAGACACCTGGAACAATGATGAGACCAAAGTGGAGATATTTGGTCATAATGTACAGGACAAGGTAGAAAAATCAAACACAGCATTTCAGCACAAACACTTTAATCCAATTGTCAAGCACGGTGGTGGAGAGGTAATGATTTGGGCCTGTTTTACAGGACCTGGACATCCCCCAATCATTCAGTAAAACATGAACTCCTCTGAATGCCAAAGTGAGCAAGACTATCTGTCCAAATCATCCAAACACAGCACCAGATCTAACAGAACATCTGAAAAAGAATGGAAACAAAGGGCTGCAATGGTTCTGTCAAAGTCCAGACCTCAACCTGACTGCAATGCTGTGGTGGGACTTTAAAAGATGCTGAAAAAGGGCTCCATAATGTGAGAAACAAATGAGTTCATACAGAAAAACGATTGCTTCAGGTTGTACGTAGTTTTCTCACAAACTGCTTTGTCATTTTTACTTCCTTTTTAAGTAGCACTATGTAACTTTTCAACCTTATAAATTTGTGTTTCTGACTCATTTTGATGGCACAGAGACATTTATTATGCACATTTCTCTCCAGCATCCTGAATATGAGAAACTACATTTCACAACTTTGTGCTCCAACCTGAAACCACACGTTACAGCTGAGCGTTGCTTTACGCACGGCATCACACGCCAGCAACTGGATATCAATATAATGGCCATTTCGGCCTTGCACCATGGCTGATTCAACAAAGAAACACAAGAGGACATTATTGGAGGAAGAGAAGAAAATAGAAAGACCTTAGCACCTGCGAATACTGAGAAATAAGTAAAACAAAATCGCTATTTTCTATATTTTCGGACCGAAGATTC
>JAOXYM010000019.1:2410746-2428977 GCA_028567055.1 Leptatherina wallacei
TGATAAGTCCATGTGAAAAAAATAAAGTTACACAAAGTGACACCCCCGCTTTAAGACCTGATAAGTTTTTTTTTTCCTGATATGTAAAATCTTAGAACTGTAAAAAAAAAAAGCACTTATTTTTCCCACCTTTTAATTTTATATTCTATCTTCGAACATACAACTATTCTTCTATTATCAAAATGAGTAAATAAATAGAATTTAGCTAACATCAAATGCAGGCAGCTTACTTCTACATTCAGCAGTCTCAAATATACAGCATGTTTAAGCCTCTTTATAAAATAAGTCTTTTCATGTAACTTAAGATTCAGGCAAGACAATGCAAAGTGGACATCTGCTGTAAGTGTAGAAGGAAAAACTCAGATCAGATATCTGGAGCTGGAGCTTAAGCAGATGTGTTTGAAGAACTGGATGTGCTCTGCTGGATATTAGGCAGATTAGGGGAAACAAATGCTAAAAGACCATGAACCATAACTGACGTGTAATAAAACACTAGCTCTTATCTAAATCAAAGTTGAATGTTTGAAACTGCAGATCTACAGTTCTCAGATGATGTGTGTTTATTTTTAACACATAATCCGTGCTGCACATGAGTCAGTGACAGTGTGTATGATGACTAAAACATTGCTCAACAACACACAAAAACTAGAAAACAACCTTCAGTAAAAAAGTGTTTGATTTGTATCTAATCTACCTCATATTTCTCTAATTAAATCCCAGAATCCAAATGTTAAATGTTCTTCACATCTGCAACAAGCTGACAGCGCTGTCAGCTTTAAAACCTGAGGTGAAGTGTATCAGTTTCATGAACCTAATGTGTCATTCAGCAGTCTGACATCAGAGCAGGGTCCACCCAGTTGGAAAGAACACATCTAAATGTATCCTTTTTTACAAAGAATCACATTTAAACACACCCAATGGCTGTTTCATCTTTGTACAGAAACCTATTTAAGTGTCATTTCATGGGAACAAACATATCTCAATACAAATAACTCTTTTGTGTTGTTGTTCCTGATATCATCAAATTTGACAGCTTTTGAGTCTATTGTCACTCAGACAGGATGTGTAAGGTTTTCAGACTCCAACACTTATATAATCTGTAATATGGATATTTTACTTCGGTTTATTTTATCCTTTAAGATAAATTGAATCTTCTAATAATGAAAAAAATGTGAACAAAATTCACAGATACTGTGTGAAGTTGTCTATAAAAAGAATGTTTTTGCCTCAGGTTCAGAATAAAACAGATTCAGATCTTCACCGTTAACTGAGAGTACAGCACCCGATGTAACAGATGCAAACTCACCTTTTCAGGTATAATAATCCTCAGTTTCAACGGTAAGCTTCAAGATGGACAGTAGTTCCACCTTGAGATGTTATTTTTTAACAAAACTCCACACCGTAAAAAAAAAAAAGTGATATGCAGGCAGATCTGGGTGTGCTGCTGTGGATCGCATCTGGGTCTCTGACTACTGGCTTCTTCCTGCTTAATGCGGAAGTTCAGGTCTAGACTTGTAACTGCATTCCTGCTGAGAGACGAGCACTTTCACAACAGTCTTGTATGAGCAACACGGGGCCATGCCCCCCAACAGCGCTCCTTATCTGCAACTGTTGCTGCAAACTGTTTCACAGGTGGACTTGGGGTGGGGGTAGGGGGGTCCTCCAGATTGCAGTGGCTTTCAGTCGAGATGGTGAATGACAGCCACTTGAGCAGATGATGAAGTTTTTAGAGAAAAACGAAGCGAACGGCTGAGCCGACCTGAGGAATGTGACTGGTCCCGGTTAATAATTCACCTCACTGAAACTGATTTACAGCCGGTCTTTAGACGGGAGTGGTAATGTGGCACGTCAGAGCGGTGAAGGACTCCACCTGAGCTCCACTGGTTTAAATCATTCAGAAAAATATTCAAAGGTCCTTTTTGAATACAAACAAAACCTACCAACACTCTTTGCTTTAAATCAGGAGGGAATATCTTTAGACCGCGCTGTGGTGTAACAAAGTCAGTTATCTTCAGGGGGGAACAAGGAGAGTCAAACTGTCAAGCTATGAATAACCTCTGGCTCTTATCTGACCAAACAGACACAGATAGCTCTATTTATTTGCATTTGTCCTTGAGTCAACCTGGGGGGCCAAAAAGTAAGGTTTCTTTTTTTTTATCCTCTTGAAACATTGCACATGCAGAAATGAATGCAAAATTCAGAAGATCAAATTCTCTCCACTACCAGCTCCATTTTCCAGGCAAATATTCACCAACATTTACATTATTTCTCTATTATTTTTCCTCTAGACCTGCAGCCTCAGATGGGATAGATAGACCACCCTCTCTGGAGCAAAATCCTGTCATACGGTAAAGCTGTGCATCACAGGGGGAAACATAAGTAACCTTGAATGCCTCTGAAAGCCTTTCATGACTTGTGATGTATTAAACAAACACTCTGGGTGCAGGCATGCGTCCCAACCACCCTCATTTCCTCCCTCTGTCAAGGGTTGACAAACAGATGGACACCGAAGGGAGCCTCCTAAACACAAAGCATGCTGGTGGCTCTTAGAACATTTCTCAAACAAATGAGATGATTAACGCTTGTGGAGCCAGACAGCAGGGAATGAGGTGATTTTTCCTGCTTTGTTGAGCCCTTGCAGTCTCAACTCTGACACCAGGGGTGCTCCAGCAGTGTTGGTTCTAACAGTAGTCGTGTTACAGATCACGCATCACAGCTCTGAGTTGAAAAACCGATTAAGACTGCTTTTTTCCCGAAGTTTATTTAAAAGTCAAGCCTTTAGAAACCCCAAATGAGAACAATTCCTACTCAACAAAGAGAAGTCTGTTGGTTTGAGAGTACTGCAAAGCCCCAGATGTTGAAGTTTGAGTTATAAGGCATTCTTTTAAGCCATTAGTCTCCATCCTATAATATCTGAGCACTCCAACACCCTTCTAAATGCATTTCAAGGACTCAGGCACTAAAAGAAAAACAGGGTGATAATGACAAAACCAGTGGGCACCTTGCAAAGTAATAGAGCATTTGTTAAATGTGACAAGCTGTCAGTGAGATGATGTAAAAAGTCATGCATACGGGAGTGTTGTAGTGCCCTCTGTTTGTTCTCTGCTGCACTGTACATGCTCTTGAACTCAGTGGGTGGTGTGGAGCAATCTATGCTGCTAACCTGCAGGTTTTTTTTTCTTTGTGGTGCAATAATCCACACCGCAGGTTTACACCCTAGAAAACAGAAAGATGGATGTTTTTCTGTGTGTCTGAACTGCCTCCTGTGCTTGCTTCACAGGATGTAACTTGCAAACCAATACACAAAGTCATCCATTAAGCAAAGGAAAAGGCTGTTTGTCATGTATGAAGTATTAGGAGTTCAAGTCAGTAAAAGGCTTTTCATTTGCAGAAAGATTAGTCTTTCCCCCCATATTTATAGGGAACAACCTCCTTTAATCAAGCTCATTTGGGAAACTAATTATCAAACTTGTCTGAGATTGTCATCAGTGATCAAACCAGACAGGAGAAACAAGATGAATATTCCACAGAAAAACTGAATCCCTAAATGTTTAATTTACTGAAATCCTACATTCAGAATAATTTGTAACACATTAACAATAAAATTATCAATTTGTGGAGTTTTTTAATGATATTATCAAGTTATTCTCTAGGAAACTGTATATGTTGTTCAGGAGGTGTCCTTCTCTCAGGGATGTGTCCACATTTTGCATCCAATGAAAAGCTTTTCTGGAAATTCAGAGAGCTGATGGTGGACTTTAGTAAGACTGATCTTCAAAAAAAAAAGTATAGCATGCAAAACAACACATAAAAAGAATCAAATCTGTCATATCATGTAATCAAATGATGATTTAAAGGGTTAAAATAAAGTGAATAATTACATATTTGGTAGTTTTGATAAGGACTAAAGTTAATTGAAATATTTGAGCAAAAAAGTGGAAAAATGTCAACTTGTACTGTTTTTATGGTAATTATTTTACTGGGACTTTTTTGTTCACTAATGACCTGAAAGTTAAAATTTGTTTCCAGTGTCCTGTTGATCTTAAAGAAAAATTCAAATTGGAATTCCAAAACTGTTTGAGTGAAACCATTTCTGATAAAAAAAAAAAAATCATCCCGTATGCAGTAACACAACCACAATTACGGCCGTAAATTGAGGGAAAGAATGACCTGAATTGATAGAAAAGTCCTGAATGACTTACAAGGTTTAAAAACACACACTGGGATACTTGTCCAACAAACTCCAGTCTAATTGCATCTCTGAGAACATTGAAATTAGTCTTAAAGTTAACTCTCTTATTTTTATTTTTGCAAAGTGTACTGTGACCCTGACATAATGAGTTAATTATATTTAACAGCCTCTGTGCATCAGCCTCAGATAACCTTCCACTGACTGGATGCTTAGCTGTACAAATGACTAATGTGGGAGTTTAAAGGAGGGCCTGAAACCAGCTGTGTGTTTCACATTCCTGACTTCTGCAATAGGTCTCTTCAACAAAAGTTTGACCTCTGCAGACTTTGTCAATAAAAAAAAAGAGGGGGGTGCTTTTGGTGTCGACAAGGCCAGTGTAAGTGGAAGGACGTTTTCCCTGAGGCTCAGCAGCTGTCTCAATATTCAGGATGTACTCAACACAAAGTACTGCATGCTTTCTGCAACTTGGATGGTCACAGGGTCAAAGAAAAAGTCAACAGTGAGCAAAATGAAAAGTGACAATCATCAATAAAGCAAATAATAACATCTTAAATGGTCTGTAGAACATTATTTTACCATGGACAGAAAAAAACAGTTGTTTTTTAAATGAAATTATTAGATTATTTTTATGTTAGCATTAAAAGTGTTATTTTTATCATTTCATCATCAATCTCACCTAATCACAGGAGAATTCAAGAGAGCAGGGAAGGTGAAGGGTTAATTTGTGGCCGGGGAAACCTGATGCTAATTAAGTCTTAGGAATGCCACATTCTGACATTGTAGTGCAGGAGAGTGGGTCAGACATGGAGAGAGCCAGCAGGAATGACTGTTTCTAATGTTTTTATCCTCACTGACAGTCGGGACAGTAAAGCCTGGAGCTGAAGGTAATGCCATAAATAACTCAGTTCTGTTATCTGTGGTGATCATTAGTGGAACTTTGAACTCTCAATTACTATTTTCTTCTTTTCCAGACCCACATATTAGGAGCAAAATGTTTTTACACACATCAGTGCTGTCGCTGCTACTCTCTTGGGCTTCACTGCACAACACCGCGCGAGCTGCCGCAGATATATGCCTGGGGACGCACTGCTACGGCGGGAACACCGGCGATCCAAGACCATGCACCGGAGCGCACTGTCCGGAGAGCAGATCCTCCAGACTTCCGCGGCAGTTTAACCCGACGGCGCAGGGAAGAGCGGCACAGACAGCCGGTAGCCAACATCCCGCACGCCCGAGCTCTCCAAGAGTGCCGTATCCGGAAACCTATCCGGCCACCCAGCTGCTCCGCGGGCGGCAAGGCGACGGTGGCACACGGATGAGAGCGCCTGAATTTGTCCCCGCAGGATGCGCCGGTGCGGATTGCGCCGCTGTTGTGAAACAGTTTCAGCCCACCAATGACACCCGGGACTGTAAAGGGATCGAGTGCAGGCTGCCCCTGAGAATACGGCCAAAAGCTCGGGGAAGGTCTTGTGTTGGAGAAGAATGCCCAGGCACTCCGGAGGAGAACGGACCGCTTCCTCCCGTCCATCTGTCCGACAGAGCCGCTCAGTTTCTGGCAGATTTTCCGGAGTTGGGATATCCGTCGTCGGAACTTGGCGGAGCGCCTCTTGGAGTCCAGCTCACGTGTGACATCAAGCCAGGTCTGCTATTTTCATCAACCCTCTCATCTACAAGTTAAAGCAATCACTTTGTAACTCTGTAAGCAAATGAAGTTTTTGGATGTGTGGGAATAAAGAAAAAGTTCCATCCTTGAAACAGCCTTTAAATGACTTAAATCTATATTTCTTTTGATTGACTTTATATCCTTTTATCCCATCAGTGATCAGCATGAGGGTTAGGTTTTTGAAAAGAAAAGGACTTTTGACCTTCAGTCACAAGAAAAAAAGAAAAAGGACTACCTGCAGAGCAAATAGTGTAGCTGGACTGGAAAAATGTCTCAGAGGCAATTGCCCAGAAAATGTGACTGCTTTGATGTGAGTCCACACAGGAAACCTTCAGTACATTTGACAATTTGGCATAGCTTGGCTGTGCAAGTGGCTTACTTAATGTGTTATGTAATCAAACTACTAATTAAAGATTATAATAATTAAAATATGAATTCTAAAACTTGCCACCTCATCTTTCATTCTGCTCTCATTTCATTTAAGGGGAGAATGAAGTCCCTTCAGAGGATGCCCTGATCTTGCACCTCCAGCTGGCTAAGGGGCAGGAGAAGCTGGTGGAGGCCCTTAGAGCCCAACAGGTAATCATCCGCGATTTGCAGCAGAAGCTGGTTGACCAACAGGAGGCACTGCTGTTGCAACAGCGCCAGATCCTGGAGCAGCAGCAGAGAATGTATGAGCAGATGGATGCAGTGAAGGCTCAGTATGGCTTCCTCTCAGACACCATCAAGCAGGTCTCCTTCCAGGGCTTGCAGGGCGAACTGCAGAGCTACTTCGAGAGCCACCTGGCGGGCCTACAGAGCCAGGCTCGCAGCCACCTGCAAAAGTCCTACGCCGTCCACAAAATGGACCTGGACTCGAAAGTGATGGATGTTGTCGGGGAGGCTCATTTTCCTCAAACTTTGCTGGGATGCCCTTCGCCGTGTGGATCAGAGGAGTACTGTGATTTTCAGAGGGATCCACCTCAGTGTGAGAAGTGCACCATGTGTCCACCGGGTTTCTTCCTGATCTCACAGTGCTCCCCAACTGCAGACAGAATGTGCCAGGTATGAAACACAAGAAACAAAGTAAAGCAATACGCACATCTTTCCCATAGTATGTTAACAGTAATGTGCAAAAGCCTCACACAAACGTTTTCTTTAGGCAAGGCAAGTTTATTTGTAGGCTATAGCACATTTCCTGTTCAAGACTATTCAAAGTGCTTTACATAAAACATTAAAAGCATGACAGATGGTGCAAAGAAAGCATTTAAAAGTAGTAAAAGGCAAATCAACAAATAGCAGAATACTTGCTATATTTTCTTTTAAGGAGGCTTTAAATCTTTTAAAGTGGTTTTGAACAACAGCTCTCCAGGCTTTCTGAAGGTCCAATGTGGACATTGGCTTCTTTTAACTCATTTTCAGTCCTTGAACCTTGAACAGAACAATTTGGCTATTTTTTTTTTGTTTCCTAACACTGGTCTATGAGTCATTCAAGCATTAAAGGCATCTAAATAAACCAGTGAGAGAAAGGAGAGAGATCAGAGAGGGTAGGTGTCCTGGGTAGGTGAGGTTGCTCCCGATCTTTGCGGCTTGTCGGAGGACACGTCTCGAGTAGGTTTCTTCCAAGTGTGACAGTGTGGAGCCAACGATCCTGTGAGCCGTATCGATGACTCGCTGTACCTGTTTCCTCTCTGCTGCAGTGGAGCTGGGGTACCACACCATGCATCTGTAGGTTAGGACAGCCGTAGTTCTCTATCAGAGCGTTGTCAAGAAGAAGAGACGCAGCTGGGCTTTTCTGATAATGTAGGTGGTGTTCACGGTCCAGCTCAGGTCCTCTGAGATGTATAGTCCGAAGAGCTTGGAGTCCTTTCCAAGTTTCAGTGTTGGCAGTTTGCTGATCAGTCAGCTGGGGCTGATGGAGTTAAATGTCGAGGTGAAGTCTACAAACAGCATCCTGACGTATGTGGTGAACTAAAGGTGGTCAAACCAAATACTCACTTTCAAGCTGATTGTAACTGTGGAGACTCAGTTTTTACCTAACATACTGTATCTCCATGTCATTCAAAAAATTTTATATTCATTAATATGAAACCATGTTTGCACATTTCAGTAAACTCCTGCTTTTCTGGTAATACATAAAGAAATGAGGGGTTTTGCACAGCAAGTCAGTGCAAAAGTTTCAGTTCAAACTGAGATTCTTTACACAGACGTTGTAAGAGCTGATGAGATTTGATGGAGTATATGCCAGCAAACTGACTTGGAGGGAAAATATGTATATACTCACTGGTCTAGATGGCTGACTTCATGCCTGATAAGCACAAAATAAATCATTATTTCTCAGAATGAGGTCATGATGGTAATCTGTATGAATTGCAGGACAGAGATGAATGCCTAGAACTACCAAACATTTGTGGGGAGCGGGTGAAGTGCCTTAATACTCCTGGTAGGTACTTATTTTCATTTTCATCTTTGAGAATTAATTTCCAACAGTCTAATGCTGATAAAACAGTTATAATGTAATGAATAGCATGTCTGTATAGCTGTTTGAACCTGTTTTGGTCTCTTGTTGCGTAGGGGGATTCAGGTGTCTTGGCATTTCTGAAAGAGAGGCAGTGATGGGCCTCTGTGGTCATGGCTACTTCTACAACCAGGAGCTGCAGGAGTGCCAGGCCTGTTCAGACTGTGATGGACAGCCTGTCACTGTTCCCTGCTCGGTGATCAGCGACGCTGTCTGCGGACAGCCCTCAGAGAGCCGACTCTCGCAATCATGGGCAGCGAACGTGGTGCTTCCTTCTGCCAGGACATCTGGCACCCATATCTTTCCCGGGTTGCAGCTAAACATACGAGGCAAGGAAATCAGTGATCTTTTGTCCAACGAGGCGGGGAAGGTGACCTTCCTGCAGCATGGCTTGGTGTGGCTGGATCATAACTTTGCTATAAAGCACAACTGCAGGAACTTCCTGCAGGTGGGGATGAGGCTCAACAGAAGCCAAGAGGAGGAGGGTCAGGATCTCAGTGGCGTTCGCATTGAACAACCGGATGGGAAGTACTTCCAGGGGGTTAGCGTGAGTAGTGGGGTGGAGGTGGAACCCAACCACACTTTCACGTTGCTGCTGAGGAGTCCAAATCAACACTGCAATCAGAGCAAGGATCTCCATGTCTTCGATATTACCACTCCCTCGCTAAGCATGCTCTGGTTGTCTCATGATACTGGAGCTGTGGCCATGACGGCTCAGATGTCCCTGCTGGTGCACTACCAGACCAGCTACCGCCCAACTTTCCGCGTGACGTCTGTGTCTGACCCCTACATGATAAGCTTGACTCATGACAGCCGCGGGGTGAGCTTCACGGAGAGTGGCGTGGTGAAGTTCGTCCTCCAGCAGGCGCTGTACTCCATGGGTCACACCTGCATTCGAGAGGGTTTCTCCCTGATTGCTTATACTACTCAGAATAGTTCCGGCCTGGAGGTGATGCAGGTTTTTAAGACAGGTGTAAACTACAGGGACACCTCCATCACTCTTTCCGGTGCTGTGAGCGTGGACAGCAGAGACACCCTCAGCTTTGAGATCACGTCCCCGTCTCAGTGCAACATCCGCTACTTTGGAGACAGCACTGGGATCAGTATGCTGAGCCTCATCTGGATTCCCTCGGCTGTTTCATCAGCCTTGATGGCTACAGTGTCGCGGACCGGTCTTCCATTCGGGGCAGTCAGAAATAAACCACTGTTGTTCCAGCAGATCAGCGCCGACACACCACAGGTTCACCTGGCTCGCTCTGGGGAACCAGGCAACCGGAAGAACTTCATATTCAAAGAGAAGGGGACAGCAAACATTGCTCTCAACCTCAAGCTGATCCACTCATGTAATATAGTTAAACTCACATTGCAGCGGGTGGGGGGTCAGGGTCAGCAGGCAGGTCCTGTGGCTCAGCAGGTGTCTGGATCTATGCCTGAAGGGACCCAGTGGGCCAGTATTGGACTGAGAGCTTCATTCCAGGTTCAGAATGGCACAGCTCTTTATGTTACTCTGGACTGCATCAGAGGAAGAGTTAACCAAATAACACACGAAGGCGGCACAAACATCTCAATCCTCTGGGTTGCATTGTGATTGAAGAGGAGACAGATTTGGTGAAAAAGGACAGTTTTGCACAAAGATTTACAGAGCAGATTCAAAATGTACCAAATTAAGTGATTGATAAAAACATTGTCATCTACTCCACGTATTCCACCACCTCATTGTTATTAATGTATATTTCTTCACCTGTTTAGATTTTTATTGGTTGTTTTGTTTGTTTGTTATGTGGAAAACTCAAGTACTGCTTATGCTTGAAGTACTTCGGCTGGTTGAGCAGCGACCAATTCTAAATGTCTGTGTGTGCATGTTTGTATGTGTAAGTGTATGTACATACATGGTGTTTAAATACATATGTAAATATAAATATACAGTACACACACTTTGGCATGCCTTCTTATAAATATGTGCATGAGTCATTTAGTATGTACATTTGTCCATCCTAGCATATCTTTAACACACATGCTGTACGTAACAAACTTTTTGTATCGTAATACCAAGTTTTGAAAGCAGTAGTTTGACATTTTAGGAAGTACAATTATCCACTTAATAGGGCGGTGTAACACGAGTGTGTTTATTCTTAATACCTGGCTGGTTTAGTTTTACACAGAAACTTGAAAAAGTGTAAACATCAAGTACTGTAACAATATGGAAATCCATCTATTATTGGATCTGCTTCTAACATCATATAGCATGTGACCAGAGCTACAGCAGTTTCAGTTCTGCATCTGTTCTGGCACAATATTGCATTTAAATGCAGACGCTAACAGACTTGAGGGATACAAACAAGTTTTGGATAGACTTGTTAAAGTCTATAGAAAAGCCCAAAAACCAGTCTACGGAAATTTATTAAAGATCAAAGTCATTTGACTTTGATAAAAGTCAATGTGACATCCCCATGACACTGAGATGTCACCTAATGCTAATGCTAGCTAGCCTGGTTTGCAAGCTGCATCTGAAACTCATGCAAACTGGGAAATCAAAAATTTTTGAAAAATATTTACTAACAGTTGATGTTTTTATCATTTAGGTGTTTTCTTCCATAGAAATTTAATAGAATATTCTCGGTATCAGATATAGCTCTTTTTGGGGCTCATTTATGCTCAACGTTACATACACATGCGGAAAGAGCCTTCTTTCCGTCATTTCATGTGTACTTTGGTACGTTTTCAGAGAGCTTGCTGATGCGTACACAGATGCAGTAGTACCACCAGAAATCATTGTATTATGCAGTAGCCTGTAGCTCATGTGCGATCAGCTAAATGAACTAAGAAGAAGAACACAAGGTATTTAATGGCCACACAGACCACCACCGTCTACCGCACTGCCTCTTTTATGCCTTATTCTGAGAATGTACATGATCATGATCTCCTCCATTTTCACCACGTTTGCTTTTGTATATTGCTAATGAAACTGATGTCAGAACTTGGAAATGAACTCTGAACTCTGCCCTGTAGTGGATGAATTGCCTTAAAACCATGCCAACATAAAGCATGCAAGGGAACTGTGACATTAATTTGCCAGTGTTTGACATGGATTTACCTATTTGCATACGTAAAGAGAGCATAGATGAGCCCATACTCTGATAAACACCTGCTAACACATGCTAACATCTGACTGTTAAATGCAATGCAAAGGGTTTTTTTCAGCAAGAAGTTATCAAATCTTTTTTTAAGCGGTGGCATGGCAGCTGTAAAGCAAACACTGGTGTTTGGGATGGGTGTTCCAGCAAGAAAGTAAACATGCCTACACAAAAAACTTGACATCTGAATCCTTTGATGGTCTTTTAGTTCAATTACAGAAGAATGAGCAATAATTACTGTGTTGACCCTGAGATAGACTGCCGACCTGTTCAGCGTGTACCCTGCCCCTTACCTGTTAATTGCTGGGATAGGCTCCAGTTTTGGAGCTGATATGGAATAAGCGGTATACAAAATGAATGAATGAGCTATAATTATGGCCAATTGAAATGAATTAAAACAAGCTAGTAAAGAGCAATAACTAACAAACTTGCGCAATTGATTTGAGCTAACTGATGAATTAACATCCTGGTCTGCCAAGTCAGGCACTATCAAGCATATCAATTAAACAAATCACTCTTTAAAATCAGCACTTGGTGGCCATGAGTGGTACTGCACTTAAAGGCTCTTATTGGCTTAACTTTTCTGTCCTGGTGGTTAGTTAATCTTTACCTACAGTCCATAACTATTAACTTCATGGCATCCTCTCCTATATCAGGCCGATGCCAACATGCATAAACGTTTTCCCCATAGACTAGCTTGATGTTTTTATTTTTCCTTTTTTTGTCCTGATAAAAACAACTAGTGACTTGCTGAAGTACAGATTTTATAACTGCTACACAGTTGTTTCCCCCTGGTTCCAGTTATTGTGTAAAGCTAAATTCAGCTGATATCATATCTACCACAAAAAAATTGTTACCATTTTAAAGCTGGCTAAAAGAGCTAAAATAGCTCATTTAATGTCCTGAATAGTCTGGTGAGAGACCATATATCGAATGCAGTGTAATCTTTAGATAAGCAGGAATTTTTATATTTTATATTTTTTGAATGTTTATTTATTAAAACATAAAAAAATATGCAAAATTTTTGGCAAAGCCCAGAGTTGACATTGATGATTATCAAGTACATTGAGTGATAGCCTCTATCATGTTTATTTAGACGCATATAATCTAGCATATAGCTTTATGGAATGTGTAAACATCTTTCTTTGTTGTTCTTCTGCCTAAATGCTGTTTCTCTGTGAAGAGCTGCCCATGGATATCCTACCTAATTGCCTCTGTGTGTGTTCTGTCCTCTGAACAATTAGGCATAATGAAGTGTTTTAGAAAGTTGGCAGCAGCTGAAATTCTTCAGCTTTATTCTCACTTCATTGATTTCTGGGTGCTGTTGTCTTGTGGAACTTGAATGTGTGTATTCTTGTTCAACACCAAATAAAATATATATTTTGCCAGAAAAAAAGAATTTCACTCTTACTTGTAAATTGAATAAAACTTGTACAGTGTTTCCATTTTTATGCTTTCATAGTTTATAGTAAAAAAGAAATGCAAGACATTGTAAGTGCTATTGAATGATTCATTTTGTGTAACAACGTGCACATAAAGGAAAATTACTTAACATCATGACCTTGTCATGCGGTGTGGCCTTAATTCCATTGCCCTGATATTGATATTACATTAACCCTACCCCTCATGACCTCCAACATGAACAGCATTAGCTTCCAACATGCTGAGCCAATTAAAAACAACCTTATTCAGCAGCAGAGGTGCCAAAAATTGCAAACATACTAACTTGAAAATAACATACCGCATTTTCCTCATTGTTGGTTATAATCAAGTTCAAATTATTTTTCCATCTTTTAGCTCCAGGGAAGCTGTTCTTTGGCTTACACATAACAAATAGCCTGTGAGTCATTGAAGGGAAGATGGGAAAAAAAAGTCTGGTTGCAAAAAACAATAAAATGTTTCTGTCGGTTGCCTGAATTGAAAACAGGTGCTTCAGTGGAGCGTTGCTCCAGATGTCTGACACTGTAGATCAAATGAGACCCTGAGCACATGAAGAGTTTCAGAGACATCAGAGAGAAAGACGGGGGACAGAGACAGAGAACAGGAAAGAGTCAAACACAAAGGAAATGGCTGTGTGTATTAGTGTATTGGAAACTTTGCCTTAAGACTCTTCTTGTCAGGATGTTTTAAAAGTCAATACTGGATCATTTAACTTTTTATTGTCATCATCAGTGTTTTTTTAAATTTCCTCTTAGTATTAAATTTGCCTTTCAGGCAAACCCTGAAGTTTTATTTCTCTCCTATTGTATTGGAACAAATCAATCAGACTTTATTTGTAAAACACTTTTCATAAATTTGCATTCCACTGTTATGTTATACCTTTTATAACATCGTCAAAATCATTCATTCATTCATTCATTCATTCATTCATTCATTCATTCATTCATTCAGTCAGTCAGTCAGTCAGTCAGCCATTCATTCATTCATTCATTCATTCATTCATTCATTCATTCATTCTCTGCCACTCGGGAAGGTGTTTCTCATTTTGACCTAGGAGTCTATGCTGGCTAATTGTTGTTGATCCATGTATTTTTTACCCCTCCCTGTATCTTACTCCCTGCTGTTAGGTGCTGGATTTTCTCAGGGGCCTCTTTGGACAGCATCACCTGGGGTCTTGCCTGGTGAGGTAGACCTGGACCTCTATTGCTGTCTTCAAGGCTTGCTCATGTGCTGCTATGATTAATGCCTCTGTGCTATCCTTCAGTCCAACCCTCTAACCGTTGTACTTGTTCATGTTGCATTATGGTTCTTTTCTTATGCACCTTATATGACTCAGGGTGGCCTTTAAACTACATAAGAAAAAAGTTCTTTAATGCACAACATTGTTAGAGGAATTACCTAATAATGTTTCCTCCTCTGGTCATATCACACCAGCTGGTATGATACTATCTCTACAACCAGACTTTCATAAATGATCCTCAGGTTTATTTAGAACTTGGCAAAACTGTGTAGAATGAGCATCAAGATAACATTAGGCTTACACACACTCCCTTCTTTACAAACTTTCAAGGGTTTTTGACTAAATTCCCCAAAGGAAACCTGTAGTTGTTTCATACAGTTATATAACTGGATTTAGCTGGCCTGTATTTTTTACCCTCTGTGGCGTTTTTATTATAATAACATATTTTATGTAAACCTTTTGCTGCCATCATAACTAGGACTCCCTGGGAAAAGAGATCTTGCATCTCAATGGGAACTTCCTGATAAAATAAAGGAAATAAAGAATAAATGAATCCCAGCAGCCAGCAGAAAAAAACCCCTTTATGACATCTGTCTGCAATGGCAGTCAAGGCTAATGTGTGTGTTAAGAGGGATACAATGCTTTGAGATAACATTTTAATCTGCTACTTCTGTCCCATACTTGTATCATCCTGCATAGATGTATGTAAATAAGTTGACAATACCGAGCTTGTCAGCTGATGCTACAGTTACAAATAAGGATTTTATTTTCTAGATCATTTCTGCAGTCTGGAAATAGTTTCTGTGGCTGCATGTTCATACAAAGTCTGAATGAGCTTTTTTTCTGTGTCAGTTTTGACTTGTTTGTCTGTGTGACAAAAGAAACAGAAAAATAGTTGAATGAGAGCAGCTTTATCAGGAACTTATTGTTTTTACAAAAAAATGCAAAAATATGGAACTTATGGTTTTGTGGCATGCCAAGGCCATTTTCAGTCTCGTTGAGCGAACACATACATATTATTCAACCCCCAACTGCATTATTGGAGTGTTTGTCCAGTTTTGAGAGCTTAGGTTTTTTGTTTTTTTTCCAGTTCAACTTTCATGTTAATTTGTATCTTAAAAGTCTGATTTTGGTTGAGAAAACTTTTATTCCAATTTCACTTAGATATGATGACTGAAAAATGAAACTGAGCTACTCTAACGTAACAGATTTTTCAAATACTGATACATTTCTATTGATATTTTACCTGAGCTAATGAAGCTAAATAATGATGATATTAAAGAGAAAAATACTTTATTTATCCCAGAGGGAAATATCAAAGGTGTAGAAGTAAAAAAAAAAAATTGTTTAAAAAAACCCCCCAAAAAACCAATGATAACTATTTCCAGTCTAGTCTGTTGTCCAGCTGAACTCCGAGGTACTTGTATTCCTCCACCATCTCCACCTCTTCTCCCAGGATGTAAACATAATTTTATTAACTCCAGTTCTTCCTGAAGTCAACAATCATTTCTTCTGTTTGGTTTGTGTTCGAGATGAGGTGATTGTTTCTGCACCTCACAATCGGACAGACCAGTTCTCTGTACTCACCTTCTTGTCCATCACTGATATACCCCACAGCTGCAGAGTAATCAGAGTATTTCTCCAGAAGACAGGACTCAGAGTTGTAGTAGAAGTTTCAGGTGTACAGTGGGAAGAGAAATGGTGAGAGTATAGTCCCCCCTGGGTGCTCCTGTGCTGCTGAACACCATAGACACACAACCTTTTAGTCTCACAAACCGTGGTTCTGTTTGTTAAGTCATAAATCCAGGTGGTTGTGGAGGTATCCACCTGGAGTTTATGGAGCTTCTCACATAACAGGGAAGATGAATTGTACCAAAAGCACCTGAGAAATCGAAGAACATGATCCTCAAAGTGCTGCCTGTTTGGTCCCGATGAGAGTGGGCTCTCTGAAGCAGGTAGATGATGGCGTCTTTAACCCCAAACCCATTAAGATATGATTATGCAGATCTTCACATAAGGTGGTCAATACTTTAAGCCTCTTTGGTTACACAGATACATATCGCCTGAATATATAAGCTTAGATATTTCGGTAGGAAATTGTGCAGAACACTAACGTACCAAACGATCACCTTTAAGCATCTTTATACTCATCCAGCAGATGTACATTTGGGGTCAGGTTAATTCCTGAGGGAAATGTGTTGCTTGTAAGCTGCTAAATGCTCCAATATGTTCAAAAGCTTGTTGCAAACCTTTCCTGCCTAGTGCTAAAAACTATGCAAGACAAGCAACAGAACTAAACTTGGAGCAAAGCTGGCGGCTGAGCAATGAGCAGCAAGATGGTTTCAAGCTAAAGGAAATGAGACAAAATAATTGCCATGAATTATTCATCAAAAAGTATTCAGAAATTCTGTTCTTAAATTGTTTAGTTTTAACAACACAAAGGATGCCATGCATTTTGAGGCTGCAGCATTGGACTCGCATGCCAGTATATCTGCGGCACAGCAGAGAGACATCTTTCACCACAGTGTCTGCATCTGTTGCGAGTTTATTTGCTTTCTGAGGGTTTTTGTGTTCGGAGTTAACTCAAACAGTCAATGGTATGTCAGCTACTCGAACACAGCAAGAATCTGATTCCAAAAGCAGCTGTGTTTCAGCACCTAAACAATCCAGCATGCTCTAATATTGATCAAGTTTCATGTTCATAAAGTCTTTAACTTAAAACTCGGAAAGTGTATCAGCATCATTTGTTCATGCTTGCTGAAAAAATACAACATGGTGTCAAATGCAATTTCCCCTCGGGGATCAATAAAGTATAATTCATTCATTCATTCATTTTGATAAACACATCCGTCTTGGTGATTTGCGGTGGAGGTGAACACCCTCTTAACCCAAATCTGGCCCCAATGTGTTCCAATGTTGACTTAAAAAGGACAAAGCCAGAGACAGGCTTGCTTTAATCAGAAGCGGATGTTACTGTAAGAGCCAAGGTCTCTAGTCTACAGGGAAATGTTTAGACCATGTGGTGAAGTTTGATACGGCAAAACTCCCCCAATTTTTTTAGTGCTTTAGAGGAAGATTTACAGGTTGCCAAGGGTAATTCTGAGAATGTTGTTGGCCTTTTTAAAGCGTATTTTGTTGTCTTTAATCACATCTATTCAACTAAAACAAGATCTACTGCAAATATTTGGTAGGCTTTTGCTGTTAACATTAAGTTATGCTGTTGAAAACAAAGGTAAACAGCATTTCTTTTTTTCTTTTCATCTTAATCTTTCTGCTTTTCTGTTTAGCCGCAGACTGTATAGTAACTAGTGATGTGATTGACTCCTTTACAGGAAACTAAATGGGGTCTTTTAAGGAGGCAAAAAGCGAAATCTCGTCACTACAAGGTTTACTGTTGTGCACCGCCTGTAGACCAAAACAAAGTGTGTCATGAGCCACACCTCCCTCTACCTCTGCTCCCCACCCATACTTGTCAAGTTTTGGATTTTAAAATAAGGGAAATTTTCCAACACCCCCTTGGTGCTGTTCCACCACCCCAACCAAGCTCCAGTATCCCTGACATTTTAAGACAGGTGTACAAGAAATCTAAAATAATCTCCACCTCTCGGAAGAAGGAGGAGGCGGCAATTCACATGAACGTACATGACCGGCTGGTAAACACGAGGCTGGAGATCAACACAGAGAGATAGTGTGTGACGTCATGCTATACTCCAGATTAAATTACACCTGTAGTTCTTCACATATCCATTTTTTAAAATTCTTTCAATCTAAAATTTATTAATTTCCGCTTACTGTCCATTTAAAATCATATATCATTCTTTATTACAGACTCAAGGTCCAAGATAAAAAAACTAAAAAAAAAAAACTGTTAAATTAAACAATATATAAATATATACACACATACATATATACATACATACATACATACATATTTACACACATACAAACATACATACATACACACACACATACAGACATATTTACACACATATATACATACATACATACATACATACATACATACATACATACATACATACATACATACATACATACATACATACA
>JAOXYM010000019.1:2453092-2475309 GCA_028567055.1 Leptatherina wallacei
TGTTCATTTAAAAAGTCATTTAGCTGGTTGAATACAACTTTCTCAATGATCTTGGATATAAAAGAGAGGTTAGAGACGGGTCTATAGTTGTTCATTATAGAGGCATCTAGATGTCTGAAAACCCCTCACAGCTCTGCTTTTTGGCCTCTGAAATCAACTGCCTGCCTGTCTGCCTTCCAGTGGAAAGGCATTCATTACCAACAGCTGACTAACCATGCACACCAGCCCCATTTATACAGCTGGGCTGGTTCGGCTGTGGCACACTCATCCTCAGATTGATGTAATGGCTTGGTGGGAGGCAAGACAAGCGAACACCTGGGTCATTGCCCAGAGGAGTTAGCTTTTTCTCATCACTCTCTGATGCTCTTAACCTCCTTTTCTGGCCTCAGCAGGAAGACAATAAGCCTTGAAACATTACAGAGCTTCTTTTTTTTGGTAAAAGACTCCGGGTGTCCAAGCGTTCCTCTTGTTGAGCAGATTCATAAGAACCCCGTCATACCCACATATGTTTGTTCTGCAGTTTAGCTTTGCACGGGATATTTCAGACACCATGCTATTCATATGCATATCAGCAATTAGGGGTCGTTATGCTATTCATTAAACATAATAGCAGCACATTATACCGGCAGCTAGAGGCAACAATGGCATCCATCCAACACAAAGCCAGAGCTCTCTATGTGCCAATCAAGTCAGCCATAATGACACCGAGGTGAAAGCAGCAACATGGACTGATGTTATGCTACTTTTTGCTGGTTGTGTGGCTGCACACGAATTATCTAAGCAGAGAGTGAAGGATAAATGTGCACATACTTTCCCGTCAAAGACCATCTCGTATCCTTCTCTGTCTTTGATCTTGTTGTACAGGTACTCCGACAGCTCCAAACACTTGTCAATCTGAGCCTCGAAGCCAATGGTGCCCTGCCAGAGAAGAGATTTTCATCTGTGAGATCTCCATGCTGTGAGAAATGTAGTCATACATATAAAGAAGTTGGAGTGAATCCTAGATTTTTGGCAGGATGATAAACCAACAATTGGAGCGTCATGATTTTACAACACAATTAAGATAAAACAAGTTCCTGAATGCTATATATTATCAGTAGTTGCTTTTTTTTTGTAGTCAAAGATCATTTTTACATCCACTATTTAGCAATAAAACCCATCTAGGATGCACTGCAGTGTCTGCAAACAACCAGAAACGTTATATTAGCCCTCCTACCTTAGCTCTCCACATGAGCCACAGTTTGAAGATGTCCACATGGCGTCCACACTGCAGCGCTTTGTCTCCGGTGTCGTAGGACAGGTCGTAGTGTTTGTCCGGCTGGAACAGGTAGCAGGCGTGCATCTGGTTGCAGTTCTGCATCAGACCCTGTGAAATCATGTCCAGAGAGTTTATAGCGGAGCCTGAAACAACCGAACCAGGAATGCATGGGATGCGGTAGCAAAACTGAAGCCTACCTCCTCTCTGACCAGCAGGGCAGAACACTGCAGAGGGACGGACATCATTTTGTGCGGGTTCCATGTTACAGAGTTGGCCCTGCAGTTAATAAAAGCAGCCATCTTTTATCATTAATGTCAGATTCTCATCAGCTTCTTGGGGTTGTCTCTTTGTCTTATATAAACAAAAAACGAAAAAGGAAAAGTCTCCTGCCTGTCAACGCCGTCCAGCTTCCACCTGTGTCTCCTGGACATGAGCAGACTTCCTCCCCATGCTCCCTGAGAAGATACACACACACATTCACAGAGGTTTACATGTGTCACTACACACTGGATGAAGGCACAATAGTTACAACCATCAGTTTTTCTTGCTTTATTCCCATAGCAACCAAAGATTTAATGGTATTTTCTGCAGGATGGGATGGTGCTTTATCTTACATGAAAATGATCTGACTGCAGAAGGCACCCTTGGACACCCTATATGGGCCTACCATCTCCATTATCCCAGCTTAAAACATTACTCCACCACCACCTTGCTGATGTAGAACGGCATTCTCCTGAGAATAAAACACTTTCAAATACCTGCTTCTTGTTCCTCAGAGGCTTTTTACAATCAGACTTTATTGTTCACATATAAAGTCACAAAATGAAATGAAAAACTCTCCATCTGGTGCAAATATAATGAGTTACAGATCTAGAATAATAATACTAATAATCATCAAAATATAAAAGACAAGGAAAAGAGAAGCAGCAATTAAATTAGAAAAAAATCGAAGTGTGAGAGGGGCCTCCATCTTAGTGAATGAAATGCAATATACAAACTTAACAAATGTAAAACATGAGGGTAAAAGGCTACATAAAAGGTTAAACTCTGTGCTGTTTAACATTGTGACTGCTCTGGGGAAAAAGCTATTACACAACCTAGTCCTTGCTTTTATTATTCAGTGCCGCCTTCCAGAGGGCAGCAGGGAAAACAAATGGTGGCCTCGATGAGAGGAGTCTAAATAGATGTTGCATGCTCTTTCAATGCATGGGTAGCTGGATATTTGTAATTTTTTTCTGCTGTTTTTTTAGGAACAGCAGAAAAAACAGCTGTTCTTGAGTATTTTTTTAAAGTACAGAAATGTCAAATCTCCAAATGTTTTCATTCCTTTCACAAGGCGTTGAACTATTTCACCCTTTTCATTTGCAGAATGATCCTTCTTTCTCCCCACACTGTATGGAAACTGTGACTGGCTAAATAACGTGGAACAACCTCCTTCAGCAGTTTCTCTTTAGTTATTCTCACCTGGAAAACTAATATCTGGCATTATTATCAGTGACCTGAACAGACAGGAGAAGCAACACAAGCCAAATCTTTCGAAGAAAAACTAAAACACAAATGTTTCATCAACGAAAATCTTGCATGCTGAATCATTTAGATCACAGCGTGCATCAGTTTTACACTACTTTGAAACAAAAATGTTAAAAATCTGATCTATAAAACATGATATTTACTGAGTTTTTTTCCTTTTCCTTTTTGCTTTTCAAATCTCAGCCAGTTAAAGAATGATGGACAAGACTATTTAGGTGTCTTAATAGAGGACAACACCACCTTCATTAATGAATGGAGCTCCTTCGGTGAGAGGGCCTGTGATGGCAAAGCCAGGGGAGGAGATGATTTACAGCCTCTGCTCCAGTTTTTCTAATCTCCACTGTTAGATAGGAAATGGCTAGCTCTCTATCTGGGTCAACCGCAAGCAATTGGAGGCAACACAGACATAATAGATTTGTCAAACTCTGTGTTGAGCTGTGTGGTTTCTGTAGACAGACGTTCTGCATCTCACGTGTGAGGCAACAATAACAGATTAAAGCAAGGAGTCAAAAACAGTGACTCAGGTTTCTGCTCGTCACTGAAGACTTTTAACATTTAAACTACGATGTATTTGACTCACATCCACGTGCATCCAGACGTTGTACTTTTTACAGACATCAGAGATGGCAATGAGAGGGTCAAAGGCTCCGTACACGGTTGTCCCGGCGGTCGCGCTGACAAAGAAAGGAACAAACCCCTGCACAAGGACAAACATGCAGCACATAAAGCTCCTCGTTGCCACAACATGTGTCCAAATTTCACCTTTTCAGTCAAATGCAGCCCATAAAAACCGATGCTGCATGAAAGGATATCTCCCTATGTATAGCAAGATTATAAATGTGTGTCACGTTACCTTCTGTTTCGCCTCCAGTATTCTCCTCTCAAGGTCAGCTGGGATCATTTTACCGCTGCAAAAGAAAAACAAGCTTTAGTTACCTTTTGTGTTGTTTGTGTTGTCATTAGTGGACAAAAGAGATGCACACACAATAATAGATGTAGTAAATATGAATAAAGGTTCTGCATTAATCAAAAAAACTGATGAATTATCAGCATTATTGTTTGGAAGTATGATTGAATATTGTATGAAGCTTGTTTAGTACTCATATATGAGTGTGTGAGCTGCTGCTGGAGATATAACAGCGGTATGCAAAAGTTTGGCTACATCCTGATTCTTTCATTGAAGATGAACTGATCTCCAAACAAATTTGAGTCTTTGAATAATTTCTACCAAGGTGTTAGACCACTTGCTGGTAAAGTAATTCAGAGTTTAGTGAACACTGTTAATGTGCCTGAGCAGTCAACAGCCTCAGTCTGGTGGTTTCAAACCAGCAAATTAGGGCTTCTTTCAAAAGATCTTAAGTTAAAATTCAGGAGTCCTGAGAGGATTCAGCTCAGTCTGTAGTCATTTATCCACATGTCCAAAATATTGACTCATAACAAGTGTTTGATGGAGGGGATGAATATCTGTAAACCTAACCAACTACTATGGACAGACGTTATGATGCTGTAACTTTTTCTTACACAACAGTTTGTGATGTAACACCACCATCCCCTGCCTCCTACATCCTTATCAGCATTGTTGAACATCTAATAATTGTGCAACATCACATTTGTGACATTTCACATGCATCCTACAATCTGCAAGGGACAACATTACATTTCTAAAACCACGAAAACATTTTTGAGCATGTATGAGAATTTATAGGCCATTTACAAAGCAGACACAGGCATGTAATGATTCGGTTTGACGGGACGTGTAGTCATCTAACAGCTCTGAACGTTTATTTGCATTTGTTTGGCTGTGGACCAACATCTCAGTGACTGTGCAAGATGATTGTTCGTGGATAATACATGAGAAAACAAAATGTTTTTCTCATGCTTTAGTGTTTGACTTAAAAGAATCAAACTCTTTAGGCTTTAAACAAGTACTCAAATCAATCTGTGCCTTAACACAGTACCAAAAAACATTTGTGTATGCACTGTACAGACAAACAAAACAGCAAAAGTCGCCCTGAACTGTATGGTATTTGAGTAAATGCACTTTACCATTCATCTACTTTGACGCAGATCACGCTTTCAGTCCCGATACCAAGAGCGGCGGCTCCTTTTTTGATGGAAAAATGGCTCTGAGAGGTGAGAGAAAAACATGAGAAAATGAGTGACCACATCATAAGAGACAAATTAAATCTGTACGTATATATTGAAGATGGTGTTGAACGGCTCTAAGCTGGCAGCATCTTTCATTTGCCCTTTAAAGATAGAGGAGTTGACATATAAGCTGACAGACACTCCTGTCACCTTGTGTCCTTCAGCTTTATACCAGCACCAGAAGCATGAGAGGGACACACTCTAGAAAACATCTTCCTGCAGCTTCCAGGAGGCCATTATTCTTACTCTTGAACTTGAAAGAAATGTCTTTGACATTTGGCTGAAATATATTCACCGGTGTGTGTTCATAATTTGATCCAACTGGACGCACGCTGACAATGTGGAAGCCTTACATGCTCCGACGTGAAGGCCACCAGTCTGGGAACAGATGACATGCCTTTCTCTTTCACCTCAGGAAACATCTTGAAGCGCGCCAGCAGCATGGCGTACATATTAGAAATTGCACCACCTAAAGGACAGACAGGGATTTACAGTCTCAGGGGAGTGATGCAGGGTTTCCAGTCGAATCCAAGTGGAACAGTTGAAATGTCTTTACATGGTTAATATATGAAGACGCAACTAAAAAATCTGTTTACAGCACAATCAGAGCTCAAGAGATGACACGGCATCTAAAATCACAGCTTGCTGTCCGCAATGTCACAGCCAATCACAGGCTTTGTCATTAAATCCACCAGAGACTGCTCATCATTATGTGTCAACCAGAAGTAAGAGGGAGAAATTAAAGATTCAGAGCTGTCGGGGGAGAGGGAAGGGGGCTTAAGCTAGGAAAAGAAAATCGTTTCACGCTAATTGGCCTTGAAACGAGTTCCATTTATATAATCAAAATGCAAATTGACACATTACAACACACACAGCCGGTACCATTTCCAGTGAAAGAGAGGGGTGTTGTGGCGCCTCACACATACCAGGTGAAAAAATGCCATCTCCTCGCCCGTCCAGCCAGCCAATGATCTCCCTCATCTTCTTCAGCGTGACGTACTCCAGCAGCACAAAGACAGGAGCCACCTCATAGGTGAACCTGTGTTACACAACGTCACATGGTGCTGGTTACACAAATATGGCAGCATCATGACTCATCACCAAAAAAGTCCAAAGTAAACCGACAGCTTTTTACTGCAGTTTGATGGTTTCAGGGCAAAGAGAATATCTGAAGTCTTTGAATACTTGAGCTAGAGTTATTGAGTTTACAGACTTTTCTGGAGGAAGTCAAATTTTCTACAAAGGCTGTATTTCTCACATAAATGTGCTCTTGTGGTTCAGAAGTCTTACACTGCTGCCTAAAAAGTACATTTACACATCTATTTTCTGCTAATAAAACGGTTTGCCGGCTGCAAAAAGGCTTCTTTTACAATCCCTCACAGCTGCCAAAGCTGAGGAGTTTATCACCCCAAAAACACTCGTCTAAAATTAGCCTGAGATTAGTCTGAATTTAATTTCAGAGCTAATTTTCTCCCTATGAATCCCCATGGGGATCAGAGGTGAGGGGGAGGGATAAAAGGCAGAAGTGGGAGGGGTGCAGTGTGGGAGTAAAGGGGGGGGGGGGGTCTATCTTTCATTTCACCCTTTTCATTTGCAGTGATTGAATGAAAAAAAAGAAGAAGAAAGCTGCTATCAGCTGGGGCAGACGCAGAGCAGAGTGCATACGGATGCACCGGAAATGGGTTTCATTGTCATCATCATTATCAGGGTTTAAAAATCATGCTGAAGCAGGCCACATACTCACATGTTGGTGTTGGCGGTGGATGTTAGCCAATCGGCTGCCAGTCCAACCATATCTAATCCTGTAGAGAGCTGATTGAAGTACCTGGGGTGGGCTGGAGGAAGGAGGAGAGGAACGCGAGTAAGATGGCTGCTATCTGAAGGCTTTTTTTTGTGTGTGTCAGGAAAACTGAAATGAGTTTGCGCAGAAAGGAGCAGAAACTGTCATTTTCAAAATGCTTTAATTGCAGGGTAGGAATGCATACGCAGCGACGCTTTGATAAGCTTTAGGGAAAAATGAAAACATTTGGTGCTGCAGGGGGTGGTGCTGGGATTTATTTAGTGGGGTAAACACACCCCAAATCTGCACAATTTTTATGGATGGGTTATGGATTTTTTTTTTCAAAGAGAAAAGAAGAGCTTTTGTTTGTCTGTTTTATGAATGAGTCCCAATTTTGACTCATTTTGCATTTAAAAGCAGAAACATTTCCTGTAATTAATGTTTGTAACAAAACAGGAGACCTAAGAATATGCAATACATCTTATCGCAAATTATCCCACCTTTCTACTGCATCTAGGCTACTATAAAGCTGTGATTGAATGGATTCATTATATTCCTAAAAGAACATCTTTCAAAACAGCTTTTATCTGTATTTATTTAGGAGGAATGAAATGTGTCCTGCTGTTGCTATAAATTTCCTCCTGTATATGTGTGTCACTCAGCAGAGAATAATGGACTTGGCCCATGAAGGCAGATTATTAGCCTATTATCTGCTGCCTGCTGAACCAGAGTTACTGCGTCACTGCATTTATCGGTCTGGTGGCCATGCAGGAGGAGGAGGAGGAGGAGGAGGAGGACAACTTCCATGTTGATGCTCTTTCATCATGATGTTATTATTTCAAACATTTGAATATTTTCTCCCCTCACTCCTGCCTTAATTCTGGAAAATTCAAACCAAATCTTTAAATTTGTAAAGTAGATGTATTTTATATTTTTTTGTAGTGCAAAAGCTCTTAATATTTATGGAGTTATATTCTTATATAGCCTTTTTTTTTTTTTTTTTTTTTTTTAATAACTCCCAAATCGTTGACAGTAACAGGCCAGAGACCGGGCCTGTATCTGAACCATGCAGCTGCAAAATGAAAAGACGTCTCCAAACAAACCCAACTAACACATTGCGCTTCTTATTTTTTCTTTCTTTTTAATGTTTTAGCATGCATCCAAAAAAAAAAGAAAAAAAGAGGAAAGTTCTATCTTACCCGTTTTGATGGCGTATTTCAGAGTAGCGCGACAGCTGATCAAGATATCATCCAGAGTCGCCGGGTCGTGCTGCAGCTCCCAGTTGTTCATCTGAAGTAGCTCGTTTGGATAATGAAAATCAATGACTTTCGTTTCCCGGTCGAAAGACTCCACAATGTAGGCCAGCAGAATATCCACAACCTCTTGCAGGAAGGTCATTGTTTTGGTGTCACCGTCCATGGCAGGTAACAGATCTGTGGAAGAAAAAAAAAATCTTAATAGGAGAGGGGACTTATTTATTCATATGTCTGGACTTGCAGAAAAGAGGCGCAAAAAGCAGTTTTTGTACCATTTTTAAGATTTACATTTACATGCCTTTTCATCGGGGTCTCAAATTCAATTGTCATCTTAAATTATTCTGAATTGAGAAAATAAAAAGAAATAAAAGGAAAATGATCATTTCTCGTTTTTTTATTCTTTATTTCTATAAATGTCTTTTTTTTAACGGAACTGCCGATTTCTCAGAGCATCCAAACAGGATTTGGCTGAAGGTGACCTCTGAGAAAAGAAAAAAAACAACAACCCTCCTCTTCAAACAAAACACACGTTTTTCCAGCATTAAAAAAATACAGCAAGTGTAGATATAAAGTATTCATCTAAACAGACACATTTCGTGCTCGTTTTTTTTCAAAATTAAAGCGCACCTCCTTGATTTTAAACATAATGAAGTTATTAACATCATGAATATTTTTACTGAAATAATCTCCGTGAATTTAAGAACGTTAACACTACTCAGGCCTGTTTTAAATTTAATCTGGTCTTTTTTGACTGAACATTTTACATTATTCGGTGTAACCGGTGGGTTTTGAGACAAGAAAACAGATCAGGGCTCATACAGTGTGACATAATAATGTTTTAGTAGTACCTGTTGAATAGAGGTCGGTGAAGCCCAATTCAGCTTTGGTGCAGTTGCAGGATTTGTTGCAGCCGCAGGTTCCGGCGGTGTCCTCCGGCGGCTGCTTGGCGGCCGGCTCGGCGGGTTTCTCCACTTCCGCGACATTTAACAGCGCTTTGGAAAACCCAGAAACACCACCAGGAGATATTTTTAGTTCTCTTTCTGCAAGACCAGTCTGGAAATAGCCTATAAAACTGGATGGAAATAACAGACACCCACCCCCCCTCCCCCCACACACCCACCCACTCCCAATGCTGCTGTGAACCAACATACCACATAATTTCGATCCAATTCCTCCGGATAATTTCTGGGCCGCCGCTTGGCACCAAGCCCTGGCTGGAAGAGAGAGGGGATAAATCACATGAGGATGCTCATGCCTCGTGGTTTACGGTCCAACTTTATGAAAGAAAAAAAAAAAGAAGAAATCGCCATGCATTTTGAACAAAACAACCACTTAGATAAAAATATTAAAAAAAAAAAATAATAATAAAAATAAATAAATAAACGAAAAAAAAACATTACTGAGGAAAAACAAAAAGAAAAGAAAAAGCAGATACGGTGACTATAAGTGCAGCAGGCCTGTCTGGTTCTCAGTGGTTTGAGACAATGCCTTGAAATAAATGCTGTGCTCGGTCCTTCAGAGGTGATCTGAAAACAAACAAAATAGAAGCCACTCACGCGTGCTGGGGCTCTGACTCCCTGTACTGGCCCCCGCATTATCTCCACCGAGAGACCAGAACCCGTGTGATGCCATCGTTGCCGTTTGTTAGGAGCTGCAAGAGACACGGAGACCGGCAGAGCCCATCCACGCGCGACGAGCGGGAGCTGTTCAAAGCCGATGTGGTGCTGAATCTGACCAGAGCTCTCAGACTGCTGGAAACCCAGCCGAGCATCAGACACTCACCGCTTTACGCTTTACGGGAGAGCCTCTAAAAATAAATCGAACCGAGTGTGAAGCAATGAAACACAAAAGGCTTACTCCGTGTTCCTTTAAAAAAAAATATGTATGCGTCCACAGGTGCACGAAGCAGGAAGCTGCGTCTCCGCACAGAAATCCGCAAACACTGTGCGCACTCGGACAGCAGCGCGCAGCTATACGCTCCTCACTTAGTTGGAGGGGGGAAAAAACCCCAACAAAAACCCAGCACAGCACAAGACAGTTTGAGAAGTTCAAGATGAAACCTGCTACATTTAAAACGAGATAAAAACAAAACAAGAATAAAAAGGTAAAGAAGAGGTGATGAAATGCGGCGTAAAAAACAGCTATAGATGTTGGTGAATATGCAGCGCACGAGCCATCCCTAATTGCTTCCAACCCAAATTTCACGTCACTAAAGAAATCCCATCGTGATTCACTTCAGGGTCATGACGAACTGTATTGCGTCGTGCGTCGTGACTCCATACACCCCCAACATTTTAATCCCCTGCGTGCAGAACTTACCCTCCATGAGGACAGTGAATGCCAACTAATTCATCTGCCCGGCAATCGCAGACCTATTTCTTGGCCACCGACTGGTCTGTGCCCGCCGGGGAGGAGGAAAAACGGGGAGGAGAGGGGGAGAAGGGGGGGGGGGGGGGGGGGGGGGGTCGGTCCCTCCCCTCTCTTTTCCGTGTTGAGGCGCGTTGCTCCCTCAAAAAAATCACCCACTCCCCAAAAACAAGCAACAAAAAAAAACTCAGAACTTTTGAACGATATAATAAAACTTGCGAAGCATTTATGTTTTGTGGCCCAACAAATAAATCCCAGCTTATTTTTCAGCTTTCTGCAGATTAACATTCTTTAAATCTGTGGACAGTGTTAGAAAAGGAAAAGAAATGTTACATCTTGCTAAAAATTAAATTACATATTTCTAGTCCTGCATATTACTGTATAACATATAGAAATATACCAACCAGCCAGTTATCTCCACTGTTTTCTTATCATGTTACTACAAGCGAAAGCGGACAGACCCTACAGGCATCAAAACTAGACTGAGCCACATCTGTTGTGACTCGTTAATGCTACTGCCAACAACCATCTGATGGCATGAAAGACTCATTTGAATAAAGTGAACCCTCGAGGCAAATAACTTTTACTTATAACTTAGTTTTTCTCTTATTTCTAAATGTTGAATGACAATATTACGTTCAAATCCTAGTACTTATGAGCTCATTCTCTTCTTTGTCATGCATCAGTTCTTGTACCTGACCATTTTCAACGTGTTCAGGGATGAACAAGGGACGTTGAAATATAACAGGCAACTTAACACCAATTTTGAATTGTATGTTTGGGTATTTTTGTAACCAATAAGGTATTTCCTAAAGAGCTATGATATGAACATGTGGTATATTTCAGCATGGTGTACAGTTTGTCCTTAAAAGATGTGATGAAACTGATTTTTATTTATTTATCTATTTATTTATTTTTTACCTTTCACTTTCGGAAACAACTGGAAATTCCCCAATGGGGAACAAATAAAAGGCTATCTGATCTCATCTTAAAAGAGAAGAAGCATTAGGTGAAAATAAAAATAAAAACCTATAGCAGATGAAAGGGATCTGAAAATGAAGTAATTAAGAAATTGGGGGGAACAGATTTCCAACAAAGACCATAATACAGAACCTGAGAGATTCATCTGGACCTTCAGGTTAACCATGCTGCTCACCAAAGCCTCAACAGAAATGGTCTCTATGACAGGGTGGCTGTCAAGAAGCCATGAAGGGAAAGAAGGGGAAAAGGCTGAGGGATGCCACATGACATAAGAACTAGACTGAAAATGAGTGGAAATCAGGTCTGATGAAGGGATAAATCCTCCACAGAGACCTGACTTCAACATTACTGAAGCAGTGTAGGATCATCTGGACAGAAAACAGAACAAAAGGCAGAAAAACATCCAAAGAAGAGTCCTTTAAGAAATGTGGAGAACTATTCCTGACGACTAAAAGTCAAGAAAGCACGTCTAAGAGGCTGTTACACCAAATATCAAATGCTGACTTTCAAGCTTATTAGAAAAATAAAAACTCAGTGTATTTCTATTTCTATTTCCAGTAGTTGCTCCAGTGTCCATGTTTTCCTAGAAATATATAAAGAATCGACGGTTGATTCAAGACTTTAGCATAGTACATCGTTTTAATGCCAGTGTGCACTGGGGATTCACTAACAATCCCTGTGGCAGAGTTCCTGCTTCAAAATGTCAGATAAAGGTTAGAGGTTGAATCTGAGAGAAATGAGTGGAAGAATACTGCAGGAATTCACAGAAGCTGCTTCAATAGCATTTCAGGACAGGTCCACAAGAAT
This sequence comes from Leptatherina wallacei, assembly GCA_028567055.1. NCBI lineage: Eukaryota > Metazoa > Chordata > Actinopteri > Atheriniformes > Atherinidae > Leptatherina > Leptatherina wallacei. The sequence continues at coordinate 2,465,220 of JAOXYM010000019.1, forward strand.
TAAGCTGAGACCGATGGAAATGTGATTGTGTTGTTGCTTAAAAACCTTAATAGTTTACAGGTAATAAAAACAACCTGGCATATATGGGCTCTTTCAAAATGAGACATGAGACCAAATAAACATGAGAAAGAATTTAATGTAGTTTGCGTTCGAATGAACAAACCAGACACGGCAGCGAAGACGAGAATGTACATTTCTTACAACATGAAGATGCTGAAGCTGATTTTCCAAAGATAAATTCTTTAAAATGACTTCAAATGGACAGAATCCACGTCGAAGAACGTCACCTGCAACTTTTCATATGACCAAAGAATAAAAATTGCTTCTTTAAATCAGTGGATGGATTAAAGATCAAAAAAGGAAATCTTCATTTGCAGCAAGTTTAAAGAGATTTTATTATTTACAATCTATTCTTTGACCTAATCAGTTTGGAAATTAGAGATCTGCATCCTGACTAAACAGTTTATAAATGGTGCTGTGAAGCTGCATTGGATCAACAAAGAGGACGTGATGGACCGTATGTTACGTATGATTGGTTTGTGATCTTCTACACAGCCACGTGGCGAGGACTGTGTGGTTCTTCGTCTTTAGTAGTGTTTGATGAGCCTTCGTCTTTGCGATGTCTTCCTCAGCAGATGCCTGTAGTCGTACGGATTGTCAGCAGTCCGGCTGTCTGTGGAAGACATCCGGGACATAGAACGCCTGTCAACACAACACAGGAGATGATTGAGGAACTTAAATGCAACACGGGTGATGGGTATTTGGATGAAGGCAACAAACGAAGCAAAAATAAAAAAGGTTGAGTAGAAGACTGGTGTTCAGTTGGTTTTCATATTATTTATCATTTTCAGCCATTTGTCATGTCCACTGTGAATTTGAGGTGATGAAAAGGTGGAACATTGTATGGTTTACTGGCACTGATATCCCTTTTGCTCTCACTCAGCTCCTCTCTTTGCATCAGTCCCACCCAACAAAAATGCCAGCAAAAAAGTCGAGGCGTTAAATCTCATGGGTTACACAACTACATCCATAAGTCCCTGTTCAGCCATAGCCTCAGATGATCATGTTTTTTTTTTACAATGTATATATTTGTTTTTATTTCAGTTTACAATGACGGATCAATGTGTCACATCCTCCTTCACATTGTCTCCTCGCTTACTGCCTCAATCCTCTCTCCTTTACAAAAATTGAGACATCATTCAAAATGTGTGGATGAACAATTTCCGGGCCACAAGCAGGAGGATGGATGAGAGAGGAGGCAAAAGGGAACTTAGCCATTGTTTATGTTGTTCATAATACCTGAGCTTCTCATCCTGACAAGTCAAGATGTCTGATGTGAGAAATTGGGCAATAACAGCTGCAAAAAAAAAAGCTGTCTGTTGACTTTAGCGGTTCACTCCACTTAAATATGACCCATAACAGTCGGTGAGATGACTGGAAAGCTGAAACTTTCAAGTGTCCACGTGAGAATTGTGAGGTGGAGGAGACTATAACACATGCAATGACTGCTTGTCTAAATTATGACACAGAAAGACCAACTTTAAGAGAAGAACTTTGGAAGTTAGGAGTGGAGGGAATAACAATTAAACTGCTCATAAACTTGTCTATTGGGTTGAGTATTGGAAGTTTCTTTTGAGTCCATTAGATAGTCTAGATTAATAAATAGACAGTAAGAATAGTTCGACACTGAAGTAGAAGCTGGTGATAATGCATCTCTTGACCACCGTTAGCTGCTGACACTGTGGGCGGGGTCTGTCTCGTACGATGGCTGACAGGTGCAAACGCGCTTCATATACAGAAACACGGTATACGAACAGAAATGCGAGCGGTTACAGCTGCAAGTACAGAGAAGCGCTGCAAAAACACAAACGTGATGCTAATACAACGTGGAAATATAAAGCACCGCAAAAAAAGAAAAGACTACCGTGATGTTGTTTCTGTCCTTGTGCTCACGTTGCTCAAACGTCCCACCAGTACCTTTGTTGTTCTCACCGTCGTCTGTCTCTTGGGTGAAAACTCACTGCTGCCCCCAGAGACCCGGAGCACTTCAGTTGTATGGGTGAATATGCAGCGTTTTCTTCTGCAGTCGTTTTTGTTTGTGCAGCCCTCCTCTGTATTTGCAGCGCTTTCCTGTATTTGCATCCGGTTTCTGTATTTGGAGCTTTTCCCGCTAGCATTTCTATTTGTATATGCAGCGTTTTTGTATATGAAGCGCGTTTGCACCTGTCGGCCACGGTAGTCTCGGTCTGATATATGTGTCCTTCCTCTTCACAGGAAAGTCAGAAACATCTTCCTTTCTCTGCATTCTTATATCTTCCTAAATCAGGGGTAGGTAACTCTCAGGGACACATCTAAAACCTGCAGGACTGCAGCTTTGGAGGGCTGGAGTTCCCTGACTGTGGGTTGCTGGCTAGATTTCTCCATATTTTCCTGCTGTAGCTACTTTAAAATCAACTAGCAGCCTTGCTAGCTTCCTGTTTAAATTAAACCGGATCATATAGCTTAAGCTTAGTCAGCGCTAAGTAATGTGGATACTGAGATACTCTTTAAGCATCTTTATTGGTATTTTGTTTAGCACCAATGTTAAAATCTTGATTAACTGAGTTCATGTTTAGTCCCTTAATAAACTCACCGATAAATTAGTAAAACATGGTTTCCCCACATTATCTTAAAACTAAGATAGCTTCAGGCTAACATCAGGGTAACATTAGTAGCTGTAGCTGAAATGTGCTGCGAAATGGCAACATTTTTCAAGAATTACTAATTATGAAACTACTTTGAAATTTACTTCAAGTTGGTGTAGTTACACTAGTGATCCAGTGCCACCCTGGCTACCCCTCTAGCTCCGCCCCTGATGTTTTTCTCATCAAGGACATTGATGACATACCTGCTGTCTTTGCCAGGTCTGGGAAGCTCTGGTTCAGTGACAGCCCTCTCTCTCGGCTGCCGACTGGAACCTGATGGTCTCTGCTCTGTGGACTGACGTCTGTCTCCATGCTGCCTCCTGTCCATAGACCGCCTCCTGTCCATGGACCGTCTCCTCTCTATGGACTGTCTCCTCTCAGACATGCTCCTGGTTGATGTGTTCACTGTGGACATGGAAGGCGAGGACCTGGTGGTGGACAGGGTGTGGTAGTACTGGTCGTCTACATCCAGCAGTTTACCTGGACTAGAGCACAAACAGGACAGGATGAGCTAAGAGTGAGCTGTTGAGACTGTTTATACAAATTTGACATAAACGCCTTAATAAGCTCCTCTGAAATAGCTATCTCTGATGGGTTCCCGTACTTTGTGTTATCAGGTTATTTTGAGTTGATAAAAAAACAAACTCCCCTGTAAGCACTAAATTGTCGGTTGCAATACTTAAGCTGCAGTTTGCAATCAACCCAACAAAAACCTGCAGTTATTTAAGATCCCACAATCAGCGTTAGAGAAAATATTTCTATAAAAAAGGAATAAAATGGCAGCTTTAAACACAAGCATCCCCTTCACATCCTTTAACACCCCCTTTTTTCACTCATATTGATGCTCATAAGGAAATACTTGCTCCAAAATGACAGAAATATTTGCTGCCTGCTTCTAGTGTTGCTACGCCACATGGCATCAAAACATCAGTACCAAAGGATGTCGTGTACACGAGTCTGAGAAGCCAATGAATTTGACAGTATTTGACACTTGGGGGTCAGAATAACAAGCTGTTTCTCAACATTATGTTTGTTTAGTTTTGTGTTATGAATCCAGCACACCTTTACTCTTTAGAGCATTGGCTTCTGTCCCGTCTTAAAAGGCCAAACTTGCTCCCTGCCATGGTGTTACATGTTTAGCCAAGCTCGAGCTGAGATGATGGACAGAGAGCTTTCGGTCAACAGGAAAAGTAAAACTAATTCAGCTGTTATGAAACACTTGAGTGTCAATGAACCCAATGAGGAGTATCAAAAAAACTCACAGATTATGCTTTTAAACAAATGCTCAGTAGAGTTTATTTTTGCTTTAAGCTAGCAGTTTTGGTGGACTTCCACATTCACAGCCTGGTTGGGTTTTATCAGCCTTTGCATGTCCTTCCCTGATACGCCACACTTCAGCGTACCTGAATGGTCATGTTAACAGAGAAAGATGCAAATGACACCAGATGTAATTGGGTGGATGAAGAAGGTTTTAGTTTGAAACATTTTCGAAGAATTGAAGACATCATACATAATAAGTACTTTTCTTAAACAAAATATTATAAAAACTGACAGATTTGGCCAAACACACAATAGGTCTGATGCTATCTGGCTCCAGGAACACTATTTCTGTATTGAACTTAAATTAAAACAAAGATCTCTTCAGTAATCATTAAAATAGCAATTATATTAAAACTTCATTGTGAACTCAAGGTACACAATGGAATTTCCTACAGGTTCCTCTTGTAATTGTGATTTTATTGCTTTTGTTGCTTTTATTTCTTTTCTGCATTATTGGTGACTTTGGCATGAATGGACAGCATTGTTACATACTGTAGGAAAAAAGGATGACATTCAAAATGAAACCCTCAATCGGACCCCATCTCATCAGAAGCATAAAAAGGCAAATTTTTTGATTGAGATCAATAAGTTTAACACATTGATACTAACACACAGTGATGAGTTGCTGCTGAGCTTGAGCTCAAAGATGGACCTGACCTCATAAGAGTAGTTTTTTGGAGGAGGGGAGGGCACACAACCATCCCACTGATGATGAAGATAAATGGGCTGCTCTGACACTGAGAAAATTTCTCCATTACTCTCCAGACTGGCTGAATAATATGATTGACGCAGCAGTGGAAAAAGGAAGATCTGAATGACATTGGCTCGTGAAATATTTAAGTCATCTATCAAGTTAATCAGCTGTTACACACAGTGCTGCATCTGCACTGAAAATAATTTATTCAGGGATACTGACATAGATTAAAGCTTGTACACTTAAGTGGGGCAGAAGTTGGTATGATGATGAAACTCAACATTTTGTCCCACGCTGTCTTTGGTCATAAAACAGCACACCTGTAGTGACATCTACCTCTAACAGGTGGAATGACTTTAGCTTGGATTTGAACTTGTTTACAACAAACAACTTTTACATCATCCACCATAGAAATGCTTTGACTTACAAAAAGATAACATCTAAAGTAAACATGAATTGTTATGGAGTGTGACGGCTGTCATCTTTGTCTTGCTGCTTGAAGAAGCCTCTGACTGAACACACTCTTCTGCTTCCTCATTGTGTAGTGTAGCAGCGGACTCTGGACAATCAGCTCCAGCAACTCCGGTTCAAATATGAATGACTTGACTCCGAGGCAGAGAGACGAGACCCATACAAGATCTTCCTCCATCTTTATTTACTCATTCACACATTCAGTTGGAGCAGTAGACATAGTTTGGGCCCTGACAGAAGGGTAAGTAGCTCTATTATACAGGTAGTTGGGCTCTGATTGGTCCTGTTTTGTCCCTATTATATGTATTCAGCCCACTTTTGTCTGGTGATTCCTCTCAAGGCCCATTTATGCTACCTTTACCTACATAAATAGGTATGTCCTTATCCAATGTCACTGCCCTCACATTTGTATGTGTCCTTTTACGTTCGCATCACTGTTAACTAATACATTCACCAGAAAGCAGGGCAATGATCTGAATTTACCTCTGAGCTCCGATGTCAGTTTTAGACAACAGCCAGCATGGCGACGGTGGAGGAGATCATGATAAAGTACATCCTCAGAAAGAGACAAAGAGGTAGCACAGCAGACGGTGATGGTCTGTGTGGCCATTGTGGCCTTTTCTTTTTCTTTGTTCCTTTCACTGATCACACAGAGGCTAAATGGTTTCAGGTAGTACTACTCTGTTTGCAGTCAGGGTATGCATCCGCAAGAGCCCTAGAAACTGACCAATGTATGCACATAAAAGATGCAGGAGGCGGATAAAATGCTTTGTATCCATGTTCAGCATAAAGCATAAATAGGCCTTTGGTCTTTATTAACGATGAGACATAAAGCGTCTGCTTGAGTTCAGTCAAAGCTTCTGGTCATCCTGAAACAGATACTTTGGTTAAGAATAATGTGGAGCAGATTCCCTGTCATCCATTGTTTGTTCATTCTTGGCTTCCCAGCAAATGATCCTAGCCTGAGACGAATCCCGCGGAGTGATCCGCTCTCCAACACAGACCAGTATACACTGGAAGATGTCACCTGGGCCACCAACCATAGTCAACAAACCAAAAACATTTCAGATCATAACCATAAATCATACCAGGCCACAGGTGTTCTGTCTGACAAATAACAACTGCAACACCTCCTTCTTTTAGCTTTCTGCTAACTTTTTGTCTCGATCTGCTCGTCCAGTCGTAAAGCAGTAGACAGATTAGAGTTCAGGATATGTTCCTGCAGCCATGTCTTGGTGAAACACACAATATTGTATTCTCTGTATTCCTTCTGTGTCCTTGTTAGTGCTCAGGGCTTTTCCATTTAGTTTGCTAATGACATCAAATGTCCCATTAGAAGGATTTGAAGGAATGTTTTGCCTCTGCCCTGCATCCTCTTCATTTCCTCTTAAACTCATCATCAAATCATAGAGTGAAAATTTGATAACACGACAGCTCTAATTTGCACAAATTCACACATTTGAATATATTCAAAAAAATGTTGTTACATATTTAAATATTTAGACACTTGGTAACAAAATGTTTATACGTATGTATACATGTGCCACACTCTTGAAATATTCAATCCTACACTTAAGATTAAAGAACAGATCTAGTTGTGTCTCCTGATTTTTAAGGTGCATTCACACAAGCTCTTTTGATTAGAATCCCAGTCCGTTAGCTGGGAAAGTCCGCTTCATTTGGGGAGGTGTGAATACGCAAACGAACTCTGATTTGGATCAAAGAAGGATTAGAGGACTTCACACTGAAATAATCTCTAATGCAAAACAAAGTTATGATCAGAAGTTTTTACACGACGACTCAACTGCAAAGCAAAGGGCATTGTGGGTTCAGTGCACGGCATTGTTGTTTACCCACAATGCTAAAACATACACGCGTGTTGGATGATAGGTGTTTCTGGCCGGGAGAAATGGCCAGAAATTCTGATAGAAACATGGTCGACCCAAGACCGCTAGGATCTGATGCAGCTCCATGTTTTGCTCTTATGTGGTGAAAACAGAAGCTGTCCTCCACTAACCAACACATAACGAGTTTTCTTTGTTGTGTCTCGTCTCCTCCTTCAGTAATTCCTGATGCAGCGCTGCCTCTGGTGAGGAGGGAATATGTTATTTAAAAGATTTGAATTGTTTGAGTTTGTGCAGTGTGAAAGCAAACTCAGTCTGGATGACTGTTGCACCCCCAAACAAACCGAGTCCCCGATCATACCGAGTCTAGCCGACTATCCTGGTGGGAATGCACTCTTTACCTCTGGTTCAACTGCAAGTGAACCACTTCAGTTAATAGCTGAACCTGCAATAGGACTAATTATTACTCTTGTTGCAGTATTGAACTCTTGGAGCACTGTTTTCATTCGCTGAATCTCATCACACTCATCGAGCAGACACAGAGTATAAAGTAGCTGATTATGGTGATAAAATGTCACCTGTGATACAGTTTCCCTTCCCATTTCTCCTTGTTTCTGTCTTCACTCCCATTTATTACCATCACCTCCATATACTTCACTCTTTACCGCCCACATTTTTCCATCTCCCATCCCCTCTGCTGTCAGCTTCAACCAGAGACGCCATTGTTCCTGTTGACCTTCTCATCCTTAATGATGCATGTAAACTGCTCCTGTCCATTGCTGGCTTTATTTATCTGCTTACAAATTATTACCCTTGATGTTTAGGACTGTGTTGAATTGTGTGTGCTCACATCAAGGTGGGTGTGTGTGCCTCTTCAAAGTGCTGTGATAAAGCACTGTGGCCCATGCTTGTTCAGCCATCCCTATCTGTCTATCTTCACCCCCTCACTCTGGGCGGTTTACTCACCTTGTAGCCTGTGTGACTCATACATATGCATGAAAACACACAAAAACACACACTCTATAGCAAGTCCCCCCCCCCCCCCTCTACTTCTTAAAAGATCATTCAATCATCTACAGAACAAAACTGATGAGAACCATTATGTGTCTTTGAGTATATTCAGGAAGTGTTACTAATGGAAAGATGAGGCTGATTAATTTAAGTGAGGCTATGTGTGATGCTGCACATCATTAAGTTTGGACCCAGACACTGTCCCTATGTTGGTGCCGGGCTAGAGTAATTACTTCAGATCACGAGTGGCAAGCAGGCAGACTGCAAGCCAGGCTCTAAAAAACGAGGTGATTGGTTGTTGAAATGAAGTTGAGAGAAGAACTGGACACTTACTCCTCTTTCCTGGGTTTGCGTTTATCATCCTGGACAGATCGCTGAGTGGAGAGAAACAGAGAACGGATTACTTCAGGTCGAACAAATCCAATGCTTGTTTTCAAAAACAAGTTTTTGAAAAGTGTGTTACAATCTAATCTATCATCACATTTAATGCGTGTGCAAATTATAACCACACAAAAGTCTGAAGGTACTCATTCAGTAATGATCCGAATGAATGAGGATGAATCCTGACAGCTTTGATAATCTCAAACCCTTTCTTCTTGAATCTAAGAGTTTCTAAGTGTTGTACCTACAAAAATAACACAGCTCCAACAAGATTTGACCAAGATCACAGTCTTTTCATTTTATACCATAAATCCAGTAAAGGTTGGGAGCAATCATGCCTTGGTGCTTTTTAAAGACTTATTTAACAGGTTTGAGAACACAACATGACAAACATGTTATATTACTGGTGTTAATCAGTGTGTACAGGAACCTTGTGTCCACCAACAACATTTCTCATGCTTAATCAAAATTACATAGCGTTTCTTGTAGCATTTCTCAATGAAACACTTCAAAAGCTATTGGATTAACAAGATTTCAGTTCATCCACCCGTAAAAAACTGATAACAGGGGTCAAAGAAAATGTGTTCACTGCTTACAAGCTAACCTTACAACTTACTTACATCTACCCATCCATCCATCCATCCATCCATCCATCCATCCATCCATCCATCCATCCATCCATCCATCCATCCATCCATCCACTTTTTATACAAGCTGCAGGGTTGGGTTGCCAAAGACTGATAAACCCCATTTCCTGAAAAGTGTAAAGTTTACTAAAGTTGAAATGAAATTCAAATCTCTATAATCAAAATCATGCCTTTTAATCTCTTTTCTGTCCACAACATTGTATTCAGTAAGCTTTCCTAAGTAAGATTTAGATCTACACAATATACTATAAGCCTGGTAAATACAAGTTGTTGAGTTATTGAGCACTGTGATTATAAGAAATTTCCAATAATCACACTTAAAGAGCAACAGATAGAAATCAACTACTTTTTGTGCAAAATAAAATTACTTTAAAAACATTGACAAAATGTACTGAAGGAAACTTTACTTTTCTAGACAGCTTAGTAATAGTCTGATATTTCTTGCCTTGGAAACATACGAAGTGAAAAGAACCATCCCAGAAAGGTGTGGAAAGCTAAGCTTTGTAGTTGAAAGTATCTGAATCAATCAATCACCATCTTTTATGTGACTCACATGAATGAGGGTGTAATATGTGGAGTCCTCTGGTGTGTTCAAGGTCTTTGGCTGCTGGGTCCTGCGAGGGGTTCTTGACAATCTTTTGTCAGCTGGAAAGTAACAAAGACATTTAAAAACATTGTACTTTTTTTTTTTCTTTCTCAACAATTAACCCAACAAAACACGAGAGGAGCGTTCCAGAGAAACAAACACGCAGATTTTGTTTTTCCATTACAAAATTACCTCTTTTGGAAATTAAGCACATTTCCTTTAAACTCTGTCAAGATCATCCCACACTGCTTCAATAATGTTGAGGTACGGGCTCTGGAGAGGATTCATTGTTCCATTAAGACCTGTTGCCCCTGATTTTCAGTCCAGTTCTTGTGTCATTTGTCATACTTCAGCCTTTTCTCCCCATTTCCCTTCCTTAACTCATTGGCTGCCAGCATTAAAAGTGTCTTTCATTGATCATGACACTCGCTTTCACCAAAGCGCCACAACAC
>JAOXYM010000019.1:2486297-2500242 GCA_028567055.1 Leptatherina wallacei
ATCTATCTATCTATCTATCTATCTATCTATCTATCTATCTATCTATCTATCTATCTATCTATCTATCTATCTTTTTAAAGCCTGTGTTCCAATTGCGGGAGTTTGAGAACAGATGGTGCCAAAATGGCCATTTTATGGTTGCAGAGATTTACTCATGTCAGTATCTGTATGCAATTTTTGAGCAGAGGCCTGACAAGCTTTTAACTTATCTGTTAAAACTCTGGACCAACATTTATGCTTGACTGGATTTATATTGTTATTTGTCACTCCCTCAAACACAGCTGTTGTTATGCTCCATTAAATGGCAACTGAGAAGATTAAAATCTAATAATGGGGGAAAAGTGACAGAAGATGCTACAAAAAGATGGATTTGCAAGTTGATAACTTGTGTAGGTTTTTTCCAGAAGGACAGTTTGCACAAGGAAGAGTAAAAAGGGCCAAGTTTGAAATACTGTTTATCTAAGAAAGAATACAATCCTACTCTGAAGTAAGACGCCACTGTCTGCGTTTTCATGTTGGTGGTTTCCCTTGGGTGGTAAGGCGTGTCTCCTGTTTCAGCTGGCTGAAGAAAAAACAAACATTAAACATGTTAAAAAATAAAAAAATGGCCAACTTTACAGTTCAATACACTCTATACTATTCATGCTTTTATGTATACGTTTATGAGATGAAGGGAACATTTTGATACAGAGAAGCCTTTCAACTAATGTAATGTTAATGTAAAGTGAAACTGCTTCACAAGCTGAACCACACCTCTACAGTGGATGGCAAATTTTAAATCATAATGGAGACCTCTTTTTTTTCTTTATGCATCATGTTTCATCTTGTTTTTAAAAATCACCAATCACCGTTTGAAATTGTACTGTGGCTTCAAGAGGCACATCGAGCGAGCTTTTTTTTTCAGGAGTGTGCGTTAATTTCCAAGAAAGCTGCAAAAGAGATACATGGATAAGTGCCAAATCAAGAGTACTTTCTTGTTAACTACGACTTGTTTACAGCTATTACTCCAAAAGGTGGTTCACACACATATTTCAAAATTAAACAAGGACGAAACGCACAAAACTGCTATAATCAACAAAAACTTGCATTAGCTCTTATTACGATGACAAACTGCTACTACGATGCATCGTAGACTAGACACTACACCTAATTCTCAGCACAACGTGGGGAGACACTACAGCACACCATCAGCCTAATACTGTTCGTAACTACTCATTGTGGCTCCTTAAAGAGCGGAGCCTTTGATGAGCATTTCTTGTGTTTTTAAAGATATGCAGATGAATGGAAATAAATTCAAGAACACATCAAACACAGTCCAGATAGATGTAGCTACTGTCCATGGCTTTAAGGTTAGCAAATTGACTTGAGGCTTACATTTAGTGAGTACTGCAGCCATTTACTGCAGCAATCTAAACTAATTCACACGAGTAGGCCACGTAATTAAGTTGCCAGGAGTTTTAATTGGCTGTAGTTTAAAGACAAAGAGCCAGGCTGATTGTTGATCGCTTAGTTTGCAAAATGCAAAGATTCAGTATGTTTTAAAAGTGCTTTTAGACAGTTGGAATCAAGTCATTTTCCTGGCATTATGTAGAAGGATGAGGTCTATAAATAGGCTACAGATAAGGGATAAACAGAAAAGCCAAGGTATAGGTGGAAGGGGATGGTGTTTAGCATCTCACATATCTCAACAGGAAGCACACAGACTGTTTGCAGGGAAAATGACTATAAATAAATATGTAGCATCTTTACAGCAATAATTTAGCACTAATGCTCTCCAAATGGTCTATAGACATCCAGATCTAGTATTCACTCATTCATTCTGGGATATATCTAGAGTGAGGAAAAGGCATCTTGGCAGAAAAATGCATACATTTGGGAACAAACTATACAGAAATATACTGATTACCTCACTAAAAGAAAAAGAACTGTACAAGGTTAGCACTCCCATCTTATAGGACAGAAAGATAAAGAGAAAAAGAAAACAGAAGAAACTTGTAATTACAGTATGAGCAGAAATGGAAAAACTTCACACTTGCGGCTAAACTGTGATTCTGTCTGACAGCCAGACAGGAAAAAATTAAGCTTAAGAACATTCACAGGAAGCCCATTATATAAGAAATAATGCAGCAATAGCACAGGTAGAACTGTAAGTACCTTGGCCAAGGTGTTGGTCCGTGTCGGAGTCCGCGGGCTCCGCATTGTGTTCATGCCTTTACCCTTGGTGTGGGCAAGGTTGCCTGTGAAATAAACAGTGAGTCAATAAACAGGGTGCCCCGAATGGGTGCAAGAGTTTGTCACATATGCACAGCTTGCCTACATCCTGTTTCCCAAAAAGTTCAGAATCTTCTCTAGGAAGTGGACAGCAGGTTTTTCAGCCATATTAAATGAACTTTGTGAACTTTGAAGCTTTGTTAACTGTGTAGGGATGAGCTAAACAATGATTCATCACTTCACATTAAGTCTAAAAGCAAAACAGCTAAATAAATCAAAGATGTTTTCTGTACGCTTGTAAGCAATGCTATGGTTGATGTAGTAAAAGAGGATTAGTTAGTTCAAAACAACATTGGGAAAGAGGAAAAAAAGCTATGGTTGACATCAAAACAAGTTAACTTCTGTTTTAATGTACTTTTCTGCAATGTAAAGCACCTTGAATTGTCCTGTACATGAAATATGCTCTATAAATAAAGTTGCCTTGCCTTGCCTTGCCAACAAGCTAAGCTAAAGTTGCCTTAGCTAGCTTAGCTGTGCAGCTGTTACTGTTTTAGTAGCTGTCGGTACTAAAATTATGACAGATATATATCTATATATATATAGATATATAGATATATATCTCAAAACAAGTCTTGGTGTTGTAAAGTAAAAAAGATAGGCTACTGAATGGCTGTACAGGGACTCAATGATGTAGAGCAGGGGTTTCTTATTTGAGTTACCTTTGATTAGGTCAGTGACAACACCTTCAGTGTCATGAAACACCAAAGACAACTGTAAGACTTATTTTAAAGGGTGATTAAGAGATCACCGACTGTGTGATTTAAATCTCACTAAGCAGGCAGCTGCCAAAAAACGATTCTCACTCTGCCAAAGCTGGCTTACAAAAAAAAATAATCTGGCAGACAAAAGGGAAAAACCTTGTTATAAAGGCTAACAATAGCTTGTTGTATCAGTCTGACAATATATTTAGTTCTGTTCTTAAACTGTTTAATTGGGAGGTTGTTTACTTTCCAAAAAGTAAAACTAGTTTACCTGTTTTGGTGAGCGGATGTGTGACTAGTTTGCGAATGAGCTCGTTCTCTGATGACCTCAACAGCAGGATGATATCAGCCGGTAGGGTCTCTCTGTTCTTGGCCAAGAAGCCTGCAGCATTGTAAATCACCTTAGAGTTTGGTGGGAAGGAAAAGCAGGAGTGAGAGGCCAACACATGCCAACCAGCTTCAGTTTATAATGTGCACAGATTAGAATAAATAAATAAAATTACCTTTCCAGCATAGTGGTGAATACCAAAACCAAGGTCCACTCTCTTTGGCCTCCAGAAGCTTTTTGTCTTGAGATTATCTTCAAATTTCTCTGAAATACCAAATTATGCATTAGGTAATTACATTCAGAGCCAATGTTATCACAGTAGGGACTCATAATTACAAATATTTTAATAAAAAAAAAAAAACATCATTCTTGGTTGAAAGTTTCAACACTTTTTGGTTCGCTGTCAGATTATCCAGAAATGTTAATTATGTTCAAGCCTTTAGGTGTTTGGTACATGAAAAGTCTTACACATGAGACTCTGCCACATTGTTTAGACTGAAGCAGAGACATCAAAACTCTCCTCCCATTTTCCAAAAATGATAATACTTTCGGGAGAGGAACTTTTTTGGAAGGAAAGTTTGTGATTTCTTAACTCAGTTGATATTTCTACCAATCCATCGACTGTACCCGCTTAATCCAATTCATGGTTGCAGGGGAGCCGGAGCCTGCCCCAGTTGCTAGTTGTTAATTCTTAGGGCAAATCCTCTCTGAAAAACTTCTTGTCCCAAGAAAATATGATGGACTGACCTACAAGTGTCTGGTCAGTGGCCTGAGGGAAACGACTCTCTTCATCCAGAAGTGAAAGCATCCCCATTGGCTTCTGCAAAAACAAGTCAAGAAGTGGCCGGTTGTCCTCATACTCGATCATCCGAGCATCAACCTCTTCATTCAGGTACTCATCCTACGAAGAAGGAAACCATAATTCAAAATATGTTCATAACACATCTCAATTCCTTTGCATTTGCAAGGGGGAAGTAAACATCCCTTTACATTTTTCTCAGATGGTCTAAAAACTGCAATAAAAGGTAATAAAAGGTTTTCATGGACAGCTTAAGGGTTTATTGGAAACCTCAGATTTTAGAAAGCTGTTTAAATAAAACTTTAAGTTGTTATTGGTTAAAAACAAAAGTTACCATGTTCAGCTTTATTTTCTTAATCTTGTGCTTTAATTTTCAGTTTGCTGCCTTCTGCTTAAGCTTCGCTGACACAACCGTCCCTTTGTTTAAATAACACAGATCTGGAGGACAAAACGAGCTTAGCCCTCCACTTTATATTTAGCTAACCTGATCACTTCAGGCTGACTCAGAGCTGCTATGATTCAGCAAAACGTTAGAAGAGACTTAAACTCAGAGAAGAAAATGACATAAATGGGAACTAACAATATCAAATCAATCTGCTTATTCTAGCATAAACTACCACTGTGAAGTAAATGAAGCAGGTCAGGAAAGAAACAGGGAGTCAGAGAGATTTCAGATAAGAAACTGCATGCGGAAACATGGAGGTACTGCATGTGATCCACTGATAAAACCTTACCACATAGTTATTCTATACACATAGGGGACTTCCTGTAGGGGATGCTTATTAATCTCATAGTCCAGTACATTTCCCATATGCCCAAAGTATATGTGTTTGCCATATAGGGCAATGTATTTCTGGGCCTGGTTCCAACAATTCCCAAGAGTGAGTTTAAGTCCTACATGAAGTGTTCTCAACTCCTAATTGACCCCTGTTTGGGATGATTTATAGCACCTCTCTACGGGTGAGTCCAAATCGTTTAACATTAGCAAACCATTCTCTGACCCCCCCTCAAGGCAAAACCCTCCCACGAGACTGCATCAAGGGAGAACGGCGAATCTCATTCTGCCGTAAATACAGACAGCAGGGTATTTTACCCGTGCCATCTCTCTTAAGGCGCAGTGACAAACAATGACGTGTTATCACAATTTAGATGGAAATGAGGTAGTACCAAGGTGAGAACTGCACACAAAGTGCTTTCTAGAAGGGATATAAGCAGTCAGAAAACAATCTTTGATTTCAGTGCAGGGTTAATGTGTGCCTGCCCACAGAGCTCTACCTGTTCCCAGGCAAATATGTGCTGGTTGAAGTAAAACTGGATCTGCTCGTTGGCAATGTTGATGCATAGCTGCTCGAAAGAGTTCTTCTTAAAGTTTTCAAAACCAAAGATGTCCAGGATGCCGATGTTCAGGCCTTTGTCATCCTCTCTGAGGGAGGACAAGAATGAAAAGAAAGAATAAAGCAATTAGCCCAATCAACTGCAGAAGTTCAGCCTTGCAGAGGCGCGTGACTCCTCACTCCTACTTATTAATCAAAGAATATTATTGTTTTCATCCCCCTTCCTGTAAATCCGGGGTGGGGAACCCTGGTCCCCGAGGGCCGCAGTCCTGCAAGTTTTCCATGTATCCCTGCTCCAACACACCTAATTCAAATCAAATGGATCCAACAGCCAATCACAGTGGCAGGGATACATGGAAAACTTGCAGGATGATGGCCAAGGTTCCCCACCACTGCTGTAGATGATCACTTGCACATTATAGATGAAAGCTTACATGCAAAAACAAACCGATGTTGACAGGTTTTTTACTGCGTGTCAACCAGTCAGGACGTAGGTCATTGAAAGTAACACAGCTGCAGACAAGTCTGAGTCTCTCATCACTCTCAAACCCCGGTGCTGAATGATAGAAGCAACACAAATTGGGAAGAAAAACTTAAATGACGACAAAAAGAGAATTGGTGGATCAGCAATTAGTCCTCTGTAGTTGTGGTGTTGTTATGCTAACCGGACTCAACCAGACTGCTATGTTTCTGTTGCAGCAGTTTTAACTGGTCACTATTTCAATCTATTCCTTTAAATTTTAAGGATGTAAAAGAGTGATATCCAGTCCATCTTCACCTTTCTCTTAGTGTCCTGAGATTTTTGTTTTCTATGTTGAACTTATTCCTGTTCAGGAAAAAGTATGCGTCATGTTTGTCACTTGAGCACACATCATCACATTTTCTGCTCTTAATCTCACCCGAGCTGGCTGTCAGGCCGCAGCAGCGTGTTGATCCGGTTGACAATCCAGCTGAAGAGGCGGCCGTAAAGAGCTTTGCCCATGGCGTCCTGCACCTCCACTGCTTTTTCCACAGTGTTGGGCCTGACGATTGTCTCTCCTCGGGCCACAACACAATGGGAGGTCAGGGCTTCTTGGAGCTCGTCTGAGCGAATACGCAGCAGAGATGCCACTGGTGGGACATGAGAGAGAGGATTGGATAAAAGTCTGTATTCCTACATTAATGTCGGATATGAAAATAGGCAGCCTAAGCTGTCCTCATTCTGAATATCCAGCACATTTTATTAATAAAATTAATCAAAACAGATTTGAAAATCAGCAACTAGAACATGTTTTTAAATGTAAAAAAGATTAGGTACACCATGGAGTGTAAAATCTTACGATTACAAAATGGATTTTTGGTAATGATTTTCTGTGAATAGCATGTCTCTACTGATATATAATTTATTTCACAACAATAATTTCCTATATTTATCTCCACTCCAAATGGAGCTTGCAGCAGAGTTAATGATGAAAAGCAAAGGAGGAAGGATGAGGAATGGGAGAGTGGCAGAGGGAATATACAGTCCTGTTTATGTCATCATACACTGTGTCTGTCTCTTGTCTCACCGTTCTCCAAGACAGAAATGTTGGAGATGTTGCTCTTGTCTGTTTGGTGCTCTGAAGCAACTGCAGAAAACTCAATGTCGCCTGAGTTGAGGATGGCAGCCAGCGTGCTGTAAACACTGCCCAGCTCCTGCAAAGATAAGCCAGAAACAGTCTTGTGAAAAACAAATGATATACAGTAAGTATGTCTTAGGGAAGTTATGAGATCATTTCCAACATTTCCCATTTCCATAATTCTACAGTGAGGAAGATTATTCACTAATGGAAAACATTTGAGACTCTACAAGTCTGAGTTGTTTTTAAATGTTTAATGTTCACGACAGAACAAAGACTGAACAAATATGGCTTCTTTTGAAGGGATATCACAAGAAAGCCTCTACTTTGTAAAAACAACATGGCAGCATGGCTTTAGTTGCATCTGAATGAATACGAAGACAAAATTGAAAATGTTAAACAGCACAATGTTTAGAGGAAACCAAAATATAGCATATAACCATGAAGATGTCATAGCAACCGTTAAGCACAGCAGTGGAGGGCTGATGGTTTGGGCCTGAACATCTTGCAGTTATTGAGTTAACCATGACACTTTTCTGTATGCAGAAGTATTTCTATCTTACATTGGATTACGTAGCAGGGACAATGATCCCAAAACACAGCAGCAAGTCTGCAACAGAATGACTAATAAAAATCAATTTGTCCGGAGCTCGACCTGCTTGAAATGCTGTAGCAGGACAACGTAGCCGTCGTCTTCCTCAAACCGGACAGTTATAGTCCCAAAACTATGCGTCAAAATAAATAAAATAGCATTATATAGCTCACTGTTGTACAAACTGTACAAATTCACAGAAGATGTGATGTAGAATAAGAAGCTGGTCCTCCAGCAGTGATTACAGGATAAGTGCTATTGACGTGCAGCTCCCAAGAGCAATCAGTTCTTTGAGGCTCATTAGCCTTCACAATGTCAACAGCTTACTGTCTGCACGTGCTTGTAGTTCATGCTCCACCACAGACAACCAGGGACTGCATCTGCATTACATTTTCTCCAAGTAAAATATGTAATAAATAAATAGTCATAAAATCAATCAATATTGTTCTCTGTTGCTGATGTATGTTCAGCATATTTCACGTTTAAAAAAACTGAGTGGGCAAGAGTCTGCATCGATGCTGTGACCAAGAACATGCTGTAAAATCTTGAAGGCGGGTCTCTTTTAGCTTTTTGCCCGGTACTTAATGCAGTAGTTTATACCTCCAGGGTGAATCCAATGACTTTGAAACACTGCTCCACTGCATCAAACTGCTCCTTGTAGAAGGCGTTGCTCACTATATCAGGCCCTAATTTAATGTGCTCGTTACACAGATACCTGCAGATCAAAAAGGAGACACGAAGGTTAGGATCGGGGTCAGAGGAAGTAGAGCGTCTGCAGAGAGAGAGGGAAATTACAGTGTTTGAGAGAAGGACTGAGGAATGTTAAAACATACTTTGGTGTTTTGGTGTCAGAGAGCTTGTAGTGGGCGAGCTTTTTCCTGTCAGCAAGACCAGCGTATATGTAGTAGAAGATGTGGAAGTTCCTCTCTCCCCTGTACAAACATAACAATGCAGTTTAGAAATTCATATTTATCAGTAAGACAAGAAATGTAATTATGTTATAAGACATGCAAAAATCTAAAGCGCTAAATATATATATATATATATATATATATATATATATATATATACACACATATATATATATATATATATATATATATACATTTCCAACTCTTTACTTTTATTCAGAGACTAAAATTAGCTTGGCATATTTCCATATTCTAAGTGAAACCTGCTCCTTTGGCTACTGTCTCTTTAAGAGGATTGTTGTTTTGATACCCAGTCCCATCATGATTGATAAGGACGGCATCTTGAAACCATTCAACTTAAGAACTGGTTTCCAGAGCATCCAAAATTGTACTCCTCTGAGCTCATCAACTCCTATATTGATGGGAGCATGTGCTGTGGCAATGAGCACTCATGTCAAATGTCATTTTCTCCATTTTAAACATTGACTGAGAGCTCATTGCCGCAACTAATATTAGCATTTGGAGGTAGTAGCTAGATACTTCAAGTGAGGTCTCCAAAATGTTCACAGTTTAGCATCACCTGTTTTTCAGAAGTTCCACTAATGGTGGACCTCAGGTTTTAAAAGGTTACACCTAATTGAAAATGAACATCCAACACACTATCATTATAAACAGTACCAGCCAAAGGTCCAGACACATCTTTCCATTCATTTTGAATAAGGGATAAGGTGGTGTATCCAAACTTTTACATAGTATTTTATATGTGACAACAAATACAAAAAAGTATGATCATTTTACACAAAAAGCAATATTCTATTGGGCTTTGAAACATGCAGCAAAGAATGATCAGACAAGTTCAAAAATATATCTATTATCCTTATTATTATTATTATTATTATTTACGACTCCTGCAAGAAGCAGCAAGGCTGTGCAACGACAAGGTAAATAAAAGTAGCTGCACATCAAACCCTCTCTGACCTGCGAGTTTGTCTCCTAATGAAATACTTGAGTCTGCTTTTGAAGTTCCACTAAGGTCTCTTGCTAGACCACAATCTCTGATCAAATAGGAAATAAGTCTGCCACTCCACTTGACCCAGTCTGCTCCACAGACACACGATAAGAAGAAAAGATGGAGTGACTGGAGTGCAGACTGAAGGCAAATGTCACCAGTTTCAAATGGAAAAGTAGAGGTAAAACATAAAGGAGATGGTCCAATACACACTGGTCCCCGAACGAACAGAGACAGGATTTACATTTCTGTGAATGTCAGTGTGAGATAAAGGTTATAACAGTGAAAGACAAGACCAACACATGAAGAGGGAAGGGTTATTTACATCGCCTGGTGGATGACTCTGGATTTCTCCAGCAGATACTCGGATATCTTCGCGCCGACCACCGTTCCCCCGCAGGTGAACTTCATCTCCAGGTACTTGCCGAAGCGGCTGGAGTTGTCATTGATGGCGGTGCAGGCGTTTCCGAATGCCTCCACCAGGTTGTTGACCAGCAGGATTTTCTCCTGCAGCGTCCGATTGTTGGCCTGAAGGAAACATTATTCCAGGTCATAGAAGTGGAAGTCAAGGTGCTGAGTGACACACCCATTACAACCAGCTCAAACTGACTGGACAGAAGATTTAATAGGAGGTAAATCCTGCACAGCTCAATGCTTTCACTTTGTAGTTCTGTTAGTCTGAAATATCTTAAAGGGAGTATGGAGTCATGAGATCAAACTTTGTTTTTGTTAAGACAAGCTGCCATGTATATCAACTACTCCACAAATAATTCCAATTACTGTATATACCTGCCAGGTTGTAAAAGCATGAATGACTTAAGGGCAGATTTACTCCAGCTTTGAGCCCTTACACCATACTGCACCATATTTCATTTATTTTCTTATCTTAAAATTGGAGGAACGATATTAAACTTGTGTTTATTGGCGTTATTACTTTGACGGCACCCACAATTTTCACACTACCATCAAAAAATAATCTTCTCTTGAACAAAGCTGGCAAAATTACCCTTTTTTTATTTTGCAGAACTCATAGTGGCAAAACTGTCAATAACAATTATGTTTTTTTCCTTCAGTCTGGGTCAGAAGGGATGTTGCACTCAGAATCACCATGGCAACCTCATTCGATACTTGGACCTCACACATGATGGAGATTTGATAATCATCAAGCTTTTATAATCGTTGATTTAGATACTTAAGCTAAAACTTCTTATTACGGGAGAGAAAAAAATAGTCAGTTTTATGCAGTTTCTCCAGGAGCTCCATGTCTATTTCTTGTTATTACTGTTTCACACCCAAGACGGACACTTCAGAAAATAGTGGGAATAATAAAGAGCAATAGAAAAAATAGGACGCACTTATGGTGTGTTCAGTGTCTCACCTTTCCAAGAACTGTCAGCTGCTGAACCAACAGATGAGCACTTTCTGTTTTACCTGCTCCACTTTCCCCACTGATCACAACACACTGCAAACAGGAAGTCAGAGTCACAGGTCAAGCTTTTAAAGTGTCAGTCATGTATACAAACACACGTAAACAACAAGTAAAAGATTATTAGAGCTTAAACTGCAGATTTATAAAAACACAATCTCACAGTGAACACAACCAAATACTGAAATATGCACCAAAGACGATAATGCTCTGACGGTGCAGAGGCCACAGGCTTCATATCTCCTAGTTTCATACCAGTAATTTCGGCTGGCATATGTTGTAATCTGTGTTGAGTTAAGCAGAGCGTCATACCTGATCTGTGTTGTATGACACCATAGACTGGTAGGCGATGTCGGCCACAGCGAAGATGTGTGGCGGGTTTACTGTCCTCTTTGCTCCTATGTACATCTTTGTGTGCTATAGAGAGAGGAGTTCACAAAAGGTACGGCTGCTTCAGTGCATCATTGACCACATGCAGAGACATAACACACACGAAGGCCTGCAGTAGCCCTACTGACCTGAGGCATGTAAATCTCCATCTTATGGAAAGGATTGACAGCGATGAGGATGTCTCCCACATACGTGTAAATCTGATCTTTGCTGTATCGACTCTGAAGCTGCTCTGTGACTGTGTTCTGACAAAAAAAATAGCATCATTTGCAACCACCAATATCATATTGTTGAGATAAATGAAAACTTACATGATTGTCGGAGCCATATTAGAAAAGAAAACTGCAACAAATACTTCACAAAGCCACCCGGGGTGTTAGCTCAAGTCAAAGCCTGTGTATTATTTTCATTACATGGTGATCAATTTTTCTGTCTGCACTCTGCCAGGTTGATCAACAACAGCTGGGCTTCTCAGCTTGAGGGATGGGTAGAAATATCCGCCAGCAACTGAGGCCGGTTGTATCATTCAATACGTCAAAGCTGCATTCAGATTTGATAAATTGCTTAAAGCCGCTGCGTTTGACTTCCACATACCAACATGTGGTTAGGAAAAAAAATAATAAATAAAAAAATAAAAAAAATGATATATATATATATATATATATATATATATATATACATATATATATATACTACAAGATTATACATGATAGTTACTTATTAATCATTCAGTTTTGATTTTGATGAGCTGAAATGACTGCATGACAAAAACATCTGCTTTTTTTGTCAATTATCAATGTTCCCCAGAAAAAACAAAGGAAATACGAATAGAGACTGGGATCCAGTGACCTGAACATTGGTCAGAACAAACTACAAGAAAAAAAAAAAACATGTTACCATCACCTAATTTCTTAATCTTCATTGCATCAGCTCTTTTTGGACACATAGGCAGTTATAGATGTTCTATTAATTTAAATTACTTCTTTGTTGTAACTATACTTCTTAGAAATAAATATTTATTTCCTTTTTAACTGGTGCCACATTTGTAAGGAAAATGTATATATGTCTGCTAAGTTTATTTAATTTATAATATTATCCAAGGAGTTTGGGTTGACTTTTTCCTTTTACCTCATCAAGAACCTCGAGGGTAGCGAGGTCATCCACCTCATCTGCATCGCTTTGTGTCTTCATGTGGGTTCCTTTTTTAGTGTGGATACGTTCATGTCTGGAATTCACATAATGCACAACCAAGTCACTTTCTGAGTAATATACAACCTTGTTTCCATACTATTTGGGATTGCAGTGTAAAATGTAAATGAAAAGAAAAAGCCTGGGTTTACTTGGAAAATAGTACAAAGACAACATAATTAAAACTAAAACTGAAAAGTTTCCTTCTTTAGTTGTAATTAACAAAAGAAATATACATCATATATGTAAATTTTGAACAAGATGCTCGCACCATGTTTCACAAAAGTTGGAAATAGGCGACAATTTTTTTTTAAACGCTTTGATCTGATCTGTGGTCAGGTTTAAAACCAGCATATGCGATGTTATAAGGGATTATTTATGCTCAACGTTAAATATGAATAGGGACTGAGCCTTTTGTCCATTTTATGGGTTTATTACGTGCATGTTTTCGGTTTACCTGTGTTTTCAGAGAGCTTGCAAATGCATATCGAAATGCATCGAATGATGCAGTACCACCAGAAACTGTAGGAGGCAGTATTGAGCACTATAACTTATAATGCAACCAGTGAAATGAAAAAACAACAAGAACAAGAGGCTGCAATTATTTTAATGGCTTCTTTATGTTAACAGAGTTAGATTCTATCATTGTTGCTGTCTGTAGTGTGACATAACAAGAGGAAAAGCTCTAGAAGGTAAGCTTTTCTTCAGGCAGGTCCTGAGTCGCTGTGACTCAGAATATCTCCAGAACTAATTGGACCAAATCGGCCGAAAGCCCAACCAAATCAATGAGGACTGCAATATCATGGCAATGTAGTAAAAAAGTCAGACTGTTGAACTGAGCAGACTGTAGACCAGATCTGATAGACTGAAAAACAACTGGTGGGTTTTTGTAAAGAAAAATAACAGCAAAGGAGGATATTTAACTAAATCTTGTCAAGCAAAAAGAGATAAACATTTCATTCAAAACTTTGGGACCAGAAAAAAAATCCCTTTTCCCTTTCAAAATATAATATGTTACTTTTTAACTATTATTTTAATTTAAGTAGCTATAGTGTATGAATATGTTGCATACTGTATATTTAGGGATGCACCGATATTAAAGTTTTGGCCAATCCCGATATCCGATGTTAATATTTTTGCAATGGCCGATAAACGATATCTACCGATATCGTTGTTTAAAAAAAAAAAAAATTAAGTTACGATGATCAAATTTTTGTACAAAATTCAAGTTAACGTTAGCAGTGTTAGCTTCCCGCTAACCTCTGACTGGTGGGTTTTTTAGATGACGTATCAAACTGGTGGTGTTGAATGATTTGATGCAACATCTTCCTCACATTACTTTGATGTTGCAAGAGTATCTTCTTTCGATACCATGAAAAACTACCACACCGCAGACAT
>JAOXYM010000019.1:2521856-2535000 GCA_028567055.1 Leptatherina wallacei
TTCCACGTCCCTAGAGCTAGCTTCTGCAGCCGCGGATCGGACCGCCAGGGTCCCCGCCTTTGGCTGCCGCCCAGCTTACTGCGCACCCGACCCCTACGGCCCCTCCCGCGGGTGGTGGGTCCACAGGAGGGGGGGGCCCATGTTTCCTCTTCGGGCTGAGCCCGACCGAGCCCCACGGGCGAAGGCCCAGCCACCAGGCGCTCGACCCTGTGCCCCACCCCCAGGCCTGGCTCCAGGAGGGGGCCCGGTAACCTGCGTCCGGGCAGGGGAAACTTAGGTCCAATTTTTGAGTTCAGGGTCGACACGATGGACTGTTTATCTGAAGGCTACTTTCTCCGGCCAATGCCCTGTGATCCTTAGTTTGGATGAACTTTTACAGAATCAGCAATGAGTTAGTGGACATTTAATGATTCTTTAGATTTTTTGTTTTCTTAAGAATTTTATATTTTTCTGATTAATTTTACATTGATATTAATCTGATTTAATCTCATATATCCAAGTGAAGCTGTACCCAACTCCCCTGCTCAAAATGCTTCAATAAATATAAAACTTGCAGTTAAAGTAAAGAAATCATTATTTCCTGAATACATTGGAACATCTTGGGGTGGTGAACCATATATCAGTGGGATCTTCTTATACATTAGCTCAACCTCAAATATATATCCCTTGAGCCCGTGAGGGCTGATAAACATTTCTGGCCGATACCAAGTTCAAGGATCTGAAGATAGCTACAGAAATCAGGGATGCTGCAGTTGAGCTTCATTACTAGCGTCGCTTGTCCAGGCTTAGTTGTAGCTGAGAAAAGGGTAGACCCTGGGATTGGAGTTGTTAGAGCCAGACAAACCAGCCTAAGCAGACCTCAGCTGACCAAGTGAAGTCGTAACCTGTGGGATGAAGGGCTGGCCTGAGACTACCTTTTGAGGAGAATGTTTAAAGTGGATCTCTGGCGGATCTAACAATACTAATACTGGAGGACGGCAAGAAAGAGGGGTAAAATACGGTAGTTTCCTGACTAAAACGTAAGACTTGACAGCTCTGTCTTTGTGGTCTTGGGTTAGACTAGACAAAAATGTTAGTGGGTGGTGTGTCAGACTGTTGTCCTGTAATCTGTGTGTCAAAAGTTGCACCCAGTCCTTGTTGGCCACGCCCACCACCTGCATGCAGCGCACTACACAACACAGTTTATTAATTCATTGATGGACCACGGCAGCAGCGTCAACTAAAGGGCTTGTTTGTTTTTGGGAAACAGCGAAATAATCTATGGACGAACTTTCAATAAAATCCAACAGAAAGAAAAACAGAATGCGTTGTGGAGCGACACGGCGGTAAATGTGCCAGCATCTACCAGCAGCAATGAAGTCCAGCACGGCGGCCCATTTACCCATAGAGTTTTCATCAACTAAAACTGGGCTAAAACTATCACATATTGAAATTACTAAATGTGACAAAAACTAATATGTATTTCCGTCAAAAAGACTAAGACTAAAACTCAAATGGCTGCCAAAAACAACACTGCCCACGAAGCCGTGCGCTGAACCCACAGTGCACTTTGTTTTGTAGTCCGCTTCCTGTATTTGGTCCGTTTGACGCGAACGGAGACCTGCGTCTCAGCGGACTGAGTCTGCTTATTTAATCTGAATCAGAATTTGTTTGCGCATTTGCAATTCCCCAAAACGAAGAGAACTTTCCGAGCAAACGGACTAGGATTGGAATCAAAAAGGCCGGTGTAAATGCACCGTATAACCACAGACTGGTGCCGTTGGATTTGTTCTCTCTTCTTTTTGGAAGAATGGAAAAAACATCTTTTAAAGATGAGCTTTAATATGCTACCCATTTGACCTTACTTTCAAAGGTTCTTTGGATGAAACATGGGGTCTAACAAATGAAATGCACATCCAAATCAGTGTCCTATTTGCAATTAGAGAATAAGATTCAATCAATTATTGCTTTCTTTGAAGTATTTTTTAGCTCTGTTAGAAATATTAGGTCTCCATACATGAAAAGCTTGATCATCTCTGCCTACATCTGTAATCATAAAAGAGTGCACTACAGAGGCAAAGCCAAAAGCCTCAATAAAAGGCTAACAAGGTAGAGGATGCAATTTGTATGAATTCTGCTCATAATGAGCTGTCCGCTGTCAGTGCAAAAGCTCCTCTCAGCACACCAAGAGGATGGAAAATTACAGTCTCAAAAGGAGGGACAGTAACCATGGTGAATGGCCACCTCACTCCCTGATTTCCTGTCTTTTCACTGCTGAAATCCATGTGCATCTACTTCAGAGCACACAGATGCACAGCGCCAAATGCAGCCGCTTTCTAAACTGTCATGTAGTGATTTCAACCTCAGGATTAGCCAACAGATTTTGCAGGGAAATACAGGGCCACAGACAGGAAACATTGAGCACACCACAACTGTATCTTTACCCTTAAATAAATAGCTCTTTTATAGCTAAACTAGCACAGTGTAAAACTAGAGCAAAATGTCATCTTGCATTTTGATATTTGAGTGAAGTAACTGCAAGGTCCTCTGCAAAGGTCAGGAGGAAGGACGCTGGTGAAAGGGGAAAGAAACACAAGATGTCTAGGTGAAAGCTATCTAGTGGGATGGCATAACACTGCTCCTGTTAATGCAAAAGCACACTTAGCTTGGATTACAGAAATATAGAAACTCTGATCCAGTAAGGGAAATAGGAGCAACACAAGTTGACAGAGTGATTTCAGGGAGGCTGTGGGTTTTAATACATCTCACAATGTGAATTTGATTTCAGTTCATTAAATGTTGTTGTCAAATCAGTGGCACTAAATCAAATATTCATTTATATATGTCATGTTCAAACTCTAAGGGAACTGGGAAATCCTGTATTTGTTGAAATAGTTCTGAACAAACAATAATCTTTATGCTGATCAAATGGCTGCTGTGTGATATGCAGGCAAATCAGATTTGTTCCCCAGACGAGATGTTTGCAGTACAGATTGCTCCAGATTATTTCCAAGCGATCAGAATTTGTGTCCAACAAAAGTTTCCTCTATTTACACAGCACTTTCCAACTCTTTAAAAATGGAAATCTATGTTAGATTAAATGTCCGAGATGAAACTGGAAGATAATTTGTCGTATTCTAGGTCATATTGTTTTGCAAAGCTTAAAGTAAAAGTGTTACAGTACCATTCATATTCAACTATTAACACAGTCTATACATGCAGTGCTTGTCTATATCGTTCATACTAACAACAATAAAGTCCCTGACAGCAACCTCGGTCAAGGATTGGGACCAAACGATTGGCTACCCCTTTAATCTAATTGACCCTCAATTCTTAAAATCTAATTTAAATACATATCCAGTTCAAACCAGTGTTTACCTGATGAAACTGATGCCCAAGTGTAAATGAATCCAATATGTCCTCCAGTCAGGTAAATGGCCACTTCAACATTGGGCTTAAGCCAAATTCATTTTCTTTAAAAGAAACAAAAAAATACAATTGTTTTGACAAATTTTGCTCTCCTTTTTAAACTGAATAACTCTTTTAGTCATGCCAACCTGTTAATTCTTTCATAAAAATGCATTTATTTGTTTATTTTCATGTGTTATGGGACATTTACATGTGTCACCTTGGTGTTGGTTCCATCCTAAATATTCTAGACCTGCCCCCATCTTATGATGGATAGGCAGCTACTCTTTGTCCTGAGCCACCACAGATCATAAACATCTGCAACAGATTTGTCAAAGTGCCTCCAATTTATGTTAGCATCTGTCCACGGACCATTCTCTCCTTGTTTGCCCTCAATAGTTCTGCTCTGCTGGCAGCATTGATTCCACTTATCAGATTTCAGTATCTTTGGGATCACTCATCATCACATGAACACGGCTAACAGCTCATTAATGTTCAACATTAAATATGCATGCATACAGATGGAGTTTTCTGTCCATCCTCTGTGTTCATCATGTTCATATTTTTGTCTGTTTACAGGGCTCTTGCGGATCCAGATGTGGCAAATGAAACCAAAGGGGCAGTGCTGTGCAGTTTAACTCGTGTGACCGGCAAAAGAAACGACGAAGAAGAAGAAGCGACGATGTATGTCTCTTTCTAAGGCTCAATCCCAAACTGCTCCCTACACACTACCCATACACACTAACCCTCCGTTAGCACGTTCTCGCGGAGGCTCCGCCATATTAAGGGCTGTCCCAAGCCGCAAAGTGTGGAGGACCAGTGGACCGTTCAGTCTGCATCGATGCAGCTGGTGCAACGGCTAAACGGAGAAACAATCTTCAGATGCCAGTTTTGCGTGTGTCCTGCATATCTGACACGCTGACAGAAAATAAAAACGAAACTAGCAAATCTTCCTCTATGCTGACTTTTGATTTGATGTAAGCACAATTAGCAGCATTCGTTCATTTATTTGATTGGAAATATCAAACGTTGATGGAGTTGAAAAAGTTGTGGAATCACTTAAAAGTATGTGAAATATAATGTAGCTCCTGTCATTGTCATGGTTGCTGAATTTATGATGTTTCTGGGACAGTGGGGAAAAAACCCAGCCAGCTGGTGCGCCTCCCAACCTGTACACAACGCTATGCGTGCGTTTTTGTGTTGCCATGGCAACCTGTGCTTTCCTTTTCCGGTTGAGAAAAGAGGGCGCCTCGTTCCTGCCCATCTTTTTTATGCCCTCCCCCTCCAATCAAAGTGCCGTCCAGCGGCTGCGAGTGTGACTTCATTTGGAGTGACACTTGGTAGTGAAAGGGTAGTGTGTAGGGGGAGGATTGGGATTGAGCCTGAGAATCAGCCTTATCATGATCTCCTCTATCGTTGCTATGGTTGTCTGAAACTGAAGTTGGGAACTCTAAACTCTGCACTGCCCTCTGGTGGATGTATTGCCTAGCAACCATGCCAACGTAAAAGACGCTGGAGAATATATGGGAAGTGACATTTGATAACGTTTGAAATGGATGTAACTATTTACATATGTAAAGAGAGCATAAATGTGGCTTGTTGAAGTTGATAGTTAAAATGAATGTACACTGTTAGATTTAGATGTTCCAAAATACATGGTTGGCGGTAGAAAACTATGTAATGGACACCACTGTTTAATACTTGCAGTTGCAGTTCCCCATATACAGTATAAAGCCATGCTATCCAACACAAAACAGAGAGCATAAATGAACTCCTAGATCTTTTTAATTTTGACAAATTTATAGAAATTAGAAATCAAGACCACATTTCAAACTGTCTCCAATTTCAAGTGTTTATACAGTTCAGATTTAGTAGAATAATAGCATTGCAACCTACGACTGTAAGAAAAGTATCAAAATTTCCAAAATCACAAAAGTTCTAATTCATGAAATAGTCCCTCAGGTCAGCTATGAGTCCTCATCGAGGCAAGTCTGGGTTCAAATCTATTGTTTTTACTGCCTGCTGGGCAAAGACAAAGTGCAATCTTGTCCCAAAATTCAAAAAGAAGTATAAAAAAATAAAGCTTAAAAAGGAAAATAAAAAGTGATGGTATTAAAACACAGCATCAAAGATGCTGGGTCAAAGCTGTGATTCTAATTCTTATCAAACCTGCCCATGCTGCCCATGTTTATCAGATGTCTCCAAGCTTATTCCTGCTCTCTATCAAAGCATAGGATAAAATTACATGGTCAGAGCGTCAAAAGGTAGAAACAGTTTATATCTGACAACGTGGCGCACCTCACAAACAGTTTTTCTTCTCAGAGGTTGACCTCCATTACATGTTTGTCTGGCGCTTGACATTTTAAAAGGGCCACGACAGGCAAAGACGGATGAAAGCTGGAAAAATGTGCAGCTGGAGGCAACGTTTTTTTTCTTGTACAGAGAGGAGCTCCGGCATCAAGGTCCCCTTGAACTTTCATGAAAAAACTGCTCTCCCGAATCTGAATCTCTCCATACATTCAGGTGTAAGAGAGTAAAGTTAAATGCTTATCCACCGGACCCTTAATCCAAACAAGCTGAAAAAGGGATCTTTCAGCCTGAGCTCCAGTCCTTTAGGTATGTAAACTAATTTACTGAGACAGCCTCTGTGAACAGAAATCCCTACTCTGCTGCTCATAGGAAGGTGCTCATAGCATGCACGCTATCCCCCGCCCGCATGATTTAAACTGGCGTGCGACCAAATCCCCCAGGTGGTCAGTAAATAAACTCCTAGACTGCCGGTGGTGGCTAAAACTCTTGCATAATCCCGGCCAGATTGGGTCACCATTGCATTTATCTGTCAAAACCATGTGAAGTGTAATCCAACCTTAAATCAGCACCTACAGTGTACGAAATCTTTATTATACGACAACCGTGCATGGGGGTTTGATGTTCCTACCTCGAGTACAAGCCACAGCTGATCTCCACATTTCACGTCCTTCTTGTAGAACATCCCAAAAAACTTCACAACATTGGCATGGTCAGAAAGAGCTTTAAGGATGTTGTATTCTGCTTCAATCTCCTCATCAATGTCCTGAAAAACAGAGGTCAAAGAAAGTTAAAATGACTAGATGAACATAATTTTGTCAGCTGCAGCACCTTGTTTATTACGTTTTCAAACACCATTAAAAATGACTTGGTTAAAGATTGGTATTAAAAAAATAGGAAGTGAATGAATAAACAAATGAATACTTGATTAAGGTTAGCCATTGAAACAGTTAAGCTAGAAAACCATCATAGCTTACAATAACATGTCACAATCACATCAAAGTACATTTTGTACCTTATGGTATCCTTTACTGGATTACTGACTATCCACACACTTGGCTAAACACTCAAAATGTGTTGGACATACAAACCAAATGTCTTCCTTAAACACATCTCTGTAATACACCGATCAAATGTTAGGACATTCCTCATTCAAGATGAATGAGATGTATCCAACCTTTTGACTGGTACTGTATATGTGGACATGGACAAAGCTATCCTGTCCCGTGTGGAGGAGTTCAGGTATCTCTGGGTTTTGTTCATCAGTGGGGAAGAATAAAATGGGAAATTAACCGGCAGATCAGTGGTAGCGTCTGCTGTGATGTGGGCGCTGTACCCATCTGTTGCGGTGAAGAAGGAGCTGAGTCATGGGTGGCAGTTTACTACATATGGTTAAAAAAAAAAACTGTACAGTTACAATGTTTTCCTTATTTTGTTCCATACACATATGCAGCCCAAGTTTCAAACCATTACCATGTTGATGTCCTACACCTCCATATTTTCTCCAACATAGCTAATGACTACTTTCTGCATCTCACTATTGCTAATCTGGCAAAAAACACTTTTAAGAAAGGAGGTGATGGTGGTGTCTGTGAAACTCTGAAAACCTTCAAATAAGTAATCCCAAGTTCAAAACTTATTCAGCACACAGTCACTGCTGTTCCACTTGCCACCCACTTGTTATGCTTGGGACTAAAAAAAGAATTAGCAAACATGCATGTGGTCTTATTGTTATAAAATAAATGATTGGGGCTTACACTTTTGAACATTTATAAGGCAATTTTATTTCACTTGAACGCCGTCAGACAAAAAGCAGCCTGGAAGGAAACTTTACCCATAATTTACACCCGTCTCCAGGATTATGGCAGCATTGGACAGCTAGAAAATGTTTTCTGGTTGTATGTTACAGCACCACTGTGATTAATACTGATAGGACAGGATTTTGCACATTAGTTTTGATGGTGCACATTCAGGTGTAACATTTTTGGTATTTGTCCCCTTAAAAGAAGCAAAAGTATAATTCCTTTTCACAGCTATGATATGCCTGAATTTTACATAAAACAAAAGAAAATTGGTCTCTGAAATGGCCTGATCAATTATTTCTATCACAATGACAGTACATGGATTTTTAAGTGAGCTGTTAACGTCATTATTCACTGTGTTTAGGTGATGGCTTTTCTTTTATTCTAATGATAATAATAATCAAAATAATAACAAATTCCCAAAAGATAAATGGGACTTTAAGTCTACATTTATTAGATGAGAATAGATGCTCGTTAGCAATAGAAACCTGAACAAGTTTATTCTAATGTACCTTCAAAGCAGATATAAGATGTTTGTCTGAACAGGATGCAATGATATAAGAACACACAAAATAATTTATTTCTCTTGTCAGAGCGGAAACATGGTGATTTATTAATATTACGATAATAAATAATAATACCACACAAAATGTAGTATATAATACCACATATCCTCTGCTGTATTGAATAGATGGACTGTATGTATAATACATTTATGATTAAAAAAGTCTTAGAAGTAATTGTACTTTGGGATCTATGAATCGGCTTTCTTCTCCTTTTCTGCTAGCTTGACTTCATTAGCTAATAATGTGTCACTAAATGCTAGCAATAGCTAAACCTCCTCTTGCTAAGTTTCTCATTTCATCTACATTTACCACTTATTGGAGAATAATCAGTCATAATATACTAAATAATATATCAAATAATTGAAAGTAAAAAGAAAACTGAAATCTTGGTTATTTTCTAATTTCATATTCTTTCTCTGTTTGTTGATTAAATCACTAAAAACTCATCTTTCTTTATTAACATTGCATGTATAGATGTTTCTTTCTTAAGATAATATATCAAGTTTTAGGAGTAACTCTACGGTGGGATCTTTAAATCGACGTTCTTCTCCACTCCTGCTAGCTTGTTAGCTAATAAGACAGCTAATGATATGCTAGCGATAGCTAAACATCCTCTTTGAGAGAAGTTAGCCCCACTCCACAAAGTTGACTAGACTGTTTTCCTTTTTGTTTTGGTTTTTTTTTTTTACAGTACAATGTCTCAGCTAGAAAATGTCAACAGCTTGATTTACTCATGATATTTAACGAAACCTTTCACAACTTTTAACAGGAAGAAACTTTTAGCAGAACCAAACTTGGGAAGAGCAGCCATTTGCCTCAACTGGGAGTTCTGTGATGGAAAGTGTTTCAAAAGCTCCACCAACGCAATGTTATTTTACTGTGCTGGATTAGAAGTGGACTGTAAGAGGAGGTTGGAGCCGAGAAGGGCGAGAGAAATTAGACTCAATCAGAGGATTCATGTTTTGAGTCCAACCTTAACACTCCTATTGTTTATTTCCTTCTTTCCTTTGTTTTCAAGTGACTTACTTTGCTCTACAGCTGTACTATTTTGTTATCCATTAATAGTAATTGATTATAGGAAACTTGATTTTCTCTGATCAGTTTTTAAGTTTTTAGATATTTAGGGCCACAGGGGTAGTAGTCCCCTTTGTGCCATTACTAAGAGCAGACTATAACAGCACAGAATGAGGGCCACACATGCTGTTGTCTGTTTCTTTCAAACTGAGCAGGAGTTCACTCACAGTTACCGACACAACTTACATGGATGGGATCCAGTATCTTCACAGCTGCTTTGCTTCCATCAGTTTTGTTGAGCACCTTGTAGACTTTCCCATATGTCCCTTTCCCGATTGTCTCAATGATTTCCCAGGTGTCGGTAGGATCCGGAAAGTTGTCAAAGACAATTGATTTCCCTGATTGCGGAAACATCTTCAGGAGAGATCTCCTAAAAAATGGGGAGAAAAATAGCGATGGATTACAGTTAGAAAAGAAGAAGATGCCAGACAGTACAGGACATGTCCTCAAGGTTTGCATGCCAATACTGTCATTAATCCTAAACTAATTTGAGATACCATTAATGAGCTCAAGTACAAGTAGATAGTGCACAATGGTTAAAACGGCCATATGACCTCTTTTAGATTGATGCTCAAGTGTAACCCCGCGATTGTTTTCGTAGAGTTCAAATTCACGCTGGTTTGTTTGGGAATTAAAACGGAAGATCAAGGGCTGAACTTGACCATAATCCTGATAGACCGGATAGTGAGGGGTTTATTTACAGCGTCTCTCTTACAGTTAAGACATACAAAGCATGAACCGGCCATACACCTTTTGATGTCATTGCCTGAACATGCATTTTTGTCTCCGAAAGAGGAGTTTCTCGCCAGAGATCTTAGCTGGTGTAACATTTATCAGATTAAATCCAAAAAGACTAGTCAGCTATATCAACACAAGGTTATTGAATGCCACAGTCAAAACTACAGAATGTCTATCGGAATGCTAATACAGTCCAGATAAGCTATAAAGATTAGTAAATAAAGGAAAATGCTGCTAAAGCTGTTACAACGCCTCTAAATAACTTTCATCTATCCCTCAAAGCAGTCTGTTTCTCCATTCATGTGTTTTGCGCTAAAATGATCAAATAAATATCCATCAAAACTAAAGTATAGGCTGAACAAGATGAACTGAACTTACATTATCCTCCCAATAAAAAGTGGGACATTTTGGAAAAACAATTAATCCATTACTGTGCGAAAGGTAAGCATGAAAACAGTGGCAGGGAGGCCTGCCATGGCCGTGACTGTAAACCACAGAGGAGGAGCAAACACAAGCTAATCTCACTAGCAATTCCCCTGCTCAAGGGCTGCCATTGGAAACCATCTCTAAGTGGTAGGAGCTGCAGTGGGATTAGCTGGAATTAGCCTGTGTTGCAGCATGAGCCTTTCCCCATATAGACGCCCATTCATATGAAAAGGAAAGCTGTTTACAGGCCTTAAGCGTGTAGCAAAAGGCCATTCCTCTTTATTATCAGAGGTTACTTTATGCTCAGGTGCTATCTTCAGATTTATTGCCTAGCTGTTGTTTTATCTCAGCTAATTATCATCAAGACTATTTAAATAATTTTGTGTAACTGTGAACAGATCAATGCACACAGCAAGAGAAAAACCAGCAGACCCAGACGTTATTTTGCAGACATTATCAGTCATTACCCATGCAGAGCAATTAGACTCCTATACACGCATGCTTGTGCAGGTAATTGTGCTGCTGTTAGCCTAATGTACAGTACCTAAAAATCTGTAGACACCCTCAATAATACATCACTGCCTCTGTATGTGTCAACACATGGCGATACATGAGACAAGAAGGCGAAACCTAATGACTCACACTGGACACCTCCAGCAGGAGCAGAGGCTGCAAGGAAATAAACCCCTTAGAGGAGATAGTTGTGTGTCGGTATGCATTGAATTATACAACCTTGTGAGCCCCGCTGCTCCGGCTGGCTGTCACTTTTTATTAGTTGTGTAGGGATGTGGAATTAACCGTAGCCTATTTACAAGTGCACGTATAATGAGCTATACATGTATAGCTGAGGATGTTTTCACTAAATGAACAGATGCCTCATTGTAGATTTTGATTATAGTTTTTACAAATGGCCCCCAAAAAGAGAGAAAAAAGGGAATTGTTTAAGTTGAATCCTGGGAAGTGCTTCATGGAAACTCTTTGATCTGAATGATGTGTAAGTGGACGTTTGGCCACTTAAAGCTTATCTCTAGTACTCTTGAGTAGGTTAAGTTTTAGCTTAACCTTTGCACAAGAAGACAGGTTCTTCCTCACTGTGTATGTTACAAGAAAAAGACTCATTACTTTTATGTGTTTGCCACAAGTTTTGTTGAATAACACTGTAATCCACATGGCTATGCGACTGACAGAATAGATAAGTAACTATGAATTCAGTGAGTAAAGTAGTATTTTCTCACATATAAAAAGTAATGACAGCATCTCTGTAAGAGTTCAAGATTCAGGTCAAGAGAAAATGCTAAAAATGTATGACAGAACACAAATCAGAAACAGTCACAGAACCTCTGCACACACTGATCATAAGCTGATCTTCACAGACTGACATTTATATAAAGGTGCAGATAACTTTGCCTTTTCCAGTTTCATTTTTACTGACCTTTGATGGACAGCGGTGAGCAAGAAACAAAGTGAGCAAAGATAAACTAAAAGTTAGACTAAGCATTGTTTTAGAGTTGGGAGTAAGAATGACTAGACAAGAAGCACACACACTGTATACACACAGTGGCAAGTGCTGAGCCACTCCCACAGCTTGCAAATAAGAAACCCAAATGAAGTAGCCATGTTTATATCTGCCAAGCCAAGGAAAGCCACTAAAAGATACACATATTTTGCCAACAAATAAAGTCCACATGTAAGGTTATAATTGTTAGCATTAGTAGCATATTTACAGACATAAAAATGGCAGAAAATCTGCATCATACTTACTCATCTTTAAGTGGTTCAACATGCTTTGGTATCGGTTGTGGATAATAGCATAGGATGCTCCTTTGAGGCCTAGCCACCTCTGTTATATATTATACATTAGAAATAAGGAGAGCGTACCACAGTTATTAGGCTCAAGTAATTAGTTTAAGTAATTGGTTTTAGCATGAGCTCGTCTGGTAGCCAGCAGCTGATGAGTCTGATAGGGTCATAAATTAGAACGAAAAAGACAAGCTAACAACAGTCGAGTGTATGGACAGCAGCAATGAGCGAGTCAGGTGTAACAGGCCATGACAGCACTGGGGCGCGCTCAGCATCATTTAGCAGTGTCCCATTACACAGCCACCGCTGGGAAAAGAGCTGCTGAGAGGTCGAGCTGGAGCCGAACTGAGAGTTTAGTGCAGTGCTGGTATTACACTGCTTACTAAAAGGTTGATAAACCCATCTTACTCACTGAATGACTTGTTTCAGCTGATCATGCAGTCTATGTTTACACTCAGGAAACTGTTCCACCTGGTTGATGTTTTAATATCAATTGTTAATTAGATCATAAATGTCGGTTTTCACTTGAATGTTGTTGAAATATTATTCTAGAAAGGGCCATATTCCATATGTAACAATGCATCTTATACATTTTGTACTACATTTTAATATAGGCTGCATGTTGGTGTGGTAGTTAGCCCAGTCGGCTTATAACAAGAAGGAGTTTGCATGTTCTCCCCGTGCTAGCTACCACATAAAATCCAAAGAACATGCAACTTGTCTAAACTGACCATAGGATTGAGTATGAGCATGCATTGTTTGTCTTAGTGTTGGCCCCATGATGGCATGGTGACCTCTCCAGGTTGCTTCCTGCCTCTTGCCCATTGGCAGTTGGGCTAGGCCCCAGCCCATGACCCTTAAATTGATAAAGCAGGTACAGGAAAAAGATCTACTGAATTAGAATGTAGCATTTTCTGACCAAACCATGTGGTTTATACAAGGGCTTTGAGGAGATTCTTATGGACAGACTTCCATCCATCCATTTTCTGTACCGCTTAATCCACGCAGGGTCGCGGGTGGGCTGGAGCCTATCCCAGCAAGTAT
>JAOXYM010000019.1:2558451-2571987 GCA_028567055.1 Leptatherina wallacei
CATACTTTCATGTTCAAAATGGCTCCTACGCACACAAATCCTTAAATACGTGTCCATGAATCTCCTGGTACGCACAGGCAACACTGCATTTACACACAGATCAGTTTACAGGTGCTCAAGAGGTTTTGAGTACCCAAAGTTACACACAAATTAGTTTATACGGTTTACAAACCATCTATTACGCACACACAATGATATTGAGTCTATTTTCTCTCCATAGACTTCTGAATGAAATACTTTAAGAAGCAGGATGAGTCCTTCACCTCTTTAACCAGAGAAAGCTGCATCCAAGATTTCCATGAAGGATTTGCAGTTGTGGTTTGTGAGACCACAGGATAGTTTTCCACTGATTATCTATTCTCAGGTCCAAGAATGGAGGCCATATT
Organism: Leptatherina wallacei; assembly: GCA_028567055.1. Lineage (NCBI taxonomy): Eukaryota > Metazoa > Chordata > Actinopteri > Atheriniformes > Atherinidae > Leptatherina > Leptatherina wallacei. The sequence goes on from JAOXYM010000019.1 coordinate 2,558,838, forward strand.
TACAGTTTACATCTGGTTTATATTAGATTTTTTTTCTTGAAAATGAAGCTGCTTTCACAACCTTTATGCTGCATTCAACATGACACAGAGCAGGGAAAGAGGGTGCACATCTCTCCCAGGTTCACTGCCAATGCAGCCACTTCCCGAAAGAACATCCAGGAAGTACCCACTTCCAGGTCTACGTCAGGCTGAGTGGGGAGTAATTTGACAGCTTGCTGGGAAGATTTGCACTGAGACTCACAAATATGAGATCCAACTAAAGGTAGCGATTACGCTGCACATATCTGGCAATCGGAGGGGGGTGACTGTTGAGGTCGGCCAGGTTCCTTCTGATCGGACACATCCATGTGTCATCACTGAGTGCTGTTCGTTGGCTGAACTTATTCTAACTTCAGCACAGATTTTATAAACAGCACACCAGAGCCGTGCTGTGCCTTGCCCAACACAGCTCAGATCTGTTCTCTATTTGCACAATTTATCGACACAAACGGGTTTGGACGCAGATCGCAGTCCACCTCATCCTTTGGGAAATCAGCTTTGGGGTTTGATTTGCATTTGAGGACACACTGATGAGGGGTTTTCACTGAAAATGGTTTTCTTAATGATTCTGAACTGCGTCTTATTGTTTATCAAGTGGGTTAGTTTCGTTCGGAGGTTGTTTTTTCCTTTTGCTGTTAAAAGTGAGTCAGTGTTATTAGAAAAAAAAGGTTTTCCCCTCAATGAGCTCTCGGATGAATAAAGGTTATTAGGAGATCAGGACTTTTTTTTTCTCTTTGTTCTTTCCTTGGTGAATGTAATAGATGTTTTCATGCTCCCTACCGTTAGAAAGTGGATATATCCTGTTCAATTCTAGTTAATGATACAGCAGAAAACATTTTCTGCCCAACACTGCAGTGTATTATAAGACCACTAAGCTAGTACGGGGTATAGTTAAGGCATGAACTCCTGAACAAGTGTTAATACCTTGAACATTTGGAAGAATATGGACGAATTAGCAGCCCAAAAAAAATCATTTCACATAAGTATCGCGATTTTTTTGTTTGGCGAGGGGGGGGGGGATGGTTGGGCTGGAATGATATGTTTCTCTCCTGATTATTACAGACTATATCGGAGCCATATGTCCCCAAAAAATGGTAAAAGAATCAAATCGGGAAAAAAGCATATCGTCCCAGCTCTACAACTCATGCACATCTAGATATATAAAGCACATGTTGATTCATGGTCTGAAGCCCCCCACTAAAAAAAAAAATTCAAAAAGTATTGATTTCATTATTGACTTTAATGATTGTGATGTTATAGTGATCATGTGAGCTGTGTTCAGGGTTGTCTGGAACACATTGCTAAGAAGTTTCCCATTTGTTTTCATTCCCACCTTTCATCCAACTGTATCTGCAGCTGCAGGTAACAGCGTGAGTCCATGATCAAAATGAATATACGGGGAGTTTTTTATGAAGATGAAAGTTAGTATTTGTTCCAAACTCCAGCTAGTTAACACCAAAAAGTTGGTTATAATTGATAAAGTAGGTGCTCCCTACTTTATCCCCATTAAAAACACTTGCTAGCTCTGTTTAGTTAAAACCTTGAGTGTTGAGTTATGTTATTGCTTGTTTTAACTCTGAAAATAGAGAGAAACCAGTTTGTTCTGTATCCGTTATCATCTTAATAATGATCACTTCTGTCACATGTATACAAACTTAGACAGGACAGGGAGGACAGAGATATCTGCTGAGGAGGTGAGTCTGAAGGATTTAATAGGAAGTATGACCTGAAAAAATGTGGAGTTCTATTATTCAAGTAATATCAATAGCTAAAATAATGTTAACCTGTCCATTAGAGAGGGCTTGGAGATCCAGAGACAGAGAAAGTGAAAGTGAATCAGACGTTTGTAGCGAACAGATCCAGAGATAGAAGAAGCAACAGAGCATTTCATCCCTTTCTGTTGCACATTTATAATTAGTAAAAAAAAAGAAAAGATTTTGATCCTTTTTTGCATTTCCATCTTGTCAGATTTCATTATGAGCTTTAAATCCTGACTCGGGTTATTCTACTGTATTCTATATGAAAAGTAAAACTACAGAGTGAAATCATATCCTGGTTGAATCAGTCTGTAGAGCAGCGATGTGACCTGCGACAGGCTGATCGGTGGTCAGTTGAATCACAACCAGAAGGTTCCTGGTTCAGTCTAGGCTGGAGCCTTTGTTCTCCCTGTGCAGGAATAACATCCTCCTACTGTCCAAAAATATGCATGTTAACTAGTGAGTCTATACTGACCCTAAAGGCTCATTTATGCTCAACGCAGAAGTGAGTATGAGTGACTCCATATAGAATAAAGCAGGTTTCGAATATGGTTCGATAAACTAACTTGAAGTTATCTAATAGGAAGTGGAATTAGGTATGTCTGTCTTATTCAAACATTCAGCATTTATGTCATTATATTCAGAAGAACTTAGCAGGAGCACAAGTGTCATGGTAACTTCCCCCATATCCCACAAAGCTTTGTGTCTAAAATAACATGACAGAAACTGATGATCATTGCAACTGCTCTTCAATGTTGCTTTTAATTCCTGGTTATTATGATTTCACCACTGATAGGAGCAACTTTATATGTCATCTGCTGAGGCCTAAGCCCCAACGTGTCATTAAATCCTATTGAATGTGTTGATTCATGCAAAGATTCTGGTGTTTTTTTATCTTCATAATGATTCAAGTCATGCTGAAGTCTTCCCGCAATGAAAAATGAGTACCACGCCTGTTAAAAATAAACTTATGGGAGTTAAAGAAAAGGTTTTTGCGACACCATCAAATCGGGACCTTTCATCTAATGACCAGTGATTAATGATTAATGCACAAGAATGTACCCATTATGTTTCACCACTGCAATACTTATACCTTTGTACCTAATCTACAAAACTAATAGGGTGCTAATCATTTATTAATCCAGAGCCAGACAAATTCATAATACCATGAGTTCATTGGAACATTATGAATCATGTATAAGGAAAGCATTAATAACGTATGAGCAGGAAATTATAGACTTTGTGCTTCTATGATTAATTCAACTCCAGAAATGCTTTTTATTACTCACAATGTTTAAATTTCCAGTCATTCATACTGCAAATCCAGTGGCAACAACTCTGAAATCAGCCAATTTGTCAGTGTGCAGGATTTGCTTTAAAAAAGCAAAATAAAACCCCTTGATCTGTACTCACCATACAAACTTGAGTGGCTGAAAGTCAACGCCTTCAGGTTGATGTTTAAAGCGTGGTTAGACTTCCTCACACACGCACAAAATGAACACAGGTGACAGTTTTAACCAGAGAACTTCAGTGGGATCAAATATCAACACACTGCAGGGGACTTTGAAGTGTTTGCTCGACTTCATGTTACAAGCTGACACACTAAGAAAGTCAGTGGCAGCTTATGAAAGAAAATGTCAATAAATGACACGTGCGTCACAAATACGTGAGTTTAAAAGCCAAACACAAACAGGAAAGATAGGGCAGATAATGTCATAAATTAAAGCAATTTAGGGGACGTTTTTTGTATTTGAGCCTATATCAAGGCAGATGTCAACACATTCTTATCTTTATTTTAAAGCTCCAAAAACAACCAAGCCTACATTTCTATTATACAACTAAAGAGTACAGACATTTTCTGAGAAAAACCTCATACATGATACAAGTGTTTTTAAAGGATGCAAATACCTGTTTAGAATTACATATCTGTGACATTAAATTCTTTCTTAGGGCTTTTTACAGCTGTACTTCATGATACATTTGTATCAATTCACGCGTCGAGTTATCGTGAGTCTTTGGGCCATAGCAATGAGAAGTGGTGCGTTTAGGTGCTGGATATCTTGCAAACTAGCTGACGGCATTTGTTCACAGGAGGAGGAGGAGGACATTACTCGTGTACCTCATGTTTTCATGAAGATAACTGATTCTTCTCTTTTGTATACGTTTAATTAAGCACCTACAAATAAGTAAGGAGTGCTGCAGTGATTAATATAACAGAACACCTGAATTAGCAGTAAAATACTAAATTGCTCCCAAGGAAACGACACACCACGGTCTGAAGAGATCTTTCTCTCATTTTATCCCGAATATTTCACCCTTATATAATTTACAGGTAAACTAATATGTGTAGTGAGAATATTAAAATTAATTTTGCCTGATATTAGTTAAAAACTCCCAAAACATACTCAGTATGTTTAAAAATGCACAAAGGACTAACCATCTCTCCCTGTTTTTAATTAGCAACAGCCAAGATGGATGCTAATGACTGTAATTACCAGCAAAAATGGGAGAAACGTAAAAACGACATACCTTCAAGTGAGTCCGGGGGTTAAAAGCCGCACTTATGTTCCCGTGTTTATGAAGCTGTGATGGGGAATCACACTTTATGTGAAACGCCCCGTTTGCTAAAAATATAAACAGAGTCGAGTGGAAGGACGCGAGGCTACACTGTGCATGTGTGCAAGAGGGGGCGGGGCCACACTGCACTGAGACACAGCGCTGCATTCAGGAGCCTAACAGAGAGTCGTAATTCTTACAATCACTTCTGTGACAGAAAAATATCTTCTTTTTTTTTTTTTTTTTTTATTTATATGGCGGTTGGCACGCAACTGTATTACCGCCACCAACTGGTCTGGAGTGTGGACCGGAAACGTACTCGACTACACCCTTAACCCCCCGCCCCCACCCCTAAAGAAAAAGGTAACAAAAAAAAATTTAATTAAAATTTCAAATCCTCTCAAACAAACATGTGTCTCTTAAAAACTGAAGCAAGGCCCTAATGCAGTGTTCTATTGCAGCATTTTCAAACTGTTAAGGCTCTGAATCATTTCTCTCTTTTCTCCTACATACATCATAACATGTTCAATTATCTCCTGAACCCCACAGTGGTCACAATTCCCAGTTGCGTCTTTCCCAATTAATCCCAACGTCCTGTTCAAACTTGTGTGCCCAAATCTCATCTGTGATATTATTGTTTTCTTCTCTCCTGTTTCTCCTTCAGGAAAATATCTACGTTCTCTGTGGCTTTTATTGCTAAAAGATTGATCTTGAAATTATTGGAAGTTATTGAAGGAACAAAAAAAAGAATAAAAAAGAGCTACAGTCTAAAAGTGAGAAAGACAGTGTTAACAGCTTTGCTCTGGTGGTGGATTCATCACATAAGCTGTGATGAATTCACCCCAGTTCTTGTCACTTTGCATACGTCATGTTTATCTTCCTGTTTCATTTGTCTAAAATGACTGATTAGTTGTTATTGTGCAGCACACCATTTTCAGATACTGTTCTTCTGCATGAATATGTTTATCAAGCCTTCTTTTGTCCTCCACTTGTCCAGCTTCATCACAGTTTTTGACTTACTACACACCAGGATAATTCAACCTTTCAACAGCAACTCTTTCAACCCATGTTGAAAATGATCATGTTCCTTAATTTTTGACCTGCTGTTAGTTCAAAGTTAAAGTTTAATATAAGTTAAAACAACGGACATGTGCCTGGGTGTATTGTGAGGGTTCTTGCCTACTGGTATGCACACCAGAAGATGCACATCAAATGAGGGGGGTAGTATATCTTCCCTTTTTAGTGTGTCCAATGGTGTCAGGCAGGGTGGAATCTTGTCCCCTGTTTTATTTAATCTATATGTAAATGAGTTTGTCTATGTGACTATAATCTTGTAAAACTGGCTGCTTGGTTGGTGGATTGCTGGTGAACCATTTAATGTATGCAGATGATCTTTTCAATTTCACACCGAGTAGTGCTGGGCTGCAGCAATTTCTTAATATATGTACAGAATATGGTGTGCACTATGACATAAAGTATCAATGCCAGCAAGAGTGTAGTGTTAATATGTAGAACCAAACAGGATAAATGGCTTCATTTTTCAGTGTTTAAACTTTCTAATACAAGACTTGAGGTCTGTCAACGGATTAAATACCTTCACCATTTTTTAAAGGATGAGTGATGATATATACAGTGGTCTAAGTTATATGCACAGGTAAACATTATTACACTTAATATTGCTTTTTCTCTACTCTAGTGTCCTTGTTTAAAGCAGATTGTACTCTACACTGCCTATTTGTGGCCATCTTATAAAAAAATCTGCCATTGGGAAGTTACTGATTATTTTTCTGTGATTTTATATGTATATAAATATATTATATTGTCTTATGTGCGTTTTTATGGACCTGAGTCTCTTTTAATGAACTTGAACTGAATATTTCCGAGTTTGCATGATGGCAGCAAAAAAAAAAAAAAACCACAAGGGGGCCAGACCTAGAGGAAGCTTATAAATTTGACCATATCACGTTATAACGTGGTCACACAGTGATACTATCTTGTTCTGTGGTTATAAAGTCCGCTCTCCCGCCTTGTTGATGGCATTTCGTATCTTGGTGGTATCAGGAAATACATGAAACCAGATATAATGTTACAGTGAACTTTATTAATAGTTAGATTAAAATTCTTTGGCTATAGAGAGGCAAACAACTGATGTCCTGGTTGTGATTATCTCATGTGAAGCAGTTGTTGGAGATAGTGGTCATTCATAACAAATGTAAGCTGCCATAAATAGACACATATGATAAAGACATCAGACTATCCAGATGTTAAATGCTCAGTTAACCTCAACATTAGTATTAAAATCAGGTTTCGTTTCACTTATAAATCTCTGGGTTACTGAAAACAATCGACTCTATAATGCTATATATTAATTCTCTTCTTCGTTAGTCATGAAATATAAAATACAAAACAAAGTGAGGTGTACTTGGGTTTGTCAAGTTGTAGTTATAAAGAATAAAAAAAATGCAAATACTGCAAATCAATATAAAGTTTTTTTTCAGCGAGCAACTGATAAAATACACAAAACGGTTCAGAAAATTCAGTCATAACATTGCATATCCTTCACGGTACAAGCTGATAGTCCATCAAAACAAACTTTCACATTTCTTCATCTAAAATCCAAACTTCCTGCTAATGGAGCGATTACATTATTAGATATAACAGTGATGATTTGTTTGGGGCATGGAGGGTGAAAAAGCTAATAGGAATTATTTAATTAAAAACAGTTATATTCTTTTACAAAGATAATAATGCTACACTTGTGTTAGTAAATACAGCACAGGCCCAGTCTGAGGAAATATCACGGCTTGTGCTCATAATGTTATCCTATCCAGCTTCTGAGCACCTGATCACACCATCCTCACCGTAATTGCATCAGTGTGACTTCAGCTGGCTCTTGTTTATGTTGGAAACAGAGGTCTCAGTGTTTCTTTACAGTAAGGCCACTCATCTAATTATTGTTAGTAAGGTTGGTAAAAACGGAGCTAAAATTTGGACTAGGAAATGGGCAGTGACAGACGCACAGAGTTATACATACTGATGAGTCCCGAACGTTAAAAGAAAAAAAAAAAAGAGCCACTCAGTCACAGAGACTTAAGTGAGTCATGTAAATAATTCTATCACTTCACCACCCTCCTGCTTCTTTCATTACGCCATACAGAGATGGAGTTTAGATAGTTTGTTAGACGGGAAACTTCTCCAGCGTTCAGTGGCAGATCGCCAGCAGGAGGCGTTTGAAGTCACCGCTGCACTCGTCCCGCAGGGCGTCCTTCAGAGACACATCGTATTTCTCCAGATACATGTCTTTGATGGTCTCCAAATCAAACTGTTCCAAAAAAATATACATGCTGTTATCTTAGTAAGAATAACCTGATTTGTAAATCTTACATAATACTTTGGGGTTTTTTTTATGCTTAAATGCCAGATTAACTGATCAATATCTATAAAACAAAGTGTTTAAGGCCTGCTGTGCTAAATTTGTCGTAAGTAAACTATTTTCAGTCTTTAGCTCCACCCATTAATCTTTTATTCCGGTTACCTCTGAGCGACACACAATGATGCGAATCAGCGTGTCCTCATCAGTGCCAGCTCCTTTCATGGCATCGTGCAGTCGTCTGGCAAAGTAGAGCTGGGGGTTCTTAGCAACTCTCACTGGGGGAGAGAGAGAAAAGGCCTTTGTTAGGTTGCAGTGAAGTTTATATACTTCATGTTCCCCCACCTGCAGCTCTTCTAAATCAACAATAAAACTAAATATGTTAAGTGTGTCGCACTTTGAAGTGACTGCAGTTGAAACTCTCTATTTCCTACTCACCGAGAGCAATGTAGCATCTTTTCAGGGTTCCAGACGTTTCATTGTCAATGGCGTCTAGGATTTCAGTTCCAGAGAGCTAAAGAGAGAAAATGACTTGAGTCTCAGTTGTGCAAGAGTCTTAAAGTGTGACGTTACATCCACAGTTTCCGTCTAACACTCTCAAAATGATCTGGTAGTGATTCATCTGTAGGTTTCAAAATACTTCGTGTTTAAAGCAGATGCTTGCGGAAAATGAGATGCCAGGTCATAGTCAGTAAGCTGATATGCAAAGTTGGAGCAGATGTGATCAGAAATACCTGCTCATATATCTTGAAGGTGGCCTGGAGCTGCAGGTAATTTCTGGAGGCCAGGATGTAGCTGAAGGTGGATTCATCCGTCCCAAAGCAACCCTCACCGGCCTGCAGGAGATGCATGAATATTATAGTTGCCTTGAGTTAATAAATGTGCCATGAGAGGATAATATGCAATTAGTACCTCAAACAGGGAAGTAGCGTCCTGCTCGGCCAGATCCTCATCCACGTCATAACTTTCATCTCTGTTGCCCTGAAAGACGAGGAAGTCTGCGGTGAGGCATTTCTGTCTGATTCGAGCAACTGTATCTGGCCTCTGCTTTACTAATTAGAGGGAGTCTGGACAGTGGCCAGGGTGTCTGAGTGTAAAGGGCAGGACTTAGCACAGGGAGAGTGAGCTCGATTTCAGTCCAGGGACAGTTGAGAAGAGTTTAGTTACATGAGTGGAGTAGAAACTAAGGGCTTCTTACCTGCAATAGAGCAGTGAGAAGGTTTCTAACATCCCCGCTCGTATCTCCCTCGATATCCGCTTCCAGATCACGTTCATGAACTGCAACAAAGAATCCAAGAAAATGGCAAAACATGTCATCTTCTGTGTTTGTATGTGGAGGTTTGCTATCAAATCCTTTGAGGCATCAGGTACAAGTTTGACATGTTTGGTGCATTCTTCATTTTTTGAAGTTTCCGCTCTAGCAAGTCCCTAAAATAATTGACCTACATGTCCCAGTCTGACCTTGCTCCCTTCTGAAAACACACCTGTGACTGCAGCAGATCTCTGCCCTCACAATACTTGCAGATGCAAACCTTTGCAACCAGAAAATCAGACGGTTAAATTCCACAAATGAGTTAAACCAAACGATCCGGCTTCAAGGTTATTGGATTCATAAAACTGATGTTTAGTGACAAAGAGGGACTTCAACCCAGAAGTATTACCAGCAGAAAAAAAAAGAGAAATTCCCAGGTAGCCAAAATGGTTTGTCATCACAATGTCAAAATTCTGCTTCATGTAGGAATAATCAGTCTGTATATTGCTTAAAGTCAGCTTCAAAATCTAGTCAAATGCATCAAAAACTGTACATCTCCATCCCAAACGAGGCCAAATACACAAACCCATAGCCTTACCAAGTCAATCACTGAGCCAGAGAACGCAGCCAAGTTTGCACCTCAGTCTGAAAATTAGTCATTCAGTGAGCCGTTCAGATTTGTGCCTCGTACTCCCATCTCAGAGTGCAAATGCCCTGCATCCTCGTCTTTACTTCCTAACTTAACATTCAAATCATGCTGCATTCACTGTACCTCCAAACTGGGACGTTCAAACTTTTTAAGTTTTGCGTTGTGCCATACATGAAGGATTTTTTTGACTGAGGTAAATTAGGCACGGCAGAGTCGAAGTGATGTTTAACTGAAGATCAAAGATCATATATTCGTAGAGGACAAGAATCACAAACAGCATTTTTCCTATTTCTTAAAGCAACACCATCTTATGGATCATGAGCAGTTTACATAATTCTGCCTCGTAAATACTACTGAGAGCATGATTTCTTTAAATGTTAAGCACTTTGCACTGCAATTTGTTTTGTATGAAAAGTGCTAAATAAAATGTGATTGATTGATGATTATGCAGTCACACAATAAGCACTGACCGAGTGAATCTTCTGAAAAAAACTTTACAATTAACTGTTTCCAGTGATTTGGAGCCCTGGAAATAACAGCTTTACACTACACAATTTGGTAAACAGATAAAAGAAAGTTTCCTATATCTGTGTTCATAGCAGTGTTTTTTCTACATAAAAATTTATTACAACTGAATTTGAAAAAGACATTTCATAGAAACTTAGCCCAAAAATGCAAGGGACCACATTATTATCAAGTTGTAAAATATATTTCTTAGCATGGTGATTAACTGATAATTATTATTAATGCTTCATAATAACTCCTCACTGCCATGAGAAATTATCGTTCTTTTCTAGTCTACAATGAATATTAAGTGACTTGTAAAACATGAATACATGTATTAGTTATCAGGGTAAAAGCCCGACTAGTCACCTTTAAAACGAGGTACATCTTGTAAAGATCGTGCTTCTGTGGAATGAGCAACTCAGCTCAACAAATGTGTCCCGTGCCCCCCAAAAATGTACCAAAATCCCCTGCAATATTCTCCTGTTGGTGTTCACTCTTGTTTTTAGATTCAAACGCTGCCAGGTGTGTCAGTCAGTCATAAATATACGACTGGCAGCTGACTGAGAGACAGATATATTTGTATGAGCTTCTAGAGCCAGTGATGATCCCATATCTCCAGAATCTGGGACCTAACTCCATCCTCGAGGAGGAGGCAACTGCTGTGGCTGCATATGGATTTTCTCCTTGCTACTAATTGCTGGGATAGGCTCCAGCCCCCCTCCCCCCCTCCCCCCTGCGGCCCTGAATTGGATTAAGCGGTACAGAAAATGAATGAATGTGTGTTTCTTCTTATTACTGTGGAAGAGATTTGATCATTCAATCCACCAAGGAACCCAGCTGTTAGCTGTTAGCTGTGTTTCTCATTCCATAGAAGTATTATCCTTCCAAGCTATACCTGATTGTAAATGTGACTAATCAGGCATCCCAACGATGTATTACACAACAACAACTGGTATTATTAGAGGAGAAATAATGAACCAAACACAAATATCCTGATTTTTTTTTGTGCTACGTTTACATTAGCAGTAGCTTCTACAAATGCTTGTTGTTTTTTTTTATCATTCCAAGAAAAGCACAAATACTCAATATTTACTAAAACAGAAACAAATATCTTCAGCCAGCAACAACTTCTTTAACAAAACAAATCCCTGAAGCTATCTAACTTTATTTAAAACAAACAAAAACAGAACAAGACAAATGAACACCAACTTACTAGCTAAGCTAATATAATGACTAGCTTAGCTAATAAGCTTACTAGCTAGTACTAAGCTTAGTACAAGTCGTAGTAACTACGGCTACTAGTAGTAAGGTACTACCTACTAGCTAATCTTACTACTTGCAGATAAGCTTGCTACTAGTAATCTATTAGTAAGCTAACTAGTAAGCTTGTTGCACTGGTAACTAGCATGTTGTTAGTACCAAAAGGCAACATCACATCAATCAATCATACATTTTTATTCTAATTTCTATAAATCCTATGGAGCTGGAAACTTTTAATACATAAAGACTTGAAAAACCCATTCTGTCCATTCATAATTCAGAGTGAGTGTAATATAGTAATTTGGTTCAGAAAAATGAAGCTTTCATTGTCTCGAACACCATGAATTATTGAAACAGTGAAACAGAAGTTGGTTTATACAATCAGCTATCTGGACTGGTATCATTGTGAGGGGGAAGTTGCAGCAGGATGGGCCTTAACTAAACAAATCATGACCCTTCATTATATGCTGTAAGGAACAGAAATAGGATTGTATGAGGTGTATGTCAGCCAAAATGAGTCACTGCTAGTAATTTCCTCAAGACTTCAACATACAGTGACAGGAAATACTAATATGTAGTAAGTTAATGGGTGAGAGGTTAAAATGAATTTATTTTAGTCTAATAAATGAATATATACTGCTTTTGATGGCTGAGTGGCTTACCCTGAAAGTAGCATTCCTTGAACATGGCTATGTCCTGTTGATTACAAACAGAAGAGTTATACATACATTTAAGTTTTTGTGTCACTGATTAAAGATTTTGAATGAAATAATTTGAATATTGTTGCTTTAAATGTTCAATTAGCAGCTTACAGCATTGGTGGCAGTGCAGAGGATCTCCACCAGCACATCTTCGTCAGTGCCAGCTCCTTTCATGGCCTTCCGGAGCTCCTTCACAGCGTAGATGACGGGCGGGTCCAGCATGGCGAGGATGGCCTTCTCAAAGTTCCCCGACAGTTCACTCTTTAACACGTCCACCAGCTCCTGCCACAGAGACAGGTTAGGGATTTAATTTACACAGACAGGAAGAAGCATAAACATGGTATGCAGTTGTTTTATGGTGTATTTGACTCACATCGTCATACTTGTCAAAGTAGGCCTGTTTGATTTCCAGACGCTGAATCCAGCTGCGGTTTGCCAGGATGTCAATGATGGCTTGCTCATCGGTTCCTGGAGGATGACAAAGCAAAACAGAAAGAGTAATTTATCATTTTCAGGTTTCTACAAAACAAGAATTCAAAAAAGTTATTTAAACTTTTTTTTAACCTACCAAGCCCTTTGCAGGCTTTGCGGATGGCCTTGATGTCTGCGACCACATCAAAATCCTCATAGGGAAAAACTGTGGGCTACAGAAGGAAAATGAGATAGTTGTGCATGTTAAGTTATGCAACACAGTGATGAAATCAAGCTAATTATTCTTCAAGCAGGGATTCAGGACAGCATACGGGAGCATCTGGGGATGGGGGAGGGGCTGATATGAGGATTTGGTTTAGGAATTCAGGGTCAAAAGTCTTTAAACAAACTTCTGGGGGGGCCACATGAACCCCAACCTTCCCAAAGTGTGGTACCAAAACTAAAATAAGTCTGATATGAGATTCTAAATAGAATTCTTAGTAGTGATGATTACAGCAAACTAGGTACTGCAAATAGTTTCACTTTTCTTTGACACAACAAGAAAAAAGCAGCCCTAATTTATACATATATATATATATATATATATATATATATATATATATATATATATATATATATATATAGAAT
>JAOXYM010000019.1:2572087-2587908 GCA_028567055.1 Leptatherina wallacei
CGTCTGCTCGGCTCCCCTTCCCCCCTCTATCCTACTCCCCCCCCTCCCTCTATCCAGAGTGCTATATGGCTCTGCCTCTATCCTACTCCGCCCTCCCCCCGCAAACGAAGCTTAGCCTGGAGAGATGTTCTAGGTGAGAGAGAAGCGGCTGCAGTCAAACTAAGAGCCGATTCGACCAAAGCAGGGCGCCAAGATTAAAATGAGATATCAGAGAATTGTTTAAGATTGGGAATAAAGTGCATAATATGGGACCTTTAAAAAAAGCTGCTGAGACACAGATGAAGACAAAGAGACTGTAAATTAAGTACTTAGAACTGCTATGATCCTTTTTTCCTCTCCTCTTTTCTTAACAAGAAATTGACTGACCTTAATTCACAAAAACTCACCAAATGCAGCAAAACTCTTAAAATAACAACAATGAAGAAGAATTTAGTCTTCTATGGCGTAATTACAAACCTTCCCAGCATATTGGTATTTTACAGTCTCTTCCAACTGTTCATAAATCATAATTAGTCTCCCACTGAAGGCGGGAGCAACTGATGCCCTCAATGATAAATGCCTAACTCTATAAAAACTATTGCATCAAATGTTCCAATTAAGATCCCTGTGCCATCACACACTTACAAAGCCATGCAATTACTGGAAATTAGTCGTTGCTCCTCAGTTTACAATTATCTGATGATAAGCTGATCAGTCAGGAGAACTTTTTGGAACAAAAAACTATTTAGACTGGTGATATACTACACTGGCTTGCAAAAGGTGTTTTTGTTATTTTTCTGGCATTGCAAGCTGTAATTCATAGTGATTCTTGGGATGACATTGTTTGTCCTTTTTTTTTTAGGTATGTGTGCCATTGGGGCTGCTCCTCCTAATAATTAGAAGATTCTCTTTCTCTCTCTCTCTCTCTCTCTTCCTTCCGCAGGCTGGTTTGTATACTGACACTGATTCACAACCATTTTACACCGCTGACGCACACACTTATTTTCTGTTTGTTTTCTTTAATAAATATACAGATTTGAGTAGCGTGTCCTTCCCCCATTTTTTGTCATGGCCTGCCACACGGGTCGTGATAGACTCTCAGAAACAATTAAAAAACATAACATAAACATAAAGCTATAAACATAAACCATAATCGCTGCATTGACTCCCCGTGCGTTTCAGGATTGATTTTAAGGTTCTTTTAGTGGTTTATAAATGTCTTAATGGTCTTGGCCCTTCTTATTTATCTGATCTGCTTTTAAATAATGCATCCTCGCGGACCCTGAGGTCCTCTGGTACTGGCCTTTTAATGGTTCCTAAAGTTAGGACTGAAACTTACTGTGAGGCCTCATTTCATTATTATGGCCCTCGATTGTGGAACAGCCTGCCAGAGGGCCTCAGGGCTGCAGAGACTGTAGATGTTTTTAAAAAGAGGCTTAAGACCTACCTTTTTAATTTAGCTTTCAACTGAATCTTATTTTATTTGTTTACTTATTTATTCATTTTATGAATTTTTTTCTTTTCTTTGTTGAGGTGTGGGGAGAGTTTACTTGTGCTCTGTGCGTGTGTGAGTGTGTGTGTGCGTGCGTGCGTGTGTGTGTGTGTGTGTGTGAGAGAGTGAGTACACATTCATAATTACGTGTGAAAGAAATAATGAGGTGTATGTGTTAAAATTTCTGTTACATACTGTTGTATGATGGTTTTAAATGATTATTTTCAAAAAATTATTTTTACCATGTAAAAAACTTTGTGTTCTTTCTGCATGAAAAGCAATTTATAAATTAGAATTGAATTGAATAACAATTTTTTTTTTAGAGTGGACAGGAAAGGAGGAAATAAAGTTAAGAGTAAAAGAAAACGGTGAAAGACCCAGTGAGCACTAGGGAACAAAACAATGGGCTAAAATCATATCTGTCATCATTGAGTGGCTGTACATTTTTGTTGATCCATACAGCTACAATCTCAGAAAGTAAATACTTAATTATACCTTATGATGACAGATAACAGCTAATAATTTTAGATGTCTTTTTTAACTAAAAGTATTCAGTGGGGGTGAAAGGAAAGAAATAGTTGGAGAAAGTATTTTAGGTCGCCAGTCTAAGATAGAAATTTCTGTAGGATTTTAGAAGATGTGGAGGAATTTCTTCCGACATCAGCGTCAGGTGTGGAGTTATTTCTCTGACAGATGTCTCTGTGGCTTGTTCTTGAGTTAACATCAGAGCTTCAAGGTTCTGAATTCTCTGCAGAAAGCTCTCTCTCGAGAGAGAGCATTTTCTCTCTTCTTCTTTCTTTTCTTGAGATTCCTTCAGAGTGGATATTTTTTGCTTGAAGCTCTGAGTCTTCATCGTGTTTCTCCTGGTCTTCCAGATCTTCGCAGATCTTTCTGGGGAGGCTTTAGTTTCTTGCTGCTCAACCAGGAGGCGGTTCTTGTGCTGCTCCCATTGATGTTTTTGCTTGTCAAGTTATTCTTGGGATTTGACCAGAGTAGCCTTTATTTTAGATGTTTCCTCCACCTCCTGGGCCAGGAGGGTCTCGTCTTTTGACGCCCTCGTCCTCTCAACAGTGATTGCTGCTTCCAGCTGCATCATTCTACTGGAGACGTCTGCATGTAGCGTGTTTTTCTTTCTCAGTTCAGCATACAAGATAGCTGTCTCCTTCTCAGAGACAGATTGCTGAGACTTCATTTGCCCTTTTAACCGCTGGACCTCAGTCAGGAGAGCCGTTTGCTCCTCGGTGGCATCCTGTTTACCTTGAAGTTGGATGTATACTTGGCTCAGTTCGGTCTTGGCTTGGTCTGTTTCATGATGCAGCTTAGATGAAGAAGTCTCAGCCATTTCTCTTTTTAGTTTCTCACAGACCTCTGCTTCTAGCTTTTCCACCTGCTTCGAAGCCGATGATTGGACGAGGTTACTTTTGTGAACCTGATCATGTAGTTCCCCTATCTGATTCAGAAAGTCCTCTTGTTGTCTCTGTAGTGCTGAGATCTTTTCGTCCTTGTCGGGACTTGATGGAACTGGTGTTCTGTAATCATGACTCGACCTGTACTGTGAGGGGTGTTCTGTTTGTCAGCATGGTTTAGGCTTTCTATTAAACCTAATGATTTAATAAATGTTCTGTCCTGTAAAGATGTCTATAAGTGACTGAATGGCCGACAACATTCTTAAACTAAATTCAGATAAAATGAGGTCCATGTCTCTTCTCCATCTGCTTTTGTGGGTGGAGAGAGTTTGAGTACAGGTAAGATGTAAGATGGATACTGTATTAGCCATTGATAAGGGTTTGTCACTGAGAAAATCTGCAAAAACTCTGTAGTGCGTCTTCAATATTCATATTGTTTTATTTACCTGCAATGCACCAGTATCCTTTCCTCTAGAATCCCTGCTGGGATAAGCTCCAGCCTATGTTCAGTCCATCTGCTAAGTTTTTAAATCTTTGACAGGTCTGAATCATATGTAAGTTTGAGCAACAAATCCTCCAACAAACGCCTGCTTACAAGAGTACTTACAGAAGCCGAACACCAAAACATTGGCCAGTGCAGCTCCTCCACCATCTTTTTGTTAGTAAATTGTAATTGTAAATAAAATAAATATCTTATTGTTCTGTAATGGTCCTTTGTTATACAGTTAAGCTTTTAAAAACTGTACTTCCAACCACATAAGACACAAGCACGCGTAATTTCCATGCCTCACCAGCAGAGGGAGTTTCCCTAAAATGAGCAGGCCAAAACGCTGTAAACTCCTCGGGCCAGTTAGAGCATGGAAAACAACCAGACAGACGTGTAACTGCATGCTATGTCTATTTACAAGCAAAATGGTTTCACTAATGGCTTTATAAAATCCACACTTGTCGGGTCATCATTCCAAAGTGTGCAACCGGTAAAACAAACCTATACGTCAGTCCCAAAACCCCTTAATAAAGAGGTAAAGGAATATCTTGAAGATTTGTTAACATGAGGGTGGATAAAACAAATTCAAATCGCCCTACTCCAGCCCAATGATATGTGTGTGGAAGAAGGTCGGTAGCCTCCGCTTGTGTTGTGACTACAGGGAGCTAAATATGAAATCAATACCGGGCCGACATCCCATCCCAGGCAAGATATGCTCATCACCCTGAAAGGAAGTTCCTGGTTCTCTGTCCTTGACCAAAGGAAGGCTTACCATCAGGGCTTCCTGGAGAAATCAAGCCGACCCCCCACAGCATTTATTACACCATCGGGACTGTACGAGTGGGTAAGAATCCCTTTTGGTTAAACATCTGCCCCTGCTGAGTTTCAATGGTCAATGGAACCTGCCTGACAGGACTACAAGATGAGGTATGTTTACCCTACTTGGATGACAATCTTGTTCAACTCAGACTTTTGAGGACCACTTAAGATCTGAGAAAGGTTCTGCAGCGCTATGCAGGTCATGGGGTTAAGCTGACACTCAGAAAATGTGAACTTTTCAAAAACCAGGTGAGGTTCCTGGGGAGGCTGGTGACTCCAGATGGTCACACCATGGACCCTGCTGACATCGCCCCGGTTCAAGCTTTAAAACATAGGAACCCCACCACAATAGGAGAAGTCAGAAAGTCGTTGGGTTTCATCTCATACTACAGCAACTACATTCCTAATTTTTCATGGATAGCCAAACCCCTTTATGGCATCCTCTCCAGAGAAAAAAACCAACGAAGGGTCAGTTACCATCATCCTACCCAGTTGTATGGTCATCTGAACACCAACAGGTGCTTTGTCAGTTGGTCGACTTCCTCATTCAGCCTCCAGTCCTGGGATATCCTGATTTTGAGCAACCCTTCATCCTGGTGCTTTATCAGAGACAGAGTGGGAAACTGGTTGTGATTGCTTATGGGTCTAGAACTCTGACTGTTCCAGAAAAAAATTACCACCTTCATTTGGGGAAGTTGGAGTTTCTTGCCCTGAAGTGGGCCATATGTGAGAGGTTCAAGGACTACCTCTATTACTCACCTCCATTTATTGTCTACACTGACAATAATCCTCTCACATGTGTGCTCACCACAGCAAAGCTCAACGCTACAACCCACCGATGGGTAGCTGAACTTGCGGACTTCCAATTCACCATTAAGTATCGACCGGGCAGAGCTAACAGAGATGCTGATGGTCTGTCAGGCATGCCTTTAGATATAGAGCAGTACATCCAGACCTGTTCAGAAGCCGTGACACCACAGATAATGAACAGTGTGACGGAGGCCCTGGCCGTCCAGCTGCAAAAGGGCGAGCCTTGGCTGTGTCCTCTGTCCATGTCAACAGCACTAGCAGAAATACCAGATGAAGTGGGGATGGCAGCGGTTGAGATTCTAAAAGCTGAACTAAGACCGGCACGGTATAAAGATCCTGTAATTGGTGAAGTGTTCAAGTATGTCACCACAAATTACTGGCCAAAAGGTGGAAAACAAACCTGCAACAAGGGGATAGCTGTACTGGTAAGAGAGAAACAGAAACTACACTTGGACAAGCAAGGCTTACTGTATAGGAAAACACCCTACCGGTCACAACTCCTCCTGCCTAAGATGTTTCACAAGCTTGTTAACAAAGAACTGCATGATGATATGGGCCATTTAGGAGTCAAAAGACCTTTATTCGGGACCGCTTTTATTGGCCTCTCATGCAGGGAAATATTGAGCAGGTCAAAACGCTGTAAACTCCTCGGGCCAGTTAGAGCATGGAATACAACCAGACAGATGTGTAACTGCATGCTATGTCTGTTTACAGGTAAGCTTTGTATTTTAGACAACACTTAAGTGTAATATGTTAAGCACAAAGATCTGAGAGGATGTGGTAGTTGGCCGCTTTACCATACTGAGTTTGTCTTTGTTGTTTTTTGCTCTCTATCCTTGTAAACCAGCTGCAATGCTAACAATTAGCTGCTAAAGCCAATGTATAGACTGCGTTTGGCTAGTGTGGCGCGATGAGTGTATTGTGCTTATCTGTCATCATGGGGAAATGAGATGGAAGGTACAGTGGTGTTGTTTTGTTGAAGAAACTTGATGTTAATATCATCAAAAAAACGCTGTAAACTCCTCGGGCCAGTTAGAGCATGAAATGCAACCAGACAGACGTGTAACTGCATGCTATGTCTGTTTACAGGCAAAATGGTTTCACTAATGGCTTTATAAAATCCACACTTGTCGGGTTGTCATTCCAAAGTGTGCAACAAAATCTTCTTCTAACAGGACAGAAAAGTGCAACTGCAAAGTTTGAAGTAAAAATAAATCAGATGTTCTGGTCATTGATATTTCCCCTCATGCAATCTGATGGCCATGAGTCCAGTCACAAAGTCTCCTGTTCATTTGCAGCAGCAGCTGGAGACACAAGGCACTGTTTGAGCTTGTTCTTCACAATTCCTGTGTTGTTATTCCCTTCCTGTCAGAAGTTGCTGCTGAAACAGCCCAAACATCTCCAAGGCTACAAAACCAACATTACTAGAGGAGCATGGAGCCAGAAAGTGCTATTCCCCTGAGTTTGCCACAGTTCGGGGGTATCATGTTCTGCACTTCCCGGGTGACAGAAGGGGTCCCACTGAAGCCTTTATCACAGATCTGGGGAGGAAACAAAGCCGGCATTCAGAGACTCCAGGCTGTAATGTCATGCTGGCACAGGGCCCAAACTCCTGTTAGGACCTCAAACACATCTTGTTTTGAGACTGACCAGCTCCTACAGTTCATCATCATAGACAGAGGATTGTATCTTACACCAAAGCAACATTTGGAAAAAGGGTAAAAATGAATTTTTACTGTTTTTAGTTTCCAGAGGACAATTTTTAAAACCTCTTCTATTTACTTTTTCATAATCCAGGACAGCACCCTTTACTTTTTATTTGATCTATTTGTTGCTGATTTCACAAAAATGGGTCTACACACTTCCTCCTAGCTTGTTTCTGTATTCACTTTTTGAAATAAGATTTAATTTGACTTGAATTACTGCTGAGATTTGCAAAGTACAAGACTGCAGACCCTGTTGGAATTGTTTGAGCCTTCAGAGGACAGAAGGCTTTTGTTACACAGAACAATGTGGAGCCAATAAATGGAAGCATTGTTGACCTGCTTTTGTGGTAAAATACCTGCAATGTGGAGGCATGTGGTCTTCCTAATGGAGCCCAGATGGTAGTCTGGGGCTCTTCGGCCCTCCCACATGGAACACTGCTGATGATAGAAAGATTTGACAAATAAAACTGATGCATTTTATTTAAAAGCATTTATTTAGTCTTAATGTAACTAACTTTTCACAGATCTTTTACCCTTTAAGTTATTTTTCCTCTACTCCACTTGCTTGCAAAGGTCTGTGCAATATTCATTAATGCTATCCTGGTTAAAAAAAGAAGAGTTTCTGTTACTTATGTCAGGTTTGTCTTTCTGATTTTACTATGTTAAAGTTATTATCTTTATGTTGTGTAATGTTAGACAGCTTCCAGTTCAGTCTTGACTCATTGGCATCCTGCTAAAGAAATAGCTAAGTAGCTTTTCTCCTAAAAAAAGGATAAAAAGAGAAATAGGAAGCCTAAAAGTTGGTCTACATGAACCAGATATGTCCAATATCAGTCCTCAAGTGCCATCATCCTGCAGATTTTACATGTTTCCCTGCTCCAACATACCCGATTCTAATTAAATGTATACCCCTAACAGCTCGTCAAGTTCTGCACAAACCTGTTAATGAGCCTGCAGGAGAGGACCGTGAGGACTGGAATTAGACATTCCTGGTTTAAACCACGATTTCAAATCACTCCACAACATGGAGCAATGTCTCCACCAAGTGGTCATATCAACTCACTACAGTTTACATTAGAATTTTTTTAAAGATAAATCCAGCTCGTCGTGTGTGTGTGTGTGTGTGTGTGTGTGTGTGTGTGTGTGTGTTACGGTCAAATCTTCTGGAAGAAAACCAAAACCATAAACTAATTCACACCGTTACATGCATGTATTCAATTCTTCTATGTATTAATACTATGTTTCTTTATTACCTTGAACACACACCCACTCACCCATACACACTGCATACTGTTTTGGGTCAAACACTCTCAACACTCAAGACACATTCAATTCTAAAATCTCAATCATAACATTAAAACAAAAGATAATTATGATGATGTGGTTCTTACAAGGCCTTAAAATGCTGCCAATACAACCTCAGATGAACATATTACACTAAGCCAAAATCCAGAAGCACTGTGTGCAAACACCATATCAGCACAAACACAACTCCAGTCGAAGTATTCTACACTCAAACGTGAAGCCAGCTCTGACAGCTAAAGCTTTGCTGAAACTGGGTCATGAAACCGAACAATGACACAGTTCCAATTTAAAAAACGAATGGCTGATAAAGAAAAGAAACAAAGTGTCAAAGTCCAGACCCCAGTAGAGCTGAAATACTGTGGTGGGGTTTTAAGAGAGCTGTGCATAAATGGAAGAACTTTAGCAACTTTGTAGAGTAGACTGGGTCAAAATTCCTCCACAATGATAATGTCATACAGACAATGATTAGATCAAGCTCCAGAGCTAAAATAACAATCACATAATAGATAAATAATTTAAAAGTAAATAAAAATCCTAGATTTTCTATGGGTTTGCGAAACTGAATAGTGTACAATAATCATGCAAAACAAACTATATCAAAGTGTAACCTTTAGGCTCTATGATATTTGACATTATTATTATTACAAACTCTTTTTGAAATGTTATTGAGAAGAGATGGATTAGTTGAAAACAGTTCTTCATATAGAGTAATTGCAGCATTATATTTGATCTATGCCTTGCCAGTCATAGATGGTATCATTTGATTCACCATGTTTCTAAATCTGAGCTTTTAGCCATCTTAAATGCACAATTTAAACCAAAATTCCTTTTTGCTGAAGCTCCCATTATTTCATGGCCTATTGTGAGAGAGGGCTCGATTTAAGTCCCAGAAAAGAAATCAATAAATCTGTTTTGCAACGCAGACAGTCTCCTCCACTGCAGGAAAGAAAGAGCTGTTCTGTGAGGGCTACAGTTATCCATTTATCTCACGCTGTAGTAAAGCCCACTCACAATAAGTTGTACTATGAGGCTGACTCACATTGCCTTTCAGGGCTGCAAGCACACAGTCTTATGGTGCACATCTTCCCCCAGGCCTCCTATGAGTGGAGGTGTGCAATGTGGAGGGGTTGCATTGCCACGGAAGTAGTGATTACCGTAAGCAGTCTCAGCCTGGTGATATAACTCATTCAGGGCTTCTATTATGTGGATTTAATTCCACCCCCGCTCTCATTCAGCCACAAACATCTTTCGATTAAAAACAGAGCAAATATAATGATAAAAATAAATGACTTCATTGTTTTCATGTGTCATTATTTCATTATTCAGTCCATTAAGTGATTGTTACGGAGCTTCTGAATATTACATGATCTCCAGAAATGTGAAGGTGTTTCTCCTCTACTGCATGCATGTTAGCTGTCAGCTGTGTATTCCTTAGTAATACTACAATGACTGCAATCTGTGGAAAAATGGTAGTTGTCCTCAAAATGGTTAGAAACTGTGTGTATCCATAATTTATTGGTTGTTGTAAGAGGTGTTAACCAATCATACACTCATCAGCAACTTCTGTATGAAGCTGCTACATTAAAATGGTGGCATATTTCTGTACAACAGTTTTTGTATTCTTTTGCAAGATTTAGCAGCGCTGAACTCGATCATGAAAAATTCCCAACCTAGTCTTCTACGAGATGTGGATCAATATGGTTGCAAAACATTTCAAAGTGCATTAATTTTACATTATAGGCTGTAAAATGGTAAAATGGTGGCCTGACTACTCCGGAGGTTTGATAAACTTCAACATGTAGTTTGGTGCCTCATCCTGATTGGAACAGTTACAGCAAATGAAACTAAGCCTAAAAGTAATATTTATTTAGTTTTAGACTTAAAGAAAGAATGTTGCAGAAATTGGAAGACATATAGCCTACATGATGGTACAACACAAGACATGAACCTGAGTCTGCTTGGATAAAAGTTATTTTTAAAACTTACACCAGCAAAACCTTTTTTTTTATTTTTTTATTTATTTAGCCTTTTACAGTGTTTCTTGTCTTTCTTCCAGAACAGGCATCCCTGGCTGGGGTTTTTGTGTTCTGCCCTCTCACCCCTCTATCGCTTGAGACAGATGTCCGTCCTTCCTGAGTCTGGTTCCATTGGAGGTGTCTTCCTATCCAATGGAAGTTTTTCTTCTCTGCTGTCACTTGACACCCGGTGCATGCAGATTCAATGCAGTCTTTTGGCTTTCTTCGTTGGAGAACTTTTCATGAATGAATTGGAATTCACTGGATATTTGTTTAATTGGATAACCTCTTGACCTCCTGAGCCACAGCTGTCCTGAAAGGGGAATAATTAGCCTGCTCAGCAGGGTCATGAAACCCCTAAACTAGGCTTGCATGAAGTAAAAGAAAAAAAAGTGCAACACCTTCATGAAGCTGCAATGTGGCTTTTTAGAAACAGAAAAATAAATGGATTGTCATGTGAACACAAGCCAAAAGAAAATTATAGACCATAAAACGTAGATATTTCTGTTTCACAGCCTCTAATAGGAAAACCACTGGCTTTCCAGGCTTGGCTTGTGATTCGTCTGATGAATCGTTTTGTTATTTAATAGCTTCTGCTAAACAAAGTTTCACCCTTTTTTCCACCTGACTTTAACAAAATCCAAATAATATTGTCATTGTAACAGGGACAATAATAACAGGACAGGTGATGATGTCCTGGGCAGTCTTTCTAATTCCCTGGAGTCTTTTCCTCTTTGGAAAAGCACACATAAAGGTGGTTGCACAGGATGCTTTCGATTGAAAGACACCAGTAATTTTTTTGGGGATGTTATTGGAACTCGGAGCTTCAGCTCAGCCTTCTTTACCAATGCTGCCACACCCCAAGTAAGGTCCTTTATGTTATGGACTCCTTGGAAACAGATGTCTTACATCAGTCTTACATCAGAGCACAGTGCCCATGTAAAACAGCTGAATATTACTTTCAAGCTACAAATTAACCAACCTGTAAATACATATTCACTAAAAAAGCTTGAGTTTTTACCTGTGGGCTGACTGACACATTGATTATTCCAGAGTATCTCAGCCTGAGACCAGGGTTGAGAACTTCAACCCCAAACAGGTCTTTCAGGGGCATTCAGCTATTTCGGGTGAAGATTATATCTTCACTTTAATATGATTCTTGTTTTGTTGCCTTCTGAAGCCTTCTTCTGTAGTCAAGTTAATTTTGTTCAAATTAATTTCCCTTGTCATAGCTGTCCTGTGCATACACCACCGGATTGGCAGTATGATTCAGATGTTGCAGCACAAATGACTGTGAGTGAATGACTAACAGTGTATGAATGATCTCAGATTGGTCCCTGAGAGAGATCGTCTCGTTGCCATCAATCAGCTGCCTGCATGCTACCTGGAGGCAGAAACAGTGAAGATAAAGCACACTTACCTTCTGGAAATTGCTATAATTGAGTGATTAAGACCAATGACGTCAAACGAAAGCCTTTTTTTAACTGAATGAACTTCATTCACACTCACGTCGGCTGTGAGTCACCGGCGTTCCGGCCTTGGGCTTTCTGTTCAGCATCTGTGCTGCATCAGTCTCTGGTGAATGGCAGAGCTGTGACGGAGAGTCAGAGAGTCAGTGTTTCTACCTGGTGGGAAACACATCTAATTATTACATATGCGGACTTGACTTTGTCCTTTCTAGGCTGGATGTCCTCGCTGTGAGCGTAAACAGCATATAGGAGGCATTGGTTACTGTCGTCCTCATGTTCATCGTCACTGCCATGAGGAGTCATAAAATGATCACATTTATTCATTAACTAAATTTCCAATAAGCTTTTCTAACTGTGGGTCTCTTATAAACAGAGTCCAGTAACAACCCATTGTCAACTCAATCCTGTCACTGGACTCATTATGCTTTTCCTGGCCTGAGGAAATATGAACCCTGTGGATGTTGAGGTCACCATCCTCGAGGAGACCAGTCCAGTCAGATAAAAATCTCAGTTGTTTTGTTTTTACAATAGAACATAGAAAACATGAAGTCTGAAAATTTCATGGAAAATATTAGCTCAGCCTTTGATTTTATGGCAGCAACATGTCATAAAAAGGTTGGAAAGAGGGCAAGAAAGGGCTGAAAAAGGAAGCAACGCTAAAAAACAAACAGATGCAGGAACTTGTTGCAGCTAACTGAGCTAACTGGCAACAGGCCAGTGACATGACTGAGTATAAAAAGAGCACATAAGAGAGGCAATTCTATCATGGAAATCAATTCATGGACTCTTAACGTTTCTGTCTATGAACACAGTTCACTGCAATCCACAAATATCAAGCAAAGAAGAAACAATAGCAAGAGCCAAAAGTTCCACTGTCTTCTTTGGCACTCTGGCACACATTTGGTGTGGCAAGACTCCATCCAATGTCATCCAATGTTGTATTAATTAATTTATTTTTTTACCAAGATCTTGTATTAATGATGGGAGAGTCCGACCTCCAGCACAACCCAAAGATTTCCAATGGGGTTCAGGTCTGGACTCTGTGTTGGCCAATCCATGTGTGAAAATGATGACTCATGCTCCCTGAACCACTCTTTCTCAATCTGAACCTGATGAATCCTGGTATTGTAATCTTGGAATATGGCTGTGCCACCAGGGAAGAAAAAAATCCATTGATGGAATAACCTGGTCATTCAGTATATTCAGTTAGTCAGCTGACCTCATTCTTTGATGTCATAATGTTGCAGAACTTAGACCTGATCAATTACAGCAACCCCAGTTCTTAGACTGCCCCCACAGGCTTGTACTGTAGGCACTAGGCATGATGGCTGCATCACTTCATCTGCCTCTCTTCTTACCTTGATGCTCCCATCACTCTGAAACAGGATAAATCTGGACTCATCAGACCACATGACCTTCTTCCATTGCTCCAGAGTCCAGTCTTTATGCTTCCTAGCAAACTGAAGCCTTTTTCTCCAGTTAGCCTCAATAGTTGCGTTTACCCCTAGAATTTCGCAAAACCTAAATATCGCATTAAAAATTTGGCAATGGAAACACCTACTGTACATTTAAAAAAAAATGTCAAATATTATGTCAGGAAACTTTCTATTTATGTTGAATTCAGGTTCAACATTTTCTTAACATATCGCAAAAAAGTTTTTACGCTCCCAGGAGGTGGTTCTTCAGACGTATCGATATAGAAGTATTTCACAAAAGTCTAATGGAAACACCTTTTCCGCATTTTCACTTCGCTGGACATGACGTGGGGGCGTTTCATGACCAGTTTGTTTATAGTAAAAATGGCTTGAAATGTATGAATGGAGTTGGAGACGAGAATCTTTTTACAAATAAACAGAAAAATACAACCATCATCCTTGATAACAAACAACAGCGATATGCTCCAAAACATAAATGTTTTGTATCTCCATCTTACTCAGAGAGGAGTCTCGCAGGACGAGATTTTACGTGAATTACTGCTTAAGTGCTAAACACCATTTAATGGAAACACTGGTTTATCTCAATTGTACTTTGTTTTTTGCGAACAGCTGTAATGGAAACGCAGCTACTGATTAGTGGTTTTCTGGTGATTAGTGGCTACACAGCTGTTCAGCGCATGTGGAAATGCTCTTACTTTCACTATTAAACATTACTTTCACTATTAAACATAGATCCTGCTGTTGTTTTTCTTTTCGCCGATCAATATCATTTAGGATTTTTTCAGATCACATTTCTTCTTGGAAGATGATGGTTCCCCACTATCTTTCCAGTTTTATTAAAGCATTGGACAGTTCTTAACCCAGTTTTAGTAGATTCTGCATCTCCCTAGATGTTTTCTCTGCTTGATGCCAATGATCTGACCCTTCTTAAACAGACTAACATCTTTTCTACGACCACGGGATGTGTCTTTCAACAAGGTTGTTTAAGAAATGAGAAGCTACTCATTGCATCAGTTGTGTTTAAATAACTTGTTGCCCACTGAAAGAGTGGCCCATATCCTCTTTGCTTGGTTAAATCCAGGTGGCAACTTTTCTTTTGGCCAGGCAGTGTATATTTCAGCCAGACAATGTTAAACTATAAACTGCATCTAATATAACAGTATGATTTCTTTGAAGAAGAGTCGAGGTATACGGCCGGCATGTCTCCAGTCCAGATGTCTCACTAACTAAAAACATTTAGCACATCATAAAACACTGAAAAAAATAACAAATAAGACCCAGCAATATTTTGTTCGGCAATTAAGGTTTTATATCGCACAAGAATGGGAAACAATCTTGTCCAAATGGTCCAGCAAGTGTTGGCAGTTTCCAGATTGCAGCATGTTGTTAAAAGAAGAGGAAATGTTGCACAGTGGAAAACATGACCTTGTCCCAACTTTTTGGAAATGTGTAGCTGCCAGCAAATTAAAAATAAGTTAATACTTCTCACTTTCAACATTTGATGTTTTCTCTTTTCTTTTTTTAAAATATCAAACTGGAATTCCCATTTAAAGGGAAAGCCGGACAGACGAGGAATGATCAGAGATCGAACCCACACACAAAAAGTTACAGTGAATGAGATTCAACACAGGCTCAGAGCACTACTTTCACAGCTAAAGTGTATGTCCCTAAGAGTGTGTGAGTGTGTGTGTGTGTCTTCCAAATGGCAGCGTAGTCTGTCTGACAGGAACAAGAAGGGAATTTCTCAGAGAAGTGGCTTCCTCTCAGCTGAAGGCCCCCCCCTAATTAGTAGAGAGGTGTCATCGGGCCTCAACAGTTAATCACAACAGTGTGAGGACACAACTGCAGCCAAGCAGGAGGACTCATCATTTCACAGAACAACAAGCTTTTGCACATTGTGCCAAGATTCACAACTTCCTGTCACATTCGAGGACTGTCACACTCATGGACTTCACATACTTGCAATCAGTAAGTGAGATAATTACATTGGAAGTGTTTTTTTTTTTTGTTTTTTTTTTCGGGACTATGAGTGTCTGGAGATAACCAGAGCAGATGCAGTTATGCTCATAGATATCTAATGAACCTCGGGTGTAGAGGAGGAGTCCAGTGATTAATGAGATCTTAGGTTTCACTAACAGTAATATCAGCATTGATGGCCAATATTTGTGGAGTTCATCTCTAGAAATATTGTACATCATTTTGGGCCAAAGCCATTACCTTAAGTAAGTCAGTCGACATCACAGTGGAGCCAGAAATGGCCCCATCCTGTCAGCCAGTGAGATAAATTGCCTATTAGCCCTTTGGGTTTATGATAATTTGGTGCAATCAATCATGGAGTATGAATAGATGCCAAGTGGAGGCTCGTCTCTTCTGAATAATAAAAGCTTGGATTCACAGGGAGTCAGTTTCCTTTTTGGGAATTGTGTTGTAAAACATTGAGCTGCTTCCATTGTCCTGCAATGTGTAAAATACCCCAAATTTTAAAAAATGTTGTCCAGCACCGCACATCAGGTTGTAACAACATGTTAGTTTCCATAGTAACACTCAGTTAGACCCTTTGATGACCAATAAATGACAGGGAAGTATGACTCATCGATCATTTCTGTTCCGTTAACAATGAGAAGAGGTTTTAACGGATTTCAGACGGAGCATGCGATACAGAAAATGTGAGTGAACAGAATTACCGAGGCCACAGCAGCTCAGCTCAGATCCACTGGGTTCACATTTCATTATGCTAGAAGATTTTTTTGTTGCTGTTTATGTAAAATATTTTCCATGTTAGATTTTTGTATGTGGCATGAATGGCAGTTAAATTGAGAACAATAAGGGAAATTGACAACGCCACCTGGGGAATATGGCCCCAGGACCAACTTCTTCCTGAATGCACAAACTTATCC
>JAOXYM010000019.1:2609508-2626754 GCA_028567055.1 Leptatherina wallacei
CCAGGACATCGTCCATCTGTAAGAGATCCCTCTTAATAAAGACAGTAAAACCAAGAACCAGATTCTGTTGTGCTGCTATTGGGTCCACTCCACACCCGTTACAGTGACTATAGTTCCCAATGGGGTTGACAGTAAGAAAACAATGGAAGAGCCTTTTTGTTTTTTTACTTTCTTAGTCTGCCTGAGAAATGTGAACTCTTTGGCTCTTATCTAACAAAATGGAAGCTTAATTGAAGAGTCGTTCTTAATGGCAAATGAAAAAACAAACTGTTTTGAGTGATCTGATCATAAGTGAATATCCTAATTCAGACCTCCATACATTGCATTGCATGAATACATCATAAATACATCATTTCTGTCAGCAAAGATAAAACTCCAGAGTACCATACCCATCTCGTAAACAGCTTCTACTTATCCCAGTTATAAACCAGATCCAGCTGAAACTTACTTTTCCAGCATCTTGCTTTGTTTTTAAAAAGGAGGCTTTGGAGTTACTCACTTTGGAAGGTTATATTTTTACTTGCACAACTAGTCAGTTGCTTTGTGCAAACTGAACCACTGAAAACAGCTGGGTAAACAACCTGTTTTCCCAGCTGTGTTGCAATATTTTCCCCATAGGGTGTACAGTTGAGTAAATGCTCCCTTAGTGTAGCCCAGGACATGTTTGCATTTACACTGCTAAAAGTACGGACTCACATGTGATCCAAACCACTTTTGATTGCAATGAGATAGGCTGGATCTCAGCCTGCAGCTCAATGTATCCTCCAGTTTTCCACTTGTGATCACAAAAGCTGC
Source organism: Leptatherina wallacei (assembly GCA_028567055.1). Taxonomy (NCBI): domain Eukaryota; kingdom Metazoa; phylum Chordata; class Actinopteri; order Atheriniformes; family Atherinidae; genus Leptatherina; species Leptatherina wallacei. Next base: position 2,610,304 of record JAOXYM010000019.1, read on the forward strand.
ATATTACACCCAGATAAGGAAAAAACTTGAGTGTTTATAATAAATGGATAATGCCACCAAGTATGAAATGTAAATGTGATGGCTGCAAAAAAAAAAAAAAAAACTGACTACAGTAGAATCTCCTTTAAAAAGCTATTATGGGGGCATTAGTAACATTTCCTTTATATTTAGATGAATATAGGCCTTAAAGTGCAACTTGCAGGTTAAATATGTTTTAAACAGTTTTTAACATGTTTGAGGAACACAGTGACATAAATGAAAGGTTTTCAAAATATTTTCATACAAAATCACACCACACTGCAGTGTCTACTTTATGGAAAAGACTGTGTGGCAAGTGGCTTAACAGCTTTTTTGATGTTTTAACAAAGTATGCAGAGAGTTGTTTAAAGACAGATGCAGTGCCTGTTCATGTCACGGCCAGAAGTAGGTCATGTCTGCGTTACGGGGAAGCTGCAGACAGCCCATCAAACCGTGAAGCAAACAGGGTAGGTTTGTTTTTTCTCTGAATTAGCAACAATGATTACGTACATGCAAATATGTAGATGGTAAAAAGAAAAAAAAAAGGTTTCCTGACGTTCTGCATCGGATAATGTGGAAGTATTCTGTGTTCTGCAACGTATGGGACCTTATCTTTAAGAAATGCCTGAAACCCAAACAGGAAACTGTTCACACCTTTGAACGGAGACTTAGCGGGGCTCCGTTTTGTTGCTACATCATCTGATGATGAGATTTTACATCGGACGCTCACGTCTGTGGACTTCTTAAGGATTCAACAACTCGGACCCGTGCATTTCAGGGTTTGGAAGCACGACGCGGAGTCTAGCTCAGCATGATGCACAGTTGATTAAAACCCTGTAATGCAGAGATCCGCGTTGTTTAATCTGCTTGGCCCCACACAGTAAATATTTTACATTTATATATCACAAAACTTGTTAAATATGCTGAGGTATGCAGAACTATTTTATGCTGGCCTCGATGTAATTTTCTGGTAAATAACCGTTCTATGCTACAGTGCATTTCTCTCATTCACCTGTCAAAAACCAGTTGATCTGGAACAGTTGAGTACGTGTTGCTATGGTGACGCCGGTAACGAAGTGATATAACAGTGATTTAACTTGCCGAACTACGTGTGCATATGTACGAAAATAATGTACGCCAGTTGGCATTACAATTCTCCCTGATCATGGTATAAATAGTGTTACATCTCAGTCCCTCCGAACACGGAAGCGTCACGCCGCGGCTTCGTAGCTGAGCCACAGTTTATCACTGGAAGCCCCGGTGCTGCAGAAGCAGAAGTGACTGATCTGTTTTGACTTTAACTTCTAAATAATCGGTTTAACCTCATAATAAATGTTGTTTGTCGTAACAGTATGAATAGCGTTTCCCTTCATTAACCCCACTAAACGTTCCTCTGCAGACACGCCTTTCATCTCATCCACAGTGTCGGACATCTAAAAATAGAACTGAGCAAAACCCCCTGCAGTCAGAGACCTGTGGCCGAAATATGTAGAAATTTCTATTCTTCACATAAATATTAAACCTTGTTTAAATTAAAATTAGTGTAGTTTTAGGAGAGCTCAGGGAGCAGCAGGCTGCATGATTTCATATGAATAGGTTTCCGTGTTCGTTGGACTGAGTAGTTAAAATCAAACTATTGTTCCCATCAACAGTCTCCTCTACTGGATGGTGGGGACCCTGTTGGTAGTTTCAGGTTCAAATCTGTAGGAATCAGGACCTTCAGTTCTGGTAATGATTATATTTTCCTCCTCCTTTCTCTCATGTCCATGCCTGTTCAGGTGCGTTAGCCATGTCTGTTTACATCGCGGAGTACCTGTTGCTACGTCACTTCTGGCAAAACATGTTTTTACATGTGTTTTGCTGTTTTCAATAGTGAATTACTAATTTCTTTATGTTTCAATACATGGTCATTAACAAACTCACGATAGATATTATATATAAAAATGCTTCATGCAAATTATCAATCATGCTTTTAACCTGCAAGTTGCTCTTTAAAGGAGCAGAGCGCAAGTTCTAGCTTTTTTCCAGAAGTCTGCCCCCTCTGGCGACAAGTGGAAGTGACACCAATGTTGTGAACTTGCATGGGCTGCTTCGACTGCGTTGGTCTTTGTTTCCCTGCACTGCACTCAGTCCGAGCCCGGAGTTAGATGCACAAACCATAAAATCAATTTAGCTAGATTAGATTATTTCACTGATAATTGTTTTATATTTTCAATGTCAAGACGATGTCTTCATCGTCCAAGGCAGTTGTTTGTGTTGAGAATATTAGTTTATTGTTAGCGCATCTAGAAATATGTAAATATGGCCTGATGAATCAGCAATCGGCCAAAATCGTTCTTCAGCCTACGGCCTTGTGCCTACAAACTAATCACAGCAATGACGATATAAGAGAACAACAGCTTGTGCTAATAAATAAATAAATTAATTAATAAAGCATAGCCATGAGCCTTTGTTAGCTTGTAAGCTAACGGTATGGTGTTACATGCTAAAAACTTAGCATTGCAATGTTATGTATCCTGATTTCCGTCATACATATCACATTTACCTTTTTTAGTAAGAAAAAAGCCAGCTGAGGGTCCCAGAGCAGATCGGAGCTCCATCCATTTATGGAAAGCTGCTCCGATGTTAACTCGTTTTACTCCTGCAGCGGTCAGACTCCAGTTTGGCCCTTTTCGTCACACTAGACAAAATTTTTCTTTTTCTTTGTCTTATGCGGAGTATGTGTTGGTGTTTGAGAGGCACTTGAGGCCACCGGTCTCTTGTTATCCATTTTTAATGGTCAGTCTAATGGCGGCGGAGTAAACAATACAATACTGGCAGCGGTCAGGTTAACGAGCACGTGCAGCGTGTCAACCCACATACGGCCCTGAGGATTCGAACCCGAATCCCTCTCATTGAACATGCAGAAACAGTACTATAGACGCAACTGCAGTGAATAGAGATCGGTTCATCCTACACATCAGGCAATTGTAAGAGGATTTTGGGGAAGAGAAAATAATAGTATTTAGCATTTAAACTTGCGCAATGCACCTTTAATGATATACATGCTTTGGAGGCATGACTGGCTTGAGTGATATGTCTATTGGGGCAACCAATAGTTAGAAGAAACCCACTATGTTTGAGTGGATTGCCTCCCTGTTTCGTAAGTAGTATTTAATTGTTTGCAGTCTCTGTAATGATTCTACTATCTTATGTTTTAAGTTGTAGTAGAGATAGACCATCTCACACATTCTTCCAAGCAGCAACTAACACTCTGAATAGGTTGCAAAAATCAGGTGTACAACCATCTAAAACAACACCAAAGCCTCCCAGGTATTATAAATGGATTTCATGAACTTAGCATAAGGTTTCAAAAATACTAGATTCACACCCAGGTTGCATCAATTTTTCATTTACAGCACAAATAAAACAAATTTAACACAAATTGTTTACCGCACCTTTGGGATGAGTAGTAGGCCCAATGCCACTGTTACAGTTAGGTGGGTATGAGTGAAGAACAGCAGCAGCATCCAGTCTGGATGGAGCTCAGGAGCAAGGGTGAACCTGTGAGAGCGTGAAAGTAAAATAAAAAGTAGATTGAAAAAGGAAATATGATGAAAAACCGAATCTACAGAAAAAACACATCAGGATGTTTAACATATGTGCATGAAACATTTTGCAAACTGTATATAGCACCGCTTGTTACATTCTGGTCTATATGATTTTTTAAAGTCTTGCTAGTCAAGTATCCAACACATACACAGAAAGTATTTTAATTTTAATCACCTTAAAATACTGAAACGTTTGTCAAAAATGGGTTTTTAAGGATAAAAGACTTGTTTTGAACCAACTATTTTACTGGACTACTTTTACTGGACCCTTGCAGATGTAACAGTATCATCTGCTACTGGATTACAGTAGGCTCTAGCTCCAAATATAAATTGCATTGGTGACTGGTCTGAACTAAGTGTTAACTGAATATGGTAAACATCATTCACATCTCAAGAATCTTAGGTTTTATGTGTAGGCACTGGAAAGGGACACTGAATAAAATACATATTCATTTGTCATGTTGCGCCCACGGGACGTCTGGTGCCAACGGTTTAAGCATCTAAACACATCTTTGACTTTCAAACAGTTTCTTCAGTAAAGTTCAACAGAATTATGTTGTGACATTCATACACGTTGCTCTGTTTGCTCCTTACAGAGAGACATACATCCAGATAAGACTGCCTAGTCATTCATTCCAGTGCTTCATATAATGTTGTACAATATTTTCCTCATTCTTCGAACAGGAATCACAAAAAAGGGGAGTGACCTTGATCTGGCCACAAGATTTGATCTATTTATACATCAGACAGCAATAAACCGGGCAGGCCGGGGTGCAGCAGTTGGTGGAAAATGAGATAATTAGTGGCAGAAGCAATGCTGGTGTGAGGAGCAACTCTAGCCTTTTATTTAAAATGAACTAACAGGATTTTAGCACAATGCGCACTGAGGATAGGAAGGCATGTCCTGTCAGAAACTAATTCAACCACCAGAGAGCCGCTATGCAAGTTAATGTCATATAGTGAGCTCATTACGTTGTTGAAATCGGCAAATAGCTAATTACCGAACAGTTACTGTGGTAATAGCTTTGAGGCATGAATGAAGGAAATGGCCCAGCTTAGGAAATGTCCCAAAGCTTTGAAGTCATCCCTCCTACATGTTTTGTGAGAAGTTTCTGAGCAGATGAAGATTTAATAACCTTGGCAAGCTGTCTCCTCTGAGTCTGCAGCATCTTGCTGAAACAACATCAGTCACACAAACACTCCCAGCTATTTCATCCCTTTCATTTTATCTCTGAATCCCATTCACACCTGCATCTGACTAAAACCTGATGACTATCACAAACCAACACGGAAGCTCGAGCTTTAACTGGCCACAGTGGGATCAAGAAGCCGATGCTGCGAGTAACACAATTGGATGTCTCTAACAAGCCGCAGTGTACACTGTGGCCCCAGGTGGCAGCCAGTCAGAATCAGTTCGCCACACCAGGCAACTGTCCAATTTATTAGAGGTCTCGTCTGGTTATTTTCTGCAAAGAAAAGCCTCAAAACAAGGCTTAAGAGGCCCATTAAAAAGTTGGCTCAGTATCACATGGAGCCAAATGTTCAAAACAGCGAAAATTCCCATTTCTTAAAAAAACTTTTGATGGTAAACAATTTATTAGGAATCTGTCCAAATTCATAACAAGAATGTAGCTGCCAATAATTCCAGCTATTTCTGAAAAAAACATCAATCATTCTGACATGGTTCATTAGTAAATAATGTGATGGAGCTGAACTCTCAATTAGGGGCGAGGAATGGTTGTGGTGGTGTCAGCTGAAACGTCTCATTTATTAACTGTATGGTGCAGCAATTTCACATGCAGACTGGAGGGACAGGGCCGATTTCACAACAATAAGAAATGACTCCCAGATGAGCAGAGGGGTTGAGCTTCATGCTGTAGTCTGCATGTAAAGGAAATGAGGCAATCTACATGAGGTCGATGAAAGCAATCACAAATGATGATATTATTTATGAAGCATGTGGGACCTTTCATGAATGTAACTGACAAAATCTGCACGCTTAACTTGAGGAATTTCTCTATCTCTTGGAGGACTGAATGGATGGGGGTGCACTTTTCAGTTGGGTCTTTAAGCTCAAAGGTTCAGGTCAAACCAAAACAGGCGTCTAGCTTTGTTTGATTCAACAAAACACTGCTTTGATCAACCCTTTCAAGGCTGACTTGAGATTAAATAAAAGAATTTGAATGTATTATCCATTATATCTTAAGTCATTTTTGGGCCCTTTAACAAAATGTAATAAAATAATCAAAATAATTTGCGTATAGTTAGTTTATTGCCTGTTGAACTGTTGTAATGCAAAAGGTATCCACCAGGGGGCAGAAGGCCATTTTCAGATTGGTTTTGGCAAAAGTTTTTACCATAAAATAATGCAAAAGGTCCTAGAAACTGTATCAAACATGATACATACGGCATGAAACGGTTCAAGTAAAATTAACCAAAAATATAGTCAGCAAAATTACCTGATCACATAGAAGATAGCCGACAGAATAAGCTCATTGTGAACGGCGATGGCCATGTAGCGGGGCTCGTGGAAGGCCGATGGCACTGTTCTCACAGCGTAACAAAGGTACACCGCCCACAGCAGGAAGAGGAACTCAGCTATAAAGGGAGAAAAGTGGTCAACTTTACCTAAGAAGTCATTTTAATTCAGCACATAAGCCAACAAAAACACACCCAAAAAAACTCCAATCAACAAGCCACTTTCACAGTTCAACACACTCATGCCACAAAAAGATGTGCAACTCAGATATATGGGAACATACCCAGCTCAATAAACTCATATGTAACAGCTGTGGTTGTATTCTCATGACAATTAAAGGAATCCCAGTACACCACCATGGCAGCATTGGCATAATGTTTCCAAGGTATCCAGCTTGATAGCAGTAAACAACCTGGTGTCACCTGCTAAAACTAAATCATATGCTCCTCTCAACAGCAGCAACAGTCAGCGCACTGATATCTATTTAGCTCTTTCTATTATTGGAGTACTGTGCAAAAGCCTTGAAACACCCTAATTTCTTTATTTTTTGCTTCCAAGGAACCAGACTTTCTTATTATCATTTAAAGTTGTCTTAAGCAGCAGCTTCCCAGTCTTTTTGAAGGTTTTTGCTTGAAGGGTTCATAAGACACTTAATACTGACCAAGAAATCATTCAAGTATAAAAAAAAGGACATAAGTCAATGGATGAACTAGGCAAAAAAACAAAAAAAAGTTTTAAAAACTGGACCTTTAGGCACTTTGTTTCTAGCAGCCTGTCACAAACACACATCATTTGTTCCTATTTATTCAGATGCATCTATGAAAAATGCCAAAGATAACACAGTTTGACAGGCATAACATAGTATTTTTGGATCAACAAAGTCATTACTAAAGAGTCTTTGGCCTCAAACTTGGCATATCTCAGCAAGCTGTGCAATGTTTCCTTAAGAATTTTGAGGAAACTGGATAAATGAAGGACATAAGAAGCATCAGACCTAAAAAAAAATAATGTTTTAGCAGATGAACAGTATCTAAAAGTGGTGTTCTTAAGAAATAGGAAAAAAATCCGGCAAAGATCTGACACAGAATCTGAGATAGGCATCTGAACCTTCAGATAATTCATCTACTGTTGACTGAGGCCTCATTAGAAATGGTCTCTATGGAAGATTGGCTGTCAAGAAGCCAATCTTAAAGAAGGAAAACATGGAGAAAAGGCCGAATTTCATCACTGCATCATTTCATTCCATTTTTTCCACATCAGTTCTTCTAAGTCTCTCGTTAACAAGCTTGATTTGAGCCTTTAAATTTTCTCTTTGCAGCTTGATTTTATTCCATGAATTGTTCGGCTATTCAGTGTCCTGTTGTATGTGCAGGTTCACATACACATGATGAATAAATGCCATTCTGAGGATCTCATGGTACCATGTCATATATTTGACAAGGTTTTAGTTTGTTAAACTGTGAACTGATTTGGTTTACATATTTAATACAAATGAAGTGTGATCACCTGAGTGACATCAATCAAACCAGGGCTATTCAATTCGGTCCCACAAAGTTTTTAATGTTTCCCTGCTCCAACATGGCTGACTCATATTAATGAGTCATTCTGCAGAACTTTGTAGGCTGTTGGACCAAACCGAATAGCCCTGAATTAGCCACAGACTACTTTGCTAGACCTATTTTTAGGTATCCTGTTAATGTATAAAGAATGAGTACTGACTCAGGAGTTTTGCACATAACTGTTTCCTCTAAATGAAATTACTTGGATGATAAACGCTTTATAACTGATTTAGAGCAATTTTTAATTCTTTTGTGCAACCCAGGGTTACAGTCTCATAGTAGAGCTCTATTTTTTGGGAGCTCACTTCATTTATAAGATTGTTTTTAGGTGAAAAAGAAAATAACGCATAGAGGACTGAATTAGAGCTCTGACCATGAGCCAGAGCAGGTGTGTTTTTCTAAAACTAAAAGATTTATTGCATGTGTCTGTGCAAATTATGCCCTGTATTCAGAGCTGACTCACACAAACTATTTTTACCATCTAATAAACTGAATGGAAGTACAGTACCCCAGCATGGGGGCTCTGCTAGGGGTCCATCTGTTTGCTCTGAACTCAAAAAGTACTTTTTTGCTCTCGCAGAGTCTGAGCCAGCAGGCAGAATGCCAAGAGCAGGTTTGCTCCACGCTAGATGCCGTTCCCCTCTGAGCATCTTTGATTTCTCTTCTGCCATCCTCCGTTGCTGCCTGCCCTCTCTCCTCCATGCAAGAAAGCATCCAAAAAAAAGTTGCACCAGTGCAGAGGATTAATGTCTTCTTCTGGGAAAGATGTGTGCTCTGCCAAATGTACATGGATGCAAACCGTCCCACTCATCCAGCCTCACCTCATCACTCTTACCTCGTCTCACTCTACTCCCAACGCTATGATGTACGATGCCAAACAATTACCTTTATATTTCATGCCAAAAATTAATCAAATACCCCATGGTTTTTATTTCTTTTGCTTTTTGTCTTTTTTTTACAGCACACACACAGAGTGAGGTGTATTTAAATCTATTCAGAGCTTACCGACAGCCATCATGTAGTCCCAGCGATCCAGGAGGCACATGCTGAACTGAAGCCCGTCGGGCGTGTAGCCCACATCGATTAGAGCCAACTTCCTGTCTGGATTCTGACAGACAGCAGATGTCCAAGCCACCAGGAACCAGCAGACGATGAGCAGGATGATGCCCAGCAGACGCAACACTCGCCAGCTGGTCATGTAGGGGATCCTCTGGGCTGTACGGGACAGGAAGACCTTCAGCACCCTGTGGAGGGAAAAGCTCACTTTTGAAAATGCAAAGCTACTGAATTAAAGAGTCTCCATGTCTTTGTCTTTCACTCTTTATTTTTCATATTTCTCAAGGATCTATGGCATATTTTTTCATGTTTTCTGACTTATTTGCAAGTACAAATATGAACATCTGATGTATAAAAGTGCAACATTTGTCTTTATTATCACAAAGCAAAGAAAACAGAGTTCAGTTCCTCTGAACTCTGGTGGCTATACAAATAATGACCAGGTGTGTTTGTAGCTCGTCTTATTCCCACAGATGGTAGCTTTGCACCAATGGACCCTCAGCAAACCACATGCACCAATTACCAAATATTCCTCTTGCACTGAGCAGGGTTATTATTACAGCATCACACCATCAAGATGAAAATATTATCCTGTCTCATGACAGGTTTGGAACCTGCTGTTGCATCCTGCTTTCCTGCCAACACTCAGCGCTGGCTTATATGAGTTAAATCAGTGAAATCTGTCTTTGAAAGGTGTCCACTGAATTCATTTCTCTCTTCATGCATGATCGCTTGATTCTGGCTATCTGCAGGTATCCATCATATTACACATTACATGTTTCTACATCTGTTAAAGCTACTTTTTATGGGAAATTAGAAACTAATTAAGAGACAGAATATTAGTACCGTGGTCCAAAGTTGTTACTTTAGACATATGGTGCCCTCAGCACACATGGACCACATCATTTACCTGCTTTTACCTGCAAAATCTTATGACTACATCTGTATGTTTGCCGCACAGTCATATTAACAGGCTCAGTCTACAGATAAACAGACTTATTAACAAAGTATTTTAAACCATTTTGGTGATACCTCCTGCTACGATTCAAATTCTAACCTAAACAAGACAAATCATAAGATCTCAAATTTATGTCTTGTTATTATTAAGAACTTTGTCTTTGTCTTTTGTATGTAAAGCACCTTGAATTGTCCTGTACATGAAATGCGCTATACAAATAAACTTGCCTTGCCTTGCCTTGCCTTGGCCTTCATAGATAGATGGTCCCAACAAGGCTAGATTTTATATAATAGACAAAAAAAATCCTAGTAAGGTAATCCTAATATATTTATAAGAACACCACCAGCCATTCTGTTGTAGACCACATTAATTCAAGGTCACCAAAGACAGAAATGTCTCCATTTCATTAGTAAAAACTTAAAGGAAATTCACAGAAATGAACAATTTAGGGTTTGATGTCATTTGGTCACATCAAGGCTAAAACCCATTCTACCTTTCCCTTGAGAGGCAACTAATTTCTTTAGAGATTTCCAAGATAATGAGCGAATCTATCCATCGACCAGCCATTGCTATTCTTAAGCTTTACTCTTAAAGCACATTGATGAAACGTTAACTGCACATGCTGGAAACGATGTGTTTATGGTCCAGTCACAATCAGCACCACAATGGAAAGCTACAGAAAGTTTTAGGTGTGACGACAAATGGCTGTAAAGGATGAATGTTACAGAATATATCTAATCAGAACCGGAGACTATTTTAGAGCTCCCCCTTAATGTCTCATGGATGTTTTGAGGGGAGCTCATCTACATTTTAGAGGAGCAGAGTTCCCCTTTGCTCCCCAATAATTTGAACCATGAGTAAAACATATAAACATATAGTGTTGGTCTACAGGTTGAAGAGGTTGACTTGGGACCGGAGGAGGACCCAGGTTCAACTCCCCACACCAGCAACAAACTGATTTAGTGCTAACATCTTTAATTAAACATTATAAAGCTGAAATAAAACAATAGATCTCATGGAAAATGTCCATGTCTCAACTGTTTTTTTATCATGTAATTTTACAATGAGTTTTTTTTCACACTTTTCTTTTCAGCTACCAGAACATTATCTTTTTTTGTTTGTTTTTTACAGTGTAGTTCGTGTCAGACCCAGATTGCTTTTTGCTCTCACGACTTGTATGTAAATGTTTCTGTGTATGACTGTTTAGATTATTGAAGGCTTTTGCCAAGAAAGGGCAAAGGTTTGTGTCAATTTTTCAACCAGTTATTAACTGGTTTGCTTTAAGCGGGCCCACAAGTCTTTGTCACATCAAAGCTTCCTGCAGGTATTGTACAAGCACAAAGATTATGTAACAGACATTAAACTTGGCTTAAACACATGACCATCCACTGCTATTCTTAGGCTCTGCCCTTCATGGACATTGATGAAATGTCCACTAATGAGACCCCCATTAAAAATTGATCCGTGCAATACGTCCGCTTGCACCTCTAAGGCTTTGCTCAGCTACATCCTTTTTATCAGTAACTCCACTTTTGGCACTTTTCCATGACAAAAACAACCGAGATACTTAAATTCAGGTTCATCGTTTTAAATACAGAACACCTTCTGTGTCTCTAGCAGCTTTTCACTGCTGGATAACACCCCTCTCTCCTCCCCTTCACTGCATCCTTTCTTTTCCTCCAACCTCGCACATTCGTCTCTCAGTTTTGCCCACCATCACTCTGTAAAATACGGACGTCAGCCAGGGCCAAAGTACCCAGCGTTTTCTTAATTACTTTAACTTGGCAACACTCGTCTCCAAGGCAGTCCTCGATGTGTACAGTCTGGTGAGATGCAAGCACTCTCGACACTTCAGGATGTAATTGCACTCACAGAAGTCGATGTAATCCAAACTGTTTTCTTGGGATGGATAATGACATTGGACAGATGTGTTTGTGTAGCTGTACATGCAGTACCTGTACAACTTAAGAGTTAGTGTCCCGTAGACCGTGGCGAAGCCCAGCAGTCGAACCCAACGCAGCAGGATGCAACGGAAAACACTCGGCTGGAAATAGAGGATCCCAACCTGTGAGAGGAAAGAAGAAGCACTTGATGATAAAGGTGAAAAGTGAAAAGAAACAAAGGACAGACATAGGAGAGCCACCCAGCTGTGAGAGTTTTCCATCTAAATGATAATGGGCCTTCTTTTCCTGGGAAATTAAAGTCAAAATCACGGGTTCCACCTTATTGTGCTCTCAGTGGACGGCTCTAAAAAAGTGGAGTAATTTTATCTAAATGTTATCTTGATCTGATTGTTCTCCTCTGGCATGTAACAAAAGCATAACAGGCTTCATGCAGTTTAGTCTACTATGTGACCCATTAATGTGCTGTATCCCCATTTTCACACGTAACCCATTTATAACGTTAGTTTACACAGTTTACATAAAATCTTTCCACTCTGTACCATCTCTTAACCATCAAAGGGAATTTATAATACAGTAAAATGAAGCACAAACGCGTGTCCTTGACCAAAGGGAATAAAAGTTTGACTATAAAGTCAACAACTTCAAGAGCATTCAACTTTTTCCACATTATCTTTATCAGCAGATGGAGTTTGCTCAGCTGCCATGCATCAGTTAAGATGCTAAATGAGCAGCTGTTATCTTTTCTTTGAAGGTTTTAGAAGCTTTCATTGATGGTGGATAAATGGCAAGTTTTTTTTCTTCCTTCTGAATAAGATAAAGTGATCAGTTTGGTCTTAGCAGGGCTTTTTGACCTGAAATCTAAATGCTGCTGTGTGTGCAATTAAGGCAAAATATTGCTACTAAGGCCCTACTCCTCCATTCTGCAGGGGTAAAGTGTCCCTCCTGACCTCTCCTCCTTCATCCCTAGAAGAAAAGGAACTTCTTGGCTGAGGTGAACAGTCGATGAACATGCATGCCAACCAAACCTTCACAAACACAAAAGTCTTTGTGACCAGTTGGAGACAAATAAGCAGACTGTCAATGGCTTTAATTTATCAAACAGGTTAACAGACTATTTTAGAGGCAGTTATGGGTGCTCTGCAGTGCATGGTGATCTTAGACATAAACATAGTCTAATATATATCCTGTATGAATATCATATATTTAAATATTACTTATTTCAGAGCACTGGGTTTTCCACTCTAAAAAATACAGTATAATCCTGTTTTATTTGTTTTTGCACATTTTCATTTCCAAAAAAATTTCTTCCTTCTGTTTCAGTGGAGGCTGATTGTCCAGTTGCTTCTGGTTTTAAACTTAGAAGTTTATTTGTTGCCTTCACTTTTTTCTGTTATTTTCTAGAAATTTGGTCAGACATTAAGCCTTTGAGCCCCTTGCCTAAGATTTAGGCCTCTAAAAAACAGTATTCCCATAATGAAGTGAATAAATCTCTGCAACCACAAGGTTTATTTGAATACCTTTGGAGTCATGATAAAAGGAACATTGATGATATTTGTTAAGATGTGTAAATATAATTAAGTGTTTTACTGGTGAAGAATAAATGAAGATGGCACAAAGCACAAATAATAAAAGTTTCAGGCCTGCCTAAAACAAAAACACATTTTGGATGAATATGAATATCCCTTTGGAATGATGCAGCTGTAGCTTTAAACCTCTTTCAATTTATAGTACAATATGACAACATTATCTCTACAAAGGTCAGCTCTGATAAAGCGAAGCAGAACAAAATTAGAGAGGTTTCAATGGAGACAGTTCAGGCGAGGTTTTCAAAACGGCCACTTTGGCTCACTTTGGTATCATCTGTTCTAAAGTTCCCCAAAATGGGGGCTTTCAGATTATAAAAGTTAAACAGCACTTATAACTGGCTGGAATGGCTGTCGTGAGTTTAAGTAGATTTTCACTGATTTCTTCCTTTCTTGTGTAGATTACTTTACAAAAAGATTGTGTTTTGTACATATTATTATCTAACCATTCCAATGAAAGAAAATAAAAAATATTTCGATTCATTACACAACAACACATCTCAGACAATATCTAGAACAAACTTCTTATCAATGAACACATCACTCCAGTTCTAGTGACCCTTCACTGGCTTCCTGTGCACATGTGAATTAATTTAAAAAAAAAGTTTTGTTTTTAAATCTCCTAATACCCATATCCCTTCTTATTTGTCTGATCTGTTGCAGCCATATGTGCCTTCTCACTCCCTGAGGTCAGCAGATTGTACATTGTTGGTTGTTCCAAGGCATCAAAGGAAACTTAGAGGTGATTGTGCTTTCCGTGTTTTGGGTCCAAAGCTATGGAAAAAGCTTCCCCAGCATATCAGACATCCCTCATATGCCGTTTTTAAATATCTTTCAAAAACACAATTTTCTTTGGCCTTTAACCCAGAGTGAGGCTGTATTTACTGGTGTTTCCCTATTGCTGGTTGCAGTTGCTTTTACTTGTTTTTTGTTTCTTTTTTTGAAGTGTCCCTGTTGTCTGTTTTGTTTTTATGAATCTGGTTTTAATTTGGCCTAAGGTTTTGATGTTTTCATATATTCTTTTTTTATTGTTCTATTTTATTTGATCTTACTTTATTTTCATCTTATTGTACAGCACTTTGGTCAGCCATGTTGTTGTTTTTAAAGTGCTAGTATGGTATGGTATAAGCACAGAGAAAGCAACCTCAACTGTAACGTACTGCTACTCCACAGCTTTAAATATAATACCAAGGTTCAGTCAGCACTTTTATTTCCTTACAGGTATGCATGGGAACAAACCGTCATTGTGCTATTTTTGCATAATAATGAAATTATACAAAAGAAATAGCAACATGTACAATGATGTCTCACATAAAACCAAAAGAAGATGAAATTTGAAGAGAAAAAAAGGATATTTATATTAATTAATGTGAGTTTAACTCGTGTTTTTTCATTGTTTAAGAATACTTATGACTGATATTACTTTTAGTGTTGCTATACTATGACTATTAGTAACATCAGTGATTGTAAAACTCATTTTAGGGAGTGTTTTTCTAAAGAAATCTGCCTGATATTCATTAAAGAGAAAATAAATGAATGACATTAGTCATAGCAGTTAAAACCACTGTGAAGTGCAGTGACATTTTATAACCATACTTGGCATTAGTCAAACAAAACATCTGAGCCTGCTAACATCATAGAAAGCTTGCCCTAGAGACTTGGGAGGAGGGCATCCACCCATGTTTGTTGCAAAGACCTACAAACACATGGAGATCCACGCTGCCAAAAAACAACAACAACAACAAAAAACACTGATGGTCTTGCAAAGACATAAAAAAGAGGCACAACAAACACATAAAAAAAAAGAAACAAACAAACATCTGAGGCAACATAATTATCTGACTGCTGCAGATGTGCAGCGATTTCCCCTGTGGGATTGTTAATGGTAATCGGATTAGCTGAGGCATTAATATGTTCCCTCAAGCAGCCGGGAAGATGCAGGCATGTGGATATTAGCGCTCACTAGTTTGAGTCAGTCAGTTAAGGGATGCAGGGGACCCAAGGGAAGAACGGTAGCCCACATCATCGTCATCATCATCATCATCTGCTGGCCGACCGAACAAAAAACAAAGCACCTTTCAGTTGATTTAGCTGAGTTGTAAATGTACAGACCAGGTGTTTCACTCTAACATTCACCCTTCATTTACATTTTAGATCATCATGGGCACAAAAACATACCTTAACCAGTGGCTTTAAGTTAAATAAGGTGTGACGGTTCTTCAGTACATTTCTTTAAATAAAAGAGCAGAGGATCAGAAGCTGATAAAAAGATAGCAGGCCAGGCCGACGCTGAGCAACTTGCTGACGTACATTTGAGTCCGTGGAGACAGAAGAGGGCACAGAAAGATGAGTTAAAATGCACAAGGGGAAAACACAGCTCATGACTCCTTTTCAGATAAACTACATAGCAGCTGGATCTCGATCACACGCTGGTTTAAGGCTGGTGTTGTTTGTGATGAGAGGGAGGTGTTATCAACGGCATTCCTCCCTCGAGGTTCGGCTACAAATGATCTGAATGAGCATTTCTCATCCCATTTAGCAGTTGGAGCTTCTCTTTTTATGGTGCGATCTCACCTGCTGGTGTTTGATTAATTGGTCAAAACTCCAGTGGACACGTTTTTAATCTAGTCATGCTAAATTACTAAATTAAAAAACCAGAGAGCATCAGTAACATTGATGATTATAAAGTTTTGCAAATCATTACACCAAACATCTGTATCTATATCTTTCTCTCTCAATATATATATATTAGTAACAGGCAAAAGTCTGTAGACACTCATTTAAAGTTAATGGATACAGTACCAGTTAAGTCTGGTCACACTTTCCCATTAGATTTAGTTCAGTCAGACAACTTGTGGGTTGATGGATAAAAGCTTTATCAAGCATTGCAGCATTGTAGTTTGGTGGTTAAGCTCTGGTCCCATTATTCCTTGCTCCAATTCCACTCCAATTAATTATTGGGGTGAATGCTAAACAATATTTACCATTTTAACTGGAGTTTACAAGCGGACGCTGGGTGGCAGAGGGGCTCAAAACAAAATCAGGCAATATGCAGTGATCATCACGGCAACAGTAGTAGCAGCAGTGGTAGGGGTGGAAAGCATGAAGCAAATGGCCAGGGAGGAAGTGTGTAGCTTACTTAGACCGCCCAGATTGGATGGGTATGTAACATGAATGTTTGAGGCAGATCACATGGGATGCAGCACAGCAGCTCCAGTTGTCTGCTTATACCAACTCGCAGGTGTCGCTTAATGTTGGACACATTTTCCCAATAATGTGCCCAAACTTTTAACTGGTAGTATAT
>JAOXYM010000019.1:2630362-2642802 GCA_028567055.1 Leptatherina wallacei
GTTATGAATTGGCTCGTATGAATCAATGAATGACAATCAGATTGGCTCAAACTGATTGTCTGTGAAGCGCCATGAGACGACATTGTCGTGAATTGGCGCTATACAAATAAAGATGAATTGAATTGAATTGAATTCCATTCATTTTACAGTCATTGGTTAAGACACACCTAAAAAGCTCCAGAGCAGCAAAACATCAAAACTTCTTCTTTTATAGAGGTATTCACACTTGACGTTGAGTATATTGGATAAGCTGCACCTGGCTGCTATTTCCTGCCTTAATTCATATGGAAGCAGTGAGGATTTATTTAGTTGTTGACACATGTCATCTGTTTTTTGGCTTAGTATTTGTTCAAAAAAATAAAACAGTATGCCATGTGTTTTGGTTATCTGGGGTTCTGTTAACATCATTTTAAGGACCAGATTATTTATTACTATGTCCTGATAAGTAAAACATTTATCAGTGAATAGAGATGTCATTTTTGTACAATGGTTGCAAGTCATTTAAATCTTTAAAAGAGTTATGTTTCAGACATACAGCTCTGATATCCAACTGTAAATACATGAACAAAGCAACCAACATCTTTAAAAATGCAGAATGCATGAAATCAACAAAATATCAGAGGCTGTAAAAAAAAGAGATAAGGTGACATTTAACCACACCACTAAACGGCTTATTTAAATAATAATGATTAAATACAAATTTAATGTATTTGAGGGGCTGACAGGTAGGCTATAGTAAATCTCTCAAGATGTGAATTATTATGATCTACTGATCCATCTTGAACTCCGAATCAGGTGCTGGAAAAAGAGGGATGATGGGTCAAGTGAAAGATTCACTCACTTACCCACTTACGCACTGAATCAACACTCAGTCTCTTAATTAGCGGTTATCTTTGGTTCCTGATCATCTCTCATTTCAGCTCCCACCAGCTGGCTCCACACAGATTCAGTGTCCCTGTTGATAGTGACGCAATCCGGCCAGCTGTGGTGCTGCTGGAGACCTTTACATTCACTGGTGATTTGTTGTGTGCCCTTTGTTCCTCCACATATCTAACCTGGTCAGCATCATAAGAAGCACTCAGTTTGGTACAGTTGTAGTTGTTCAACAACATACATTCATTTTAAGATCCTAGTTTAAAGTGCAGCTATATTTAATCATGTAAAAGATAGTTATGTATATTAAGTTTAGTAATAATATTTATGATAAGGTATTTATATACATAAATATTATGGGGGATTAACTAAACTGCTGGGTGGGAATGCAGCCAAGATCATTTTCTGTTTTCAAGTGAAGTTATTCTAGCAAATAATCTTTTACCCTTTCTCTGTCTCCCTTTGGAAGATAGTGAGATCTTACAGTGAGCGTGACCTTAACTGGAACTATAGGTTTACTTCATTAATATCCACAGAGCTGGAGTGGGGTGGGGTGGGGGAGTGCCTAACGTTAATGTCAAGAGAACACAAACAGCTTCATGTGAGGATGGTAAAACACCCAAACACCACAGGGAGTCACACATCATTTTGTACTAGGACGCTTTACACAATTAACTCCCGCGACGGGTGTAAGAAGAAGATATTCAACAAATAATAAATAAGATTAAAAAAAGAAAGTGGGCAGATTTCTTTTATCAGAATAATGCAGTAAGCATGAGAATGGAGTAGAGGCTGCAGTGTGTAATCAACTTGTAATGTGTAGACAATAAAAATGCAAATGTGTAAGTGCACGACAGGTGAAAGCTTCAGGGATTGATCCTCCTTTCTGTGAAGGTCAGGGTCCCACAGGATGTTAGACCTCAAGATCAATACCATGAAATGAGTATACTGCTCTCAGGAGAGCAACAAAACCACGCTGTGGTTCTATTTTTATTTTCATTTTTTTTATCTAGTTTTATTTATACAATGAAAACTGATGACTATACTAAATGTGATGATATATGGTTTACTTATGTCAGACAGCTGAGACAAAAATAGAATCCAGTCATTTGTTTATTTCAGTAAAAAGGATCAAGTAAAGCATACATGTAAAGAATATGTGAACTTTCCCTTTATTTTATGTTTTTTTGCAGCTATAACACCACATAAACGTTTCCAGTAGTCTTTGATCAGTCATGCACATCAGCTTGAGCTAAATTTAGCCCAGTTTTCCATAAAAAACAGCTTCAACTCTAAAATGTTTGCTTTTATTTTCCTTTAAAGATTAGCTGATCGTTTCAGCTACTTCAACGACATTTCTCAATTTACCATTTGTTAAAGGCACACAACATAAGTTTTTTACTTTAAAACTCTGCTTTTGACTTGACAATGACATTTATTATGCACATTCCTGTAACCATGCAGTGTCCCAAAGCTGACAAACACCACCTCACTTTTGTTTGTTTTTTTACAGTCTAGGGCAGCTGCATTTTGTTTAATGGCTCTAGCAACTGGATATCAACATACTGGCATTTTGAACATGCACTATGGCTGATTTATCAAAGGCACCCAAGACAACATTCTCATATAAAGTGAGGAAAAGAAAGAAAGTGACAGCTAGAGATAAGAAGAATCAACATTGAACTGACTTTTACTGGCTGGACAGAGCTCAGAAAAGAAACAAGATGCAACATAGATGCCCTTTGTTAGGGAGCAAGTGCAAAAAATCTGTCAAAGCTCAATAGCTAACATTTTCTTAGTTACTTTTCACCTGTATTGTTCACAATACAAGTGAATACAATGCAATGGAAAACCATCTTGGCCCCAATGGAGCAAACCAGGCCCAAACCCTGATACTACCTCCCCTATGCTACACAGTCAGGATAGAGTCATGTTCTTCATTTGGTTTTCCTCCAAACATGAAGTTTCCAACAAGTTCTATTTTAATTCCATCTATGCAGTAAATATTTCTGGCAACCTGTAGATGAGCAGCAGAGTTCCTTTAGGTTTCTTCTTTTCACTGCTGCTCATGTTTTCACTGCATGTTGGATTCATGCATGTTAGTGAGTGTGAGAATGACCAAGAGTGCTTAAAAGTGTCCCTGTGTGATGACGACACACCGGCTTGCACTTAGATGGATCTTTGCTGGTTGACAACTTTTTCCCCATCTATAAATAATCTGGAGTCTGTGAATTGGTGAACTAAAGTGTTGGTTTAGTAATCTTTCCTAACCTGGTGAAAATCAACTCGTGAGCTCCTGAAAAGCTATTTGATCAGAATTTGATAGAACAAACCAGAAACGGAATTGGATTTTATTTTTTTAAATAAATAAATGACAAATGATAATATTTGTGCCTCATTTAACTGGATTTTATTTGCAATCTTACACCGGTGGGACGATAAAAAAGAAGTTTAAAGTATTCACAAAAGTTAAAAAAACCAGTGAGACTGGAAAGACAATAAATAGTTAAAAGTTAGTAAGATTGTTTTATGCATAGGGTCAACATGTCGTTGAGAACAATTATAAAGGGTATGGGAAGAACCACCAGTAAAAAATGGATCACATCTCTAGAATATCTCCAGTGCTGTTTGATATCTAACAACCCTGAGGTAGAAGGTAACACATATTCACACCAATCTTGCATGCTTTAAAAAGATTAAACGCACACACCTGACGCAAGCATGTGAATATGAATTAAGTTTCAGTGCTATGACTAAAACCATCTTTAATTGAACTCTATTGTCTACTTATGGACATCAGAACAAACTACAGACGTATCATTGACATGATATGACCTCATAAAGTAGACATGTGTGAAATGAGCTCATATCTACTTATTTATACATCAATGGAAAAATATGGTCACCTGTGCTGTATTCTCTGTTATTTTAGCTCATTTTTGTAACACAAAAGAGCCAATATGATCACTTCCTTGATTATTAGTTTAATTTAGTTTAGTTTATTATTTTGTTTATTATATGCCCATTAGTTGCTACTTATTCATCTATGTGATGTGTAAATGATAAAACTGACTTCAGTCCCACCAGAAAACATGTAACGGGTACATTTTTCCACATCTCTATAACACAGATAGTAAGTAAAATATTCAACCCCTAAAATGTCAGGATTTTCTGTGGCAGCATAATGATGGATGTTGAGTGATATTATAATGAAGCTAGAGTGTCTCTGAACGGGACTGAGTAAGAAAAACGTACTTTTATTCATCTATTTTTTAAAAAGGGACATTTTGAGCTTTTGACATGCTTTGTAGTGATGTATGGTAAAGCTGAATTTCTTTGTGATCCAATACCAAGTAAAATTCAAGCTGGTATTGATAATACTGATTCAATACTTTGTACAAAAAACTTGTTGTGTTTGGAAAATCAAAGTAAATAGTAATGTCTTTCAGATTATAGCTTCATAACAGTACTACATGCCACCACCAGCTCCACTTTTTCACCCCTTTGCACCTGAATGGTACCTGGATAGTACTTGGATTGTACTTGCCTGCAGCACCTGTCCCTTTCCTGTCCTTCTCTTCTGACCACCTCACCATAACATCATATTCTGTTTTTGGATTGATTCTCAGATGTTTAATGAGGTTTGTGGTGTTGCTACAACACACATCAAATACAGCCTTGTTGCTGTTTGTAGAGTTGAAATAGCTCCACGTGACTACGTTTTCATTCAGCTGTCATTGTCACCTGGCTCAACTGGACTGAGTGAACACTGAGCAACTAAGAGAGCAGTGTGCTGCTGTGTTGTTTACACTGTGCCATATTTTGTATCTATGACAGGCAGAGGAAGTAGTTCCTGTCTGATATCA
This sequence comes from Leptatherina wallacei, assembly GCA_028567055.1. Taxonomy (NCBI): domain Eukaryota; kingdom Metazoa; phylum Chordata; class Actinopteri; order Atheriniformes; family Atherinidae; genus Leptatherina; species Leptatherina wallacei. Next base: position 2,635,102 of record JAOXYM010000019.1, read on the forward strand.
TTTATACAAGATCCTGATAGTACAGTACTACATATTTACACTCAAATGACTAAAACATAGATATTTTAACATAAGAATCAATCCTAGAGCATAAATATCTGGTATCAGAAGTATTGCTGTTTCAGTATTGATCCCACACCATGACAATGGAGCTCTTACACAAGATCAGCAAACCTCTTCCACTGCTGGTGACCTGCAACAACTTGAGACATGAGCCTTCTATCTGGTAAAATGCCACAGCTATTATTCTGAATAATAAGAGCTTGAGGAGTTAAAAGGCAACTGTGTTTGCAGACATTAAAACTACAGAAGGAAAATAGATTATTTTCTAGGTTGATGAGTAGAAGAGCAACTTAAAATAATCTGAGCACTTACTGTGATGAAAATGCCAAAAAAAACATCTTATATTAGTCATCTATTAATGCAGTATTGTCATATCTTATATATATATTAAAAAAAAAGACAACTAAAGCCAAACATTTGTCAGAACCAGTTGAAGGAACAGACGGTGCTGATTTGCAGCCTTTTGTCATCACAGTTTCTTTAGAAACCGCTACCATCTAAAAAGGGAGAAAAATGGCTTGGAGCCTTTTATTGTGTCTGTCTCCATCCGGGAGGAGAACGGGATGCTGCATCCTCGGGAATTATTCTGTCACAACAAAGCTTTTTGTGCTACTTTGAATGTTTTGATATGACAAAGTCACAGCCATGCCGTCCATCCGTGCTCCTTTTCTTTTTTGTGGTCATCATCTCCTGCTCCTTCCCCATATCCTCTTTTCCTAAACACCTTCGGTGTGGGCGAGAAAGACTGAACACCAATGGGAGAGGTGGGGTGTTGTAATAGCAATGGATCCATTTTTATATGAAAGCTGACACTCCCTGCCACATGGGAAGGGCAGCTTTCTGGAGGGAGGTAATGGTTTCTTCTCCTCCCGCTGCTCCCTGAGGTGGGCTGAGTGTAAATTACATCCAGCTTGGCCTCTGTTCAGACAAGACTGGAGCCAAGTCACACTGGCCCCCCACAATTCCCTTCCCTTCTCATCACCAGCTAGATCCTGATACATATTCCCATTCTGTCAGGACAAGAAGAGAAATATCCGATGGAGGAGACAGCCCATGTGGTGTTTTGCCAATCTCTCATACTCTCTAGATGTCTGCTCAAGCTAAAAGAACCCCTCAGTTGCAGCAGCGCACCCTCGACTTAGTAACTGTATGTTTTGGGAGACTCCTTGGGATTTATCAGAAGGAGAAAGGGAAGTGGAGTATGAAGGGAGGGCTGCAAATGCACACAACTCTCCAGATCTGCTTAAGTCAGACTGGAAGTGTCAGAGAAGCTTAGATTGAAGGCAGAGGAACGGCTGACAGACTGTGCTTCATGGCCTGTCAGGTCAGGATACATTATCTTCTGGCCATACTGTTTCTCATTAGCCCCCTGCTGTGTGATGAAGCCTTAGCCTGTCCTGCCTGCCATGCACGACAGAGATCCTGAGATCCTGACCTGGACTGAAGTGGCAGCTTCAGCTTGGCACTAAGCCTATCCTGACATTGGACTGGTGAAGAGAAAAAGGGGTGAAAGATGGTGGATAAATCCCCAAAAGACCTATGGTATAAACCACAAAGGTTTTTATTGTCTTCAACTTGCCCCCAAAGAAAACAAGTAAATGTGTTAGGAAGGGTTATGGTTTGCTTTTCCTTTAAATGCACATGCACACATTTTTACCACACTGAAAGAAAATCGTCTGAAGAAAATGTGAATTAATGTGCATGTCCCTCCTCAAAATTGAGAAATTTGGCTATTTCAATAAAACATATGGACACATCTGAATTTGACAAGTGTCAAAAAAGTCCTGTCGGGGTCTGTAAATGTAATCTTGTCTGATTAAGGAGCCAAAAACACTCAGCAGCTCTTGGGCTAAACTAAATGTTTTCAATTGGTGATAGTTCTGGCCTGCAGGAAGACCAATCAGCACCCAGACTTGCTGAAATATGCAAGGCCTTCCCTAAAAAACATTTCTAATATATTGCATATTGTTTGTAAAACCGATTTACATTGACAGCGGCTAATGCGTCCCAATACCGAAGAGTATTAGGGCCACTGAAAAAAAAAAATAGAATTCTGAGAAAAAAAGTCAGAGTTCTGACTTTTTTCAGATAAAAAAATTCCTCCTAAAATTTTTTTGTTTTTTTTTGTTTTCAGAAAAATGTCAGAATTCTGAAATTAAAGTCAGAACTCTGACTTTTTTTCTCAGAACATCAACACTTGTGGAGCAATGTCAGACGGATGAGACCAAAGTGGAGATGTTTGGCCATGATTCACAGCACCGCGTTTGGAGAAAACCCAAACACAGCATATCGATAGAGACCCCTCAACCGTCAAGCAGAGTGGGGAAGGGGTGATGGGTTGGGCTTGATTTGCAGCCAAAGGTCCTGAACACTTTGCATACCAAGAACTTCACAGTATACCAAAGTCATCTGAAGTCAGTTTGACAGCTTGGCTGAAATTTGCTTCATGCAACACAACAATAACCCCAAAGCACAGCAGCAAATCTAGAAAAGAATGACTGAAAATGAAAAGAATCAAGGTGTTGCATAGTTGAGACTGTAAGCAGAAATATCATGGTGTGACCATGAGAGAGCTGTGCATGAATCACTGCCTACAAACCTCAAAGAAGTGCAACACTGAAAAGAAGAGCGGCTCAAAATTCCTCCACAGTGATGAAAGAGCCTGATTAAGCCATACAGAAAATCATTCATTCAAGTTATCGTTGGTAAAGGTGGTTCTACAAGCCACTGAATCACAGGCTGAACGTGACCGGAGGAGCTGACGGTATCTGAAATGACAGGCAACAATTGCAATCCCAAATCCCGGCCGATTTCTTAAGCCACAAACAGACAAACACAGCCCTGACAGGCTCATCCAGGTATCACAATGTGAATCACAAATGTGTCAACTCTCCTCCTCTCTCATCTGCAGAAACAGATGGAAATGGTCAGCTTTGGGTCTGACACTATCCGCCTGTTCCTCCCTCTTCCTTTTTCATTTAAAAGCAGGGGGTGCTGAAGTTATTACATGAGACGTACTCAGGAGAGAAAAGGAGGAATAGAATTGCATTACTTCACAAAGCAGAATACCATAGGAGCAGGATGAGATGTATGTCCTGCTGCTTAATAACAGTGGAATTATCTAAAATAGAAGCAGCAGCAGAATTTTTCTGAATCTATATTTAGATTGGGAGTGAAGCTTCTCACCCTCGCAGCCTCGGCTTTTGTGGGAGAAACATGCAAATCCATCAGGGTGGAGATCAATCCAGTGTGCTGCACAATGCCATGCAAAGAGATGGTATTTTCACACAATCGAACCAAGATATTATATTATCAAAGCCAGATCAGTCACAGTGACCATTTCTGCATAGCAGAGCAGAACGATCGAGCTGAACTCCACGTTTGTTCCACAGCTCTGAAATAATCTACAAAGTCAAGTACAACCTTTTCACAAGCCTTCTATTTTTAGCATTGGCTGACAACACTACACCAGCTGGATACAGGAATATCATCTGCTATTCACTCATTCACTAAGCAATAACCCAGCTCGCAGGCTTGCTCTCATTCTGCAAATTTCCAACATTATTACCTTCTAGGAACTTGTCACAGCAAATTGCATTGAATAGTCGGATCTAATTCAGCCGGCTTTAATTGTGTTTATTTTGCATTGCTTTGCGAAGCATATAGCTCTGTGTGATTGCAACTGCATTGCAATTATCCAATTCCCCAAGCACCAAAGAAGAAGACATAATAGTGGTTTCAGGTAAATCAATGGTTGTGTGGGTGTTGAGCCGAGTGTAATCATCTGCAAAAATAATGAGGTACTAAAGAAGTTGGCAAAAATGTCACTGATCAAAATGAATTGATTTTCATTGATGTTGATTACACAGCTCTACTGTATCACGCTTTATGTTCATCTAGTTTGTGGTTAATAAAGCCATAGTCTGCCATAAAGCCGACAGCTCATGATCTCCCTGGAACAAAGCTAACTAAATAAACCAGCAAACACGGCTCAGTCTCACCAGAAAACATTTAATGAAGAATTTAAAGGCACATTACTGCATGTTGGGACAGCAGCACAATCTCGTAAAGAATGCTCAACTAAACAGCAAGGCAGGGTTTTACAGGGTACAAGCAGGCAACAGAAATACGTCTGATTCTTCAGATTCACTGAACATAAACCTGGCAAAGACGTGCTATTTTTAATTCTAACTATATACTTTGAACTCTTTATTCTTATCATTCAGAGGTGAGAACAAGGTAAAAGTAAGTATTTTGAGTGGGAGGGGGAAACAGTGTCAGAGACTGAACATATTGTGCATTAAGTCCACGGATAAATAGCATCCTGTGAACTCCTCCTCTCCCTAATAGATGTTTTTGTCCGAGTCCGCTGAGTCAACTGGTATTTGAAGGTACTATGTCAACAAGGAGCAACACAAATTGACATGTCATTACTAGCATGATGAAAGGTGCATTGCGGGGAGGAAAGGGGGGTCAGAAAAACATAACAATGTGCAGGACATTGGCAACCATGTGTTTTTATAATGTGCTATATAAATAAAGTGGCTTGAAAAGCTGCAATGTTTCGGCACCATGGATCCAAGAAGCTGTTCAATGTTCTGCTATGAGATCAGGTAGGGAACAACTAATATACAGACATCCACTGTATTAAAAAAAATTATAGAAAAATTTCCCTTCAATTATGCATGCACATATTTGTGATGGTTACTTCACACACTCTGCATTTGAATATTGGTTATGCACATCCTCAGACATTGAAAATTTGCATATGTATGGTGGTGGCCAGTAGAGGCGGTATAGAGGCAAGTGCCACTCTAACACCCTCTGATACCATGTATGCCACAGCTGTCACTTTCTATGCCGTAATCTTAAAATCAACCATATATCAACCTCCTTCATTCTTTCCAGCATAATTGCGTATATCTCATAAGCAAGCATGTGAACAATTAGCAAAACAACAGCTTAGCTCGAGGTGAAAAAGAAGTTATATTCTTGGAGCAACACTGTCATAATGTAGAACGTTAAAAGACTGTCAAGCATCAAAAGTTTCAGTGTGAATTCATTGATCACAGTATTAAAAACAAGAAAAAAGTCAAATAAAATCTAATGGGTTTTGATCTGTGTGCAGGTCTGAATATATGTGAGGCAGCGTGCGGTGCTGGCCAACCGATGGTGACAGGTTGCTGGGTTCATTGGCCAGCTCTGTGTACACTTAGCAGGAGGTCACAAAAAACAAACTCTGGGATGTTTGGACTGAGAGCCCTGCTCATCACAGCTCCATTCAGCCATCAAATAAAAGAAAACATCAGGATATGATTCATGGAGCGAGCTCTGAACTGCCTGACGAGGCTGCTGCTGCAGAGAAACATTGTTCTGAAATCTGATCCTGATTTAGATGAATGAGAGACAGGTTGAACTTGAGGTCAAACTGAATGGCCAAGCAAGCACAAAAACTTACCGGAAAGTAAAGAAGCAGGGCTCCACAGAGGATGGCCTCCAGCAGGAGGAGACCTGATGCTCTGATACTCTGCCAAAACAAACAAAAAAAGCAACAGTTTCTTGAATTTGTCTTAAAAAATATGCTTTTTACCTGTAAAACAAGCTGTAACTTAACACTTGATTTAGTATCTCAGCAACTTCAGTGCAGTTGGATTTGTGGCCTCCTGTTGATTTTAAACCCAAGATTCACACTGAGGGTCTGCAAACTACAACTGTATTTGTGCCTTTTTTTTCTTATTATTTTTTGATATATAACTTGAAGCAAGACATAGACGGTGCAATGAATATAATAAAACAAAGCAGTGAAGCTAAAGTCCAACAAAGCAAAAGATGTAAAAAGATGTAAAAGGTTTTGAGGAAATACAATTCTCAGTCACTATAAAAACACTTTAATCACATTACACATACAAAGTGGAGTAATTCCATTACATTTCTGCACCCTAACAATTTTCGAAATTTTTATGTTAATGCAAAAGCACAGATTTCCATGGCATAAAGCGAACCAAGACAGAAGTGGGTTAAGTTGTGGTGAGTTAACTCATCTCTTTAGGCGTGTAGTTGTTAAGCTTAATGGTGCAGTGGGTAATGCTAATACGCTGAGGCATTGCATTGCATTAAGTAAATTAACTCAATTAGCTAGAGGACTTACTATGAAACTTCACATTAGTTACTATAATTAAGGCTATCTGAAGGCCACCAAGTAGATAAGATTTGGTCAATTTCTCAAACAGACCAGTTGATTATGTCATTTTATGCTAAATAAGAAAAACAACAGTATATTTAAAAGCATAGGTTGGCATCAGCAATAAATGCTGAACAAATAATGGCATCCCTGCCGGCGCCCCGACCATATAACAGTTAATCCCTCGATGTTTCATGTGGAGCAAAAAAATGTGCATGTTAACCATGCCTTGTCCACTGTTACACTCACATACCACCAACTGCACTAATTAGCCTGAATGTCCCTCCTCTCTTTCGACTGAAGGAGGGTTTTAATGAATTAAACCAGTTTTTCTACTCTAGCTCAAAGATTGTTAAATGAGTTGAGACATCATATTAAATATGATTTAAAAGATTTGTGAATGGTTAAACCCCACATTTTACTGAAGATTATAAAAATACAGCAATATTTCTGGTTTTGTTTACTTTTTTTTTTTTTTTCCATGGCAGAGTTTCAACTTAATTAGCTGATTTGATGTTACAGTGATGAGCTGTGCTCATTAGGGGTAGTTTTCAGAAGTGTTGCTGAGTCCATGCAATGATTTCTACCACAGTCACGTTTGCTGTGTGAGGCCGTGAAGGTCACGTTCAATAATGGTTTCATTCTTGTCTCTTATGTCTCTAACAAGATTATTTTTCAGCATTTACATCTTGGTTTAGAAAATGAAGTCACCAAAGTGTTTGCCATTCACTGAGAAACTGAACTGGTCTTTCAGGATGGTGACCTTGTGTCAGTAGTTGTGAAATGATACACACTTTTTTTATAAACGAAGCAAGTTTTTGCTATTTCTTTTTTTACATAATTTAGACAGAAGTGTCCGCTCCTTGTGCTCAATAGTAACTAAGCTAAAAATGCAAAGATTGGAAACCACCCAAAACCACAACCCATTTTCTATACTTAATTGTTAGAGCCAAAAAAAAGCTAAATTTTACCTTTTGGTATATCCATCCATCCATTTTCTGTACCGCTTAATCCGTGCAGGGTCGCGGATGGGCTGGAGCCTATCCCAGCATGTCTTTTGGTATATATTCAATTAAATATATTTGCAAATAATAGCATTTATTACATATTTTCTGAACCATATTGATCACTTTTCTTGTTTTCCACATAAGAAGGCAAAAATTTGATTATAAAAACAAATGACTGTAATCACCCTGCTTTCATAAATTAAAAAAAAAAAGTGTTTCCATAAAAAAATTCTCAAAAAACAAAACAAAGCCAATCATGGCTACATTTGTCTGTGAAATGTTTTCAGTAGCATTTTGGCTTCTAAAATCTAAAAAAAAAATGTGTAACAAATATTTACACATGTGCATGTGGTTCCCGCTTTTCTGAAGGAGTTCACCATATTCCTGGCAGATTTAAAAACAGGAAGGGGGGGGGGGGGGGGCTTTCTTCTTCTCTCTTCTTTTTTGCAG
>JAOXYM010000019.1:2661496-2678366 GCA_028567055.1 Leptatherina wallacei
TCTCTCTCTCTCTCTCTCTCTCTCTCTCTCTCTCTCTCTCTCTCTCTCTCTCTCTCTCTCTCTCTCTCTCTCTACATTTACTTGACTAACCTTTTGAGAAAAAGTACTCCTAAAAGTAGTTTTGCTGCACCATACTTTTACTTTTACTTGAGTGAATTAAACAAAAGCACTCTTATTCCGCACCAGTGGGAAACACTCGACTAAATACTTTTTCCTTTTCATCATGTATTCAGTTAGATTTGCTTGATTTGTGGTGGTTCAGCTATTTTCACCAGTCAGACATAATAGTCATCACATGACTCTGTTCACAATCAAAAATAGTTAGGCTATACAGTCACATGACTACACAGACAAAACCATGGCGGCAGATCTGCACAGACACCAAGCGAACAGGGAATGAATGAACACGTGAAAAATAGCAAAGGCAGCGCTCTGTATGGCTTAAACTGAGGAAGACAAACACATCTGGCTTCATATACAAAACATGATTCAGAGTTTCAGATCTGAACTTTCACATGAAGTCACAGCAGCTCCTGGTTGTCCTACTTTTGTTGTTAGGGCATACTGACTTGATAACATATCCAAGGATAAGGGTGATAAAGGAACTTTTAACTTGCTGATCAACTCTAACCTGATTTTGTAGTTTTTTCAAATGAATTAGTTTGTTCGAACTCGTTATACTGTCAACGTGTGAAAGGGCAGAGACGTTTTCCTACTGTGATGGTCATCGGATCCTTTTCACAGCTAACGAAACAAACAAACAAAAAAACGTAATCTGGAGGGACGATGTTGCTCAGAGATTTCTATCAGAACATTTACAGTGTTCTTCCACAGCAGACCGCAAAGCATTTTCTCTCTGAATCAGAGTTCACACTTCCCCAAACGAAGCAAACTTTTTAAGCAAACTGACGAGGGTTTGAATCAGAAGAGCGCCCTGAGAGCGGCCAGCTGCTCTATGCATGGACCATTCTATTCCCAGTCAACTCTCTGCAAGGTCTATTGTTAAAATTGGCTGGAAACTGTCTGGCTTTTGACTCATAGAGGCCATTTTAAATAACTGCATCCTTAGGCCCTATAGCACAGTGGGGAGAAACCTGTTATTTGATCTAATACTGATATACTACTACTTATCAGGCCATTACAAATCATACTTGTAGTTTGTTAGTTCAAGCTCAGTTGACCACATTCATACTGATTTAAGGGGTTGCAACCAAATTTTTCATTCTTAAAAATCCTAAATAGTACAATCAGTAAGCCAAATGATAAAACCTGTAACCATTTGCATTACTGAATCAAATGATGACTGGTTTTATAGAAATCTCAACTGCTTTTAAAATGTTAACATCATAAACTTCCTTCAATGATAACTTAGCATTATTAGCATGTTACCAGTGAGCCAGTTAAACATCCTAAATACATAAAACCAACAGGAGAATTACAAATGGAAGGAAATTAATGACAATAAAACTAAAATGAGGGTTTTTTGCCCTTTGGCTAGCTGACCATCTGGTGCATCTGGTTCACTTGTTGCTTAAATGCTTCATGATGAATAAACATAATTCACAACAACAAGGCTGCTAAGTACATCCCAGTTTATATGCAGCTGTAATTTTGAGAGAGTGAATGAGACAGAATAGCCGGAGAGAGCATTTTGACGTCAAACTGCTTGCTTCAGGCTGGGATTGTACCGAATTCCTATTCTCTGGGCGTAATATATCGGTTTTGTTTCTGGTTCTGACCAGAATTTCAAGGCTGTGCACCTCAGATGCACAAACGCAGGCAACAAACAGAAAGCCTGCAGAGTGGCAGAGACATTTCAAAGTGCTGGATGACTGTAGCTCTACGCTCAGAGGGACAGTTACACAGCCAGCCAGGCCTTTAAAAGAGGTCAACTATCAGGAGTTAGCCTGAGCAGAGCAGCACAGGCAGCATGGCCTCGCTCTGGGTGCTGTCCAAAGACCAAGGCCTAAACACCAGCAAGATAAACACTCCGGCCCAGAGGGAGCTTAACACTGCCATCAGGCTGGAACGAGTAAACACATACTGCTCCTTGGTGTACAGACACCATGGGATATTGCTTCCGTAATCACATTCACAGCTTATGGAAGTGTCAAAGAGAACTGGGAAGGCACATATTTATCCCATGCTCATACAGTAAAATGCACAACAATACTGTCACTGTCTTATAAGTATACACTTAATGATAAAAGCACAAAAAACACACAGCATCAAGATATTCCTTAGCAGCCTCAAGGGACAATGGGCACAAATGAAGGGTGACAGAGGACGGGGACGTCTGCTGCTGAGGTTTGAATTAAAATGAGATTTCTGATCAATATTTCTGATTGTAAAATGGACAGCCACATCTGATGCATTTCACTTGATTAATGGCACATTATTTATACAAAATGGAAAAATCCATTTTTTTTTTAATTGGGTAAGAAAATAATCCATAGAATTTAATTTATAAGGTGCAGCAGCTTTAAATAGCCTCTAATTAGTTTTACATGTTCAAGAGGCTTTCATGTTTTTCAGATTTCACACAACAAAACAGGAAACATGCTTAATGTTTTTTAACCAATTTTTGGGTTCTTTATGTACTCCAACCACAGATGCCTGATATGAACATGCAGGCTGTACAGCTGTACCAAGCTGGAAGTGTAAATAACTTCTGTGTTTAGAAGTAGAGAGCTTGATATCTGAGAATCAAATACCAATTAAATCCTTATTGGGCTTACATTTAAGTTGAGCAGCACCAATGTTAATGTGCAAACAGACCAAGACCCAAAAGTATGGTGCAGACCAGGTTTGATGACAGCGTTCACACTTGTTTAAATGAACTGCACAAAAACAGTTAGAAAAAGTTTATATCTGAAGAAGCTTTGGGTAGAACTGCTGCATATTCAAGACACAAAAATACCCAGTTGAGAGGTCTGGGAAGATACAGCGTTTCTACACATGCCCAACAAAACAGACCCAGACCATACTACAGGGATTATACCTCATAACTGGTCTGGGAACACGGATCTCTGGTGGAGCAGAGGATATAGTTGTGAGGAGAATTTTACAGTACAAAAATTCCAGAGAAGAGGTGTTAAACATTGAGCAGACAGCAGGGTTACTTAGTTTAATGTGTAATGTGTTGGATCTTAGACTTGATGGAGTCCGGTTGTCAATGTTTTCACATGCAACTAAATGATTTATCACTTCATTGAGCTCCTCACTTATCCCCTCATTGCTGTTTGCTTACTGCCCTGGTTTATGGTGTTCTGCAAAGGCTAGGCAGAGCATGTCCAAAACTTTGCCTGGGGGCAAGTGTACTTAAGTCTTCAAAGTGTTCCCATGTAAATTATGAGGTCCAGCATTATCCACAGAGCCAATTAGCCAGACAGTGGTTAAGCAATGGCAGCGCTGCCAAGGGCATGGGGCCAGAGCTGAAACCAGTGATCTCTCCTCCCTCTGTTTAATGGCCAAAACTCATCTGCCTTGATGTTTCCATTTTCAACACCACCACCCACCCACCCACAATGGCTCCAGGATATAAAACAACTTATTTGTGTTTAGTGCAGAATTTGATTAGTCTTTATAAAAGATGTCATTCATGACAAATTGGGAAAAGGCTTCTTATTGCAGGTTGCTTCAAACCCATGTACAGGTTGGAAGGTTGTTGTTTTTTTTCTTTTTTATCATCTTCAGCGCTGATCAACATTGATAGGACCTGAATGCACAAGCTAGTTTTCAACAAGGGCAACGAGATTGGTGATATTTCTGACTTTTCTGTAAAAAGGAAGGACTCAGGCTGAGACAGAATCTAGCCCAGTGTCAGCAGCCCTGACAGCTCCTGACGTAAGTCATTGTGGTCCGACATCAAGCTCCGCATACTGCGCACAAAAACAACACACTTACCTTTCTATGGAGCTTTTTGAACTTGTTGGAAATAGTTGCACTCGCTGATCCAGAATATTTATATAAAGATGTTTTATCATCATCTTTATCAGAGAGGAACACAATCATTCCTTTTCTAAGTATGTGGCCCCTCTGATAAAGTCTTGCCAACCCCTCTGGCCACCCCATGTGTAAAAATCTAGCTCCGCTACAGCTCAGATTGCAGTGCTATGACATGGTATTGGATACTCACTGTTTCAACCTCTATGAAAACAAGTTTTCTGTATTTATCACAGACAGCAAAAAATGGTTGGCCCATATTTGGCCTCAATGTTGACTACTTGTGAGCATCACTGCCAAAACACAATCCCATGACTACTGCATGAGGACGATAAGGAAATAGATGTAATCTATGTCCAGGCCACAAGTGTCATAACTGAGCCATAAGAACCACAAGTAGTCTGAATTATGCCCAAACATGTCTGCTATCGGGGATGACTTCAGAAACATGTGTCACAGTCCATCTGCAGAGCTCTTTCTTCATCTGTAAGAAATTTCATCTTTTTTTCCCCTTAGTGGAAACACTTGATATTTTTCTTTTTTCCTTCTCAATATTCTGACCTCGGTTTCTTTGGTGCTCTATATTTCATCAGCACAAAAGCATTTACTAAAATTGAAGGGTGGATTTAAATCTGTTTGTACACAGCAGCAATTCATTCCCTTTGTATCACAGACCCTCATCAACTCTAAAGCATAATCACAGCTCTGGTGAGATCACTGTAGATAATTAGCAATTAGCCTATTTATAGGCTCCTGAACATACCGCTAACATGGCAACATAGTAAGAAATCTACCTCAAGTCATTTCTCTTCACCCCAAAGTCCTGAAACGAGGGCAGTAGGTTGAAAGGACAGTGGCCCATCGTGACACCACTCTTCACCAGATTCCCTCGAGGGGATGCCTGCCTCACCTCCAGGCTGCGTTTCCATTGCGTAAATCCCAAGATGCTAAAACAACTGTTTATCTTACAGAACGCGGCCCGGCTTACAGGAGAGCAGTAAGCATTTTTGTTGAATGAGTGCTGAGGGAACGTTAAGAACAGGAAAGCTGTCAGAGAAAACAAGTAGAAAAACGTTACCCGCTGCTGCACAACTAATGTGTATCACATTTACAGAGGGGCTTGGGGAGTTTTCTGAGTGTACAGCATGTCGAGTGAAAAATGAAGATCCAGTGAAGGCTGAGACATTTGGAAGTGATGTACAAGTGTAGAGCTGCTGTGCTGGCTATAAGAAAACTCCAACATACACTTGTTCAAGATTTTAAAACAATAATAGTTTTCTAGTAAATCATCATATGGGTAATTTATCAGCAATTCGAGCCAGAAATAATTGTTTCTTAATTTGGGAACAAAGTAAAAACCCACTGCTCCAGAATACCTTATTATTCCTAAATGAGGAACCAGTTTACATAACGATTAAATTACACAAATTAAATATAAAGCAACATTTAATTGCATGTTTAATTGCTTTCAGTATTGTGTTCAGAGGGTATTTTAGCAGGGGAATAGAAATGCAAAACCCAGACTTTCAATTAGTGTATCAGCCGTATGAACAAAGCTGTTTAATGACTGCAACACGTTGCATGAAAGAAATCTTATAATAGGACAGAATGAGGTTTAAAAAATGCCAAAAGTTCAACCTAATACAATGAATGACAGTCAATGTTTTCAAATGAATCCCATCAGTTCAATCTGTCATGTGTTACTCTCGAATTTCAAATGAACCAAGTTATGTTGACATAATCATGTTGTCTCTGGTGGTGACAGGTAATCTGAGCTAATACGTACGTCACACTTGTACCGTGATTCTTCTTGTTCTCCTGGAGCTGTGGCCGTGCAGACAAAAGGTTTGTTATCACAGCAGCCCATGCAGCTCACGGGCATTGTGTTATTTGTCTGATCGTTGTAAGTTATAGGCAGGCTGCAAGTGAAGATCGTCGGGCAGGAGCCAATGAGAGGTGAATAACAAACCCAGTATGTGAGACACGAACGGTTTGTGTTGTTGGTCACCACTCAAGTTAGCAACAATCAACTGTGGCGTCTGTCTTTTTTAATCATGTGGTGAATTGTAAAATAGGCAGTAAATAAATAAGTTATGACTTTATTTGGTAACAGCTGAAATAATATCTCTGACATGGCCACTTGAAGGGAGGTCGAAATGTTTTCTTTACTCAAACTAAGTAGATTCTAATGCATTAAACTGTGTAAGGTGGTTTAGTTGGCCTAAACCAACACCCGCCGGTAAAGCTTGAAACAAAATAAAGTGTAAAATACTCTGGGGTTGGGCAAGGCATGACCTTAGATCTACTGGATGATGACCATATGTGCAACTCCCGCAGGCAGAACTAGGACTTTTCCAAGTCAGTGGCCATTTAGGGTGACTTGCAGCTATACTCTGTCCAGCGTTCATTCACAATGTTTTTTACGGTTTGGTGTATTCAATTTGCTTTTGGCTACAATTTCAGACTTTTTGACAGGATCTGCTAACTGTTCTTTGGACCAGCACCACTTTCTAGAAAAGTGGATTTTTCAGAGTAGAAACTTGGAAATCCTGACTTGTGTGTTCAGATGTAACTCACTATCATCCCTCAGTCTAGTCCATTCAGATTTGCTGCATTTATTTGGACACATTTTCCCATTAAATCTAATGGGAAAGTGTGTCCAAACTTTTGACTAGTAGTGTTTTTTATTGGAACTGCCAGTTTTTTATTTATAAATTCCATTTTATTCAATTTAATTAAATTTAAACTTTATTTATCCCTGATGGACAAATGTGTTTGCTAAGATCAAAGGAAATTACAATCATTTAAAAGCCTGATGGCAGAGGGAATAGTTGGAGTATCTGTTTGTTCTCCTTGGGGGGGGGGGGGGGGAAAGCATTGTCTAGACAGCATTAAAAGGAAGAGGGTGGTCCGATTATTATGTTATATAATTTCAGATTTTTGAACAGTTTGTAATTTTGTGAAGACAATCATCTGCTCGTGAAAATACATAAGGGTCAGAAATGTCCTCACACAATACATTATTTTTAGATCTCAACTAGGACATTTAATTGGACTATTGTCTTTGTCAAAATATGCATGCACAGGAGTGGAAAATGTCAACAAAAGTATGTCCAGGTCCACAACAGCAGGTGGTAGTATACACCATTTTAGCCTGTTACTTTTGGGCTGACCAAAACAACTGCCAGTTTAAATTTGCATCTATGTACTATATCTCCTCCCCCACCTCCGGTCCACCTTAGTTTTTGTTTTTTGTTGACCCATGCATTGCAGCTATGCAACATATTCTTCGTGGCTTCATCTGTCATTACACAAAAAAGATAGCACTCTGTTAACTTCCTGAAACATAAGCACTACTGTGTGAACTTCGGAGAGTCTTTTGTAACGTATTTACATTGTGTTTGCATGTTTGGTGACTCCAAGCATTAAAACAACTCGAGACTATGGGGTTAAAATGTTGACGTCATTAAGACAAAAACCCTGAAATCTGATCTCCTCTTGCTTATTTTTAATAGTTACAACTTAATTATTGACTCAAGTTTGTTGCATTAAACACTGGAGTAGATTGAGCGACCCTGGAATTGATGTGTAAGTACGGTCAAAACAAAAACAGGTGAGAGCATAGAGTGCAGGAGGGCAGCAGCAGTTGCTTGACATCGATGCCATCATTAATTCAGCAGCACAGGGTGTGTTGCAAAGAAATCAGTGTGGGATGAGATGGTAGCAGGCTGAAGCCAGAGTAACTTTGTGATCTGAGGTCACATTATAACAGAGATTCACAAAAAGAGCCTAAATATCCAATTTAGATAAACCACACACCTGTAAACACACCCATCAGTCTGTCATGATAAACAAAGTAGCAGTCAAAAGTCTAGATACACCTATGAATCATTTTGGAATAAGTTGTGTCCAAACTTTTGACTGGTGCTGTCTTTTTCTTTGGGTGATATACTGTTTCACTACTTTCACTCAGCGCTTGTTGTTGTGCTGGTTTGAGTAATCATTCAGGTTATGTGTCACTGCCTTCAACTGGCTGCGGTTCCCCAGGGCCCCATCACTTGTTCTGAGCAATAAGCTAATTGATTGCAACATTCATCATCATCCACGGCCACATTCTGGTATGAAAGGTGCCCCAGGGTGACAAAGTCCTGAAGAACGACATAAAGCACCAATGGAAGCCTCGTTAGTGAAAGATATGAAGAAACATTCACCTCGGACAGCGTGCGTCAAACACTGGAACAGTGAAAATAAGTCTACGTTGCAGTTGCGTCATCTTCAGGCTTTGATTCGTAAAGTTTCACAGCGGTGTGTGTGAGTCAGACCCACATACCTAATCAAGGGAATTGCAATGTTTGCTCTTGGCTGAATAAGTGCAGTGACCTGGTCTGCAGTCAGAGTGTATCATAAAATTGACGGCTATATATCGTTTCTGACCGCAGCGTCTCGATCATGCAGGCTCTGTTTGCAAACATAACAGATTTACAACATGTGAATGATGTGTGTGTCCGATTCTATTGGTATGTTGAGGTACCAACACAGAAGGATGTTTTTAAGTTAAATTTTTTTCTTATAAATATTTCTCTTTATGAAAATACAAAAGGTATCTGACTAGAGATTATTAATATAAGCATGTTCTTAGTTCAGTCATCTTATCTGACTTTCCTGTAAACAAGAAAACTAATCTTACAACAGTGGCATCAAATGTGTTATCATTTTTTAGTTAAAGGTTTTTAAGTGACAGTTGTCCTTAAATAACACAAAAAACTAAAGCCTATCAATATTTCTTTAACCCTTTAACAGCCTGCTCCACCCTATAGTAAAGCAAATTCTTCAGATATAATGAATTTCATTAAGAATTGGTGGGAAATAAACCTACCTGAGCCCTTCTTGACCACTTGTTTTGGGTATGTGGTGCCTAAACTAAATGTTTATCATCTCTATTCTGTTTCAGTTGTCCAAAGGAAAAGAAAAAATGCAAAGAAACAATTTTTTCTTGATTTATTCTTTGTGAAAACTTCAAGTAACATTTATTTGCATAGTGCTTTTCGTAGATAAAATCGCAAAGCGCATTACAGTGAAAGCCATAAAGGGTAAAGAAATTAATGAGGTTTGGTGGAATTACTTTTGAGAACATAACAAACAGACTCTGGAAATATCTGTTTGCCTCCCCTGACACTGTGGGATTTTTTTCTTGTTGCTGGTCTCAGCCTCATGTTGTTTTGCCTCTAGCCTGGTGGATCAGCCATCTATAGCATCTTCCTCCATCTGAGTTTGGGCTTGCCTGCACACACGGCTGGTCAAACAGTGGCTTGTGAAGCAGGACACGTGGGGAGGCCAGGAAGCCAGCCTGCTGGAAACAGCATTTTATTGAATTCAGCTGCAGGAGCTGTGGCGCTTCAACAACTTCTTACATGGAAATGAACGACAACGGATGTGTGGTCATGGAAGCGAGTTAGATTCAGTGACGCACGCAAAACAGAAACAAAGTAGTGGTGAAGTGTTGCTGCAAGCACTGTAACAAAGAGCATCTAAAGCTGGGAAGTGAACATTAATCCTGTATTAATCTTGTAACACCAACACAGCCATGATGTTTCTTTAAGCAACTGTTTCACATAAAGAGAAAACACCTGATTGATACCAAAAGAGATAATCCTACCAGACCTGATTACACTGCAATCATGTTTTCATAGATATAAACCCGGTCATGCACTTGATGACCAGGAAGCTTTCCAGATATGAAAATGAATTGATTTAATTCCTGTTTGCATACAAACAATAAAAACTTTATCTTTCAAGAATGTGTACCACAAAGTACTTAAATTCATCACTGCTCTTGCACAACGCACCTCCACGTATACTACTGCTGATTATCAGGAAGGTGTGATAATAATAAGTGCTTCTACATAATAAAGCTGTCATGTAAGACGGAAGACTTCTTGTAACTCGCCCCGACTACGACAGCTTTCATCATTCAGCTGCAAGCAAGCAGAGTCCAGACACACATCTGTGCTGGTGGCACAAAAAGATCATTCATTTGCAAAGCCAGCGATAATCTATATAATTTACAACTCATTTCTTCCCTTGAAGTTAACGTACACACACACACACACACACACACGCGCTCACAGAGACAAACACAAACAAGCACTATGTCAAATGTTGCTGGCATCGACTGTCCAGTGAAAGGTGGAAGTACTCAGACAAAGAGAGTGATTAATTATTAAAAGAGGCTCACTGCAATCCATTACATCACATGCATTATGAAGTAGTTTGATCTACAGCACATCATCAAAATCTATCGTTCTTAAAGAAAGTAAAACAGCTGGTGGAGAAGCGTAAGCCTCCAGGATCAGGTACTACTTGGAAAATTATAGACCGTATAGACAAGTATGGAAAAGATAAAAAATACGTGCATTTTTCATGGTATTATTAGCTTGTTTCTGCAAATGTTTCTGGACTGAAAGCTTCATGTTTCTGTTTTGATTACTGGCCCAACCAACCTGCTCAGTCTAACCAATAACAACAAGGCACGTACTGAAGTAGCAGATCATTTTCTAAATGTTTTGATAACTAAAAACTCCATTTGTGTCATTTTGATATTGTCTTTATACGATTAGCCTGCAAGAGTCACATGTTTCAAGGTCTTGAGACCACAGCTATTTCTCTCTGCATTACTCAAATATATTTCCCTCCATCTCAATTCCCACCACTTCAAATTTCACATTATATATTTCTTGACCCTGGAAACAGACCCTTAGGGATTTGAACTAAGCAAGAATACTGTATCTCGGTCTGTTGCTTAATGATGTTCGAATTAGTTGGTCCATCTGTCAACTGTAGTTTCATGCAATGCCTTCAATGTCAGAGAAAAACATCATATTTCTTGACAACACAACCTTAATAGAGGTAATAACTGAGGCGGGGAGCAGCTGTCTTTAATAAAGCTTCAAGTGTGACCAAAACAATTCTTTCCAGCAGCCTCGACACACTGGGATAAACAAATGAGGATAAATATAAACTAATTCTTTAATGAGAAGTGTTTGATATGAATCAATCTGATGGTCTTATGTTGAGTGGAAACACAAGGCAAAAGTTGCTACTGTCATTTTTTGTCATTTTGGGATGAAAACCATGCAAATATCTTCAGATGTTTTTACTTTAATGTGCAGAGGTTTGATCATTAGCCAGCAGTGTTTAGTTAGCCATTAGCAGGTTGTAACGGTGAGGGAAAATCAGATGACCATTTATCTGAAACAAGACATACAAGTTTTACTGCTTTTCCATTTAGTGCCTCACACAGATGTGACTGAACGGGTGTACATTACACTTGGCTTTTATAGAGCAAATTGATCTCTGGCTGATCCACATGTCCGGCACACTCACCTCCATAGTGGTCAGGTTGCATCGATGAGTTCCAGCAAACCAGCCTTCAGCGGAGCACTGGTCGATATCAACATCCTGGAGATTAACGTCCACTCTCACCACACCCCTGCAAGACAGGACACCATAAATAAGACACCATAGAAACGAGTATTATTCTCTGTTTTCATTCTTAAACATTGAAGATAAATGCAAGGTCAGCAAGCTTTAGGATAAGATTCAGTCTGTACAACCACCTATAGGATAAACCAGGAACAGAGTATGTATTTACACTCTGCTGGCATGGAAGCATTGTCTTGCAGAGAACACTCATTACTTGTACCTGCAACAGTTGTTGCCTGTTCAGCTTTTGTTTCATTCAGCTAAAAAAGGAAAAAAGATGGAGAAAGACTAATGAGAAAAAAGATACCTTACTGGGAGAGACTGAATTGCTGGGTGCCAGATCTGCTACTCAACAAGCCAGTTTTGTGCCAGAATCTGATCCATAGCTAAATGCAACATCTCTTTTTGGTCCATTTATCAAAGTAAATGAATTATAAGACTTCCAAACACACTGAAGTAAGACATCAACTTCACATTCTCAATAGCTAACAGGTTAGCGAAAAGTATTCGGACAGAAAATAACATAAAGCCTCTTTTAATTAAAACACCAAAACTTTGATGTTTTGTTGATATTTAAACAGCATCAAAGTTTAGCATTGATGGAAGTTATCTTGACAAAATATAAAAACATCCCATGTGTTATTTTTTCTGGCAATTTCTATTCAGCTTGGTAAGTCATATGGATTGTTTAGCAGTTTATAAAAGGGCAGGCACTTTCAAGCAGGAGATTGGATGATGTCTAATTAAGTCACAAGCAAACTTCAACCAAATCAGATAAACCAGAAGGAAAACCAACTGCTTTTGGTTTTATCTTTATCAGTAATTCATCATCCATATTGTTATTTATTATCCATAAAACACCTTTAGCTACCAGCATAGGACAATGACTGGTCTGAACTCTGTTTACTGGCCACAAGCTCATATTGGGAGCCTGTTAAGACAGTTTCTGTGAATCTCACAAGAATCCAACTGCTTCACTTGGAAATATCTGCTTATGTTTTTACTTTTCTTTTTTTTTTAGAAACGGAGATGTTCTGTAAAAAGACTTTACCCTTTCTTTTTCTTTAATGTTCTTTTAAACAAAATTTAAGTCTGACTGGAATAAGACCAATTCTTTAACACCAGAACCTTCTACAGATATCACTTTATAAGCTTAGTTTTTTCTCATCTAGCCACCGGTGCACCGGTGAAGAGACTATCACAGAAATCTCAAACTGTGCTTTTCCAACACACCTGATTTAAATAAAGTGGCTCCAGCAGCTTGTTTTCAAGTTCTGCACAATTTGAGTCAGTTGCATTGAAGCAGGGAAACATCTAAAGCCTGCAGGACAGTGGGCCTTGCTGGCCAGAGTTTGAGATCACTAAGAACTTCTAACAGCTGGATCAACATATTTTTTTTAATGCTGTTTCTTTGCAAATGTAAGATAACATAGCAGAAGTAAAAACTTAAAGGCAAATGTAAGGACTGAAAAAAAGGACAATTTTCCACATTCTAAATTTTTTTCTCAGACAGAAGGCAGCTAAAAAATAATCAATAAACCAAAACTTATCTTATAATAACAAAGCAGATTGTACCTTTAAATGGTTCAAATCTTTACCCTGTTAGCCGCAGCAGAGCCAGACAGGAGGTTCAATAAGGGATTTACACTTTCTTAGCTCCCTAAAGCTCCGTGAAGAGCATCAAATGTGATTCTGAGGGTCAGACTGACTGATAAATCTTTGCACTGATGTGGCCTATGTCTTTGCTGTCTTTCTGTATCACGCCGGACAAACCAGCAGGCAAAAGCATTGTATAATTCGTGTGAAAACCATATTTCCATATTCTGCTTGTTCTAACACAATTTATGAGTTGGGTTCAGTTTAACATAAAACTCCTGCACCGTATCCAAATGACCTCAGAGCACATACAAGTTTAATGGAGCACAGCTGGAGGCAAGTGTTGTTTAAACTTCGTAAAATACACTCTGCACAACTCTCAAGAGTTGCAACTCTGCAGGTCTAGTGTCATAACACTGCGATGATACGCCTCGGTCCCAGGTTTAGCTTGTAGAAGTTTCTTGCAGACATTTTTAGACAAACAAGTCGATGCAAGAGAAAAGAGCACAGATTGCATTTTCCCAACAAAGATCACTATGTTTCCATTTGTGGTTTAATTAGAGTAAATCTCTACAGAATTATCAGTCTTGTAATCTGTTTAATCAAGCAAAACCTGAACCTTGATGCTCCTTTGACATTCATATTGGTTTCATTTTGTTGAAGGACTAACATTACTTTGGTCTTTCAATTTCCAGGAAGTTTGTCTTAAGAATAAAATTGAAAAGAAAAGAAAAATAGTCACTTTATCAAGACTTCCATCTCAACAAAAAGCACTGCAGTGACTGGAAAACAGAAGGCTGATTAACCCTTTAATGCTGTACATATCATATTTGATACATACAGTTTCTGAGACCTTTTGTATCACTTTATGGTAAAAGAATACTTTTTTTACATTTTGTTGAAGGCCAAAAAAAATAACTTCAAATAATAAAAAACTATTTTTCTTCCCATTATTTTTCTTGGTTCGGGCTTTAAAGGGTTAAAAAACCACATGAATGCTTAACTCTGGGAGTTAAAACAAGGATCTGGCACTGAACAAAGGAAAACCTGGAGTGTTTCTACTGAGGGAGAAAAATTACAAAGGAGGAGTAGGTGTGGCATCTGTAGCTAAACCCCTGGTGTGAACAGGAAGGAACCGAATACACAAGAGGGCACTCTCTTAATAAGACAGGAAGCAAGACCAACTAAAATATAGACTAAACCACAGCATGAAATCTTTAGACAGTGAATACTGATTAATCCTGAAGAAGCACAGAAACACCAACCTGAACTTTAGAAGCCAATCTGAAAACCAAAGAACAGACTAAACCAAGAAGAACAAACCATATGCAGCAAAACTGAACTCCCAGTGAGAAAGTAAGCAACAAATTAACTAATGACAGGGTAAAGATCTGAAAATCTGTTAACATATGAATCCACAAACCAAAGAACAAAAGATGAAAATGAAATATAAAACACAAATACACACCTAAACCCAGAGACCCTGAGAAATTATTACCTGGAATATATTCTTAAATTAAAAATCTCTTTTATTTTATATCATACTAAACAACACACACACTGGGTGGTTTCTTACTGATTGATGGTACAAACAAGATATCCAGTCATATTACTTAGTTAATCATACTGATCACTTCCAGTTGGAGGAAATTATATAGATTTCCACTTAGTCGCATTAAATTATAAGGATACAGCAGTGTCAATAAACAAGCTCCTATTACTAACAGCTGTGTCTGATCCAAATTTGTTTGTTTTCAAAGATTTTGTGGCCCGGCTGAACCTTCTTTCATCAGTACATAAAACAAGAAGAAGGAGGGGAAAATAAACTAATATCTGCAGCAATGCATCAAGCCAGGACTTACATCTGAGCCTGGTGATAATCATGTTAGAAAGCCTACAATAGATAAATGTAATCAAAATATAAGACAGCCACAGAAATCTCATCTTGCAATACTTGGGGAGGAATTAGGATTAATTGATGTTTGGAGATTATTATATCCTCAAGACAGAGAATATACTTTCTATTCTAATATGCATGCCTCATATTGAAGAATAGATTATTTTCTTATGTCAAAGCAGTTAGTAGATGTTACTGTTATCAATTGGTAATATTATTCTATCAGACCATGCCCCTGTGGAAATGATGCTTCGCTTAGAAGCTGGGCCAAAAAATCTTACAACCCACAGGAGACTAAATACCTCTTTACTCAATAATAAAAATACCATGAGTTCATTAGAAATGCAATTTTGGAATACTGGAGTTTCAATGAAGGTACTGCATCTGGATGAGGAGTAGAATGGGATGCATTTAAAGTGGAAATGGCACTGAAATTGTTCTAACATACACGAAAAAAAACATCCAGCCTAAAATTTGTTTTTAAAAATAGTTCAAACAACAGATATGACCAATTTAATTTCAGAATTTTAGCTAGCTAGCGAGAAAGGGAGCAGCCATTTTGGCGTGACGTCACTGACTATGGAAACGCGGTTGGTTGGTTCTTTGGCTGCGAGTTGAATCCATAGGTATTACCAGCTACACTACGCTACACCTAACAAGCCGTAATACATTTAAGAAGACAAATACAAAGGAAGACGAAGCTTAAAGGCCTATTACGCATCCAAATCGCTTTTGAGCTAATTTGCCGAGTGACTGGAGCAGAGGAGAGGAAGACGTGAAGCCGGTGCTTGTCTCGCGGCGGAGCTGGTTCATTATCCACTTTAAAGCTTACATGAGAGGTTGTATAATCCAACACTCCTCTCACTTAAAAAGACAAGAAAACATTCACATTCATATTTTAGAGAGAGAAATTAAGGATCATGAAGTGAGACGAGCATCCCAGCCAAACCCAGAGATCAACTTACAGTTGAGTGAACTTAAACTACAGTTGCATTACATACCGCAGAAGAAAGTCGAATTTGCATTATTCCAGAGCTGACAGAAATATTATGAACAAGGAGAAGCACCAGGAAGATTTCTTGCACAGAAAATCAAACAACAATATAATTAGAGGCTAATACCATCAGCTGAAGATGAGAAGGTTGTCTTGGTAACAGACACTAGAGAAATTAATGTAACATTTTTATAAAACCTGGTATTCATCTCAGGCCTCTGTATATCAAAATGATATTGATACTTTTCTAGCTTCGATACAGTAACCATCTTTATCGGAGGACAAACAAAATTAAATTGGGTGGGGGGGGTAACAATAGTAGAGGAGATTCCGCAAGTTGTTAGTTGAGCTCTGGAAAATCCCCAGGAAATGATGGATTCCCCGTTGAAAAGTAGATATTTTAGTAAAATTCCTGAAATGATGTAGTAAAGTACATTTCTTGACATTGCATGTGAAAATAATACAAAAATTTGTGTAGTAAAAAAAAGAAAAAAGTTTTGTATAGCAAAAAAATTTAATGTCAAAATTTGCTACTTCGTCATGAAACCGTTGGGGTTTTTGTCCGTTTTGAAAATGCTTTATTGACTGTAACACAGTGATAAAATATATTAAGTTCCAATAATTGTGCATTAATACGTAATGTACGAAAAACAATGATAAATAAATGAATTAATATTTCATGTTTAAATAAGAGGTGGGGAACTTTGGCCTTCATATTGCAAGTTTTCCATGTATCCCTGTTCCAACACACCTGATTCAAATTGATGAGCCACTGTGATAGGCTGTTGGATCCATTTGATTTGAATCAGGTGTGTAAGCAGGGATGCATGGAACACTTGCAGGAATGCGGCCCTCGAGGACCAGGGTTCCCCACCCCTGGTTTAAAGGGGACATATTATGCAAAAATCACTTTTATAAGTCCTTGGAATAGTCTCTTACAATGTTCTAAGTCACGA
>JAOXYM010000019.1:2690523-2710431 GCA_028567055.1 Leptatherina wallacei
AAACACTCAGTTTATTCAAATCCAGGTTAAAGAGCCTCCTGTTCTCTGCTGCATTTACATAGTTTTTATCTGAATTTCTTTTTAAACTTGAATTTTAAACTTGATCATGTTTTTAATCTGTTGTCCTTTCTTAATCTTGGATTTTAGATTATCATGATTATTCATTTTTTCACTTCTGTTTCAATGTACAGTACTTTTCTGCAAAGTAAAGCACCTTTAATTGTCCTGTACATGAAATATGCTCTATAAATAAACTTGCCTTGCCTGATGAGGATGCGCTCACTGATGCAGAGCAGATTACAGAAAAAGCACAAAACCCTTTTTCACTATTGATGAAGTACCTTCTCAGGTATTTACAAATTATTGTTCAATATACAACAAAGATGAGTAAATTTACTTCCATTGTAAACTCTGGTTAATATTTAGCATTTTCCTCATTTACTCTATGCTTTTATCTCTAACCACTTCCAAGCTACAGCCTTTTGAGATCTTGATATCAATATTTAACATTTTCTTTGAAAAACTCAGCATCCTAAAGGGCTAAAATGCTAAATTGGGCCTGGAGAGTCTCACATGTAGCTCTGAGTTTTTTTGCAGTTTCTCAGAACATTGCTCATTCTGACTTTTTTTTGGGGGGGGGACTTCTCCACTCATGAGAAGACTGGCACCTGTCTTGAATGTTTTCCTACATGGAAATAAGCTTTCTCTCTGTAGAATGATGGGTAGTATAACGGGTAGTCTCTAAGGTAATTTCTGATGTCTTTCCCTTTCCTCTTTGGCAATGTGTTAACACACACCTGAATGCTCCAACCAGCTCTTATAGGTGCTTACATTGATGATAATCAATTGATTAAGTGTATTTGATTACCAGCACCTACCATCTTAATCCCAATGGAATAAGTAAAGCAGATGTAGTTTTTCTAACACTCCTTCTGCTTTGTATCTTAATTTTTGTTAAAAAAAATTAATAATATGGTATAATCTGTTATGTGGTGTTGTTAATCTGAGGTTGATTTTAAAACCTGGTATTTCTTTATTTTGTCCCAATACATAAGAACAAAGAATTGAAAAATATTGTACTTTCTTTTCTTTTTTTTCTAACATGACTTTATTTGGCCTTTGGAGAAATATGCTGGTTTTACTCTTTAGTTTGAATTAATTTACCTTATTATGCCACCGCTCCTCCTGCTGCTACCTGAACTTCACCCTGGAAGCAATTAAAGTCTGTGCTGTGAGCAGATAGTTTCAAGTGTGGTCACTGGAGACATATACCGACTGCTTCCTCATTTTCCTTTCCCTTCTCCTCCACTCTGTGTGGCTTGTGGGCTGTATCTGAGGTAAGAGTGATTTGCCAATTAGGACAACACAGTACCATCCCAAAGAATGTCCGAAACTCCAACATACACACAGATACATACAATACCAGTCCTGTGTGGTGTGTGCCGCTAAAGAGACTGTCGGGAAAGGATGGAGTGCGAGAGGTGTGATTTCTTACACTTTCATATCAACAACAAGTCGATCCCTCACGAGCGCATGTCTGCACACTCCTGCTCTAACAAGTCACGTTATTTGTTTTGCAGTTTTCAACCAAAACGGATGGAAAGAAAACAACCTTGGATTTCTGTTTATTTCTGTCTGACGGATGAATTAAAAAAAGTTACAAGAAGTCACCTTGCTTCTTGCAACGCCATCATCTCAAACAGGAAGCATTAGAAGGCTGGAAATAAAGATGCCCCGTGCTGAGATGTTGTTCTACATCATTCATTATTAATACACCATTGTATTGATTGTGTATTTATCTGGAGGAGAAAGGGAGGAGAGCTGGGGTCTGAGCCAGCTAGGTTATATCGGCCAGCTTTTCCCCTCCTATCTTGTTTCTTATCTGGTAGTTGAATGAGACACACTGTAAGAAAAACACAGTAATATTCCAGCAGCTGGGGCAAAATAAAAAAAAGAAAAGTGGAAAAACAGGAAAAAAAAACTAACTTCAAGTTTTCATTATAAAAATACAGTTTATACCTTTACTTTAGGGTTTATTTTGGCTTTTTAATGTTTAATAAAAAAGACTTTAGCACATAGAGTTAGGCCCAGATTGGACATAATTTCATGATTTGGGCTCTGCATGTCACCACATTGGGTTTGAGCAGCTGAGATTTAATTGAAGTGCAGACTTTCATGTTTAATTCAACTGGTTGAACACAAATATTTGAAGAAACATTTAGGAATTACACTCATTATTATGCAAAGTTTTCTCATTTTAGGGGCTCAAAAGTAATTGGACAATTAACATTACCGTAAATAAAATGTTCAATTTGTGGAGAATCCTTTGCAGGTAATGTTTGCCTGAAGTCTGGAACCCATAAACATCACGTGTTTCAATCGGGTTGAGATCCGATGATTAACTCGGCCATGGCAGAATATTCCACTAATTTGACCCATTTCAACCCTTATCCTATACCCCCCCAACCATTCTGGTACAGGCTGATCTCAGTTTCATCTGTCCAAACAAGGCTGTTCCAGGACTGATCCGGTAAAGTCTAATGTGGACTTTCTATTCTTGGGGCTAATGGTTTGTGCTGACCCCTCTGTATTTGCCCTCATGAAGTCTTCTCTTCATTGTAGACTAGATACTGATACACCTGCTTCCTGGAGAGTTTTCTTCTCTTGGGTGGAATTGCGAAGGTTGTTTTTTTTTATATCACTGTTGAAAGGATCCTGCAAACATCCACCTCTGTTGTCTTCCATGGACGTCCAGACCTTTTTAAGTTCCCAAGCTTATCAGTGCACTTTTTTTTTTCTCTCAAAATGAACAAAACTATTGTTTTAGTCACTCCTAACATTTTCTACCATCTCTCTCTGATGGATTTCTTTTTTTTTTCCAGCCTAAGGATGGTCTGTTTCACATCCATTGAGAGCTCCTTTGACTGCATGTTGTGGGTTCACAGCAACAGCTTCCAAATACAAATGCTATGCCAGGAATCAACTCCAGACCTGCTTGATCGATGATGGATTAATGAGGGAATACCCGAAGCCCATGAAATAGCTTTAAAGTTAACTGTCCAGGTACTTTTCGGTCCCTTGAAAAGAGGCAGCTACATATTAAAGAAGTATTGGGGAAATATTGATTATGAATATGTTTAGGTAAACAGCTAAGATAACTAAACTTGTGACAGTCTCCTCATATATATGGATGGGACTGTATAATGACTACTCAGTTCATTGCCAGTCTGGGGAATTGAACCTGGATAATCCTGCCTAAGGGCCCCTCTCTGTATGTGTACATTATAACAGTATCATACTTTTAGTATTTTATTGAACTACATTTTAGTGAAATTAAGATTATTTAAAAAATGCATTACAACAGTCTTTTATGTGAGATAAAATCATATGAATATAATTTTATCTCACATAAAAGACTGTTGTAAAAAAAAATCTTTTTTTAAAAGAAATGGAAATTAGATGTATTTTCACAGATGGAGTTTTTATCTTATTTTACATTAGCTTTATAAATTAATTTGCAGTCTTCTTCCATTAATTGCCCGTATTTCAAAAGTACAGGAAATAAAAGGTGAAATAATACAGAGAAAACTGCAATATTTCAGTTAGGTTTTGTTAAACGATGCACGAGAAGAAGCCAAAGCTTCTCTTTCTGGTAGAGACAGCTTCTGGCTGATAGCATGCATGTAGGGTTTCTCTATTATGTGGAAACAGAAAAGCATATAATCGCACCATTCATGCCAAATTTTCAGAGAGGGCACCGGAGAGAACATGCAAACTCCACACAGAGATCCCAGCCAGAGATCCCAGCCAGAAGGCATACAGGAACGCTCTTCCATCTTCCCAGCCTTTATGGGTGAAGCAAACAACTTTGCGCCATCAGCATCTTTTACTGGCTTTTTTCTTTTTTGAGGTGGGATGATGCTCAACAATGGCAGCATCACTTTAATACTTGGATAAACTTCATTCATGTGAAATAGTTTAGTTTTTTTCAGGTAGATAGTTACGACCAAAAGCTTCATCCAATCACCTCCTAGATGCTTTTTAATCTTTTCCAAGCTGTTCTCTCATATGAGTCAAAAACTATTCAAATAGACCTGGTGGTAGCAGAAATATACTTATTCCATTATGCAATTATATAGCAGAGGCCTAAAACTTTAGAAAAGGTTTAGGTTTACAGTATAACATACAACATAACATCAGTTATTCTGGGATCAGTTGTGCGATTTTGATGAATATGAATGACTTACTAGGGTTTGATCAATGACTCGTGAGGACTTTGACTCATTACAACTTGAGGCTTCATTTAAAGAAGCCTTTAAAAATCTGAGGATTTTCTGGAAATCTTTAAACTGTTCACTACATCTGTAAAGAAAAGCAACTAAAGACCATGAAAAAATACATTTGATCTTGAAATTGAAGCCATGCAGGCATTACGTCCAGTTTAAAAATGAAAAAGCAGGCATCATGTCATATCAGGTAAAACAAAATGACCAATAAGTAGTTTCTTCTTTTTATTCAAACTCCTTTTAAATATTTCATTGACAGACATGAAGTTAGTATCCATCATGGTCTCATTGATATTTGTTATTAAGTTAAAACTAAATGTGATTAGCAGTAACTATTATTTACAGTAATGCTACAAGGATTTTTGATAGAGTTTGGAAATACTAATTTCTGTGTAATAACTGTGAAACATTCTGTGTTAGGAAACAAATTCATCAATAGTTTTTACTCTCTTGCGATTTGAAGCACAATAGGATGTTTCTCTCAATGTCGCTGAACTTAAAACAACACATAACACAAAGGCACACTTCTGATCTTGTTCAGGAAGTCTAAGATAAAAGAGAGGGGAAAGGGTGTCTTTAACGCAGTTCCTCAGTAAACAATTGCAAATGCTCGCTTCTGTGACATATTTGAAGGTTCATTAGTTGGAATGTACAGGCTGATTTACAAACTGATCACTTTAGTCAAAGTTTAAGTGTGTGAATCTGCTCTGAGAGGCTTTAGTATGGGAAAAAACCAGGTGGCCTATTACAGTTTACTCACTGCAGGTTTTCACTCATTTGCAATCTATGCCTGCCTGTGAGCGACTTGAGTGTATCAATTAAAGATTCATTGAAGGCAGTACACACACAACTAGCAATCTGGATTAAATATTCATTGGTCAGGATCCAACAGAGGCTTAACTCTTGACTATTCCCTGCATATTACCAATGTGTGTGGTTGCTGGAATAAAACATGGCACAAAACATCATCAAGCTGTAGCCAGGTGGTTTTAGGAGGCGGGCTAGAGAAAACAATCAGACATCACGGCACTTTCTCCATTTGCTGGTGTTGACTGATGTTTTCTTAATTCTGGTTGTCAAGCAGATTTAGCAGCCGCTTCTCTTGAAAAAGGGCAAGAGAAAAGACACGCAACATTTCCTGTGTAGTAAAGCATGCATCCAAGAGAGTTTGAAAAATGAATTAGGGCCTGTAGCCCGAGGTTTCCACCACAGCTACATCCAGTAACATCAGGGTTATTTTTAGCATCCCGCTGCCTTGTCAGACTGGAGGAGAGGAGAAAACCCCCTCCTGTAACAGGAGGGAGGCTGGTGGAAGGCTACCCTATGTTTGTGGGGACAGTTGTGATCAACTCAAAGATCAGATTTAGAGATGAAGCAGAGATTTAAGCCCACCTGAGCTAACTTTTTGGTTTACGTCAATCTTGTTTTGTTATAATATGCATGTGAAAAACCTTTCTTTTCTAAATGGGAGCTTGTTTAATCAATGTGTCCAATTCAGATTGTTTTCTGTCACATAACAACTCAGATGTGTTCTTACCTGAATTCGGGCGACAGGTTGGACTTCAAGCCATAAAAAGCAGCTGATAAAGTCAGAAGCCACCGGGGAATAAAATTCCCATTTTCACACTCCAAGTAAGGAGCAGACCATCTGACGTGCGTTCTGTCCGGGATAAAACTCTCTTCTCTTCTTAAAGAATCGTCATCAGACTTAAATTCTTGGCTCAGAACCCTTTTATGGAAACGGGGGTTCTCCCTGTCTTTCATGTCGTGGTACCACTCTGTGTCTGCGGTGCGGTTGTGCAGATGGCGGTGCGCCATGCTGGAGAGGTCTTGGAGCACTATCTCCCCATCGGCCCTGGTGGCTTGGAGAAGCAC
The DNA here is from genome assembly GCA_028567055.1 of Leptatherina wallacei. Classification (NCBI taxonomy): domain Eukaryota; kingdom Metazoa; phylum Chordata; class Actinopteri; order Atheriniformes; family Atherinidae; genus Leptatherina; species Leptatherina wallacei. Next base: position 2,696,685 of record JAOXYM010000019.1, read on the forward strand.
CAAGGGCCCCGCTAAGGATGAATCTCCGCCAAAAGTGACAACCGCCCGGTGAATCTTGTTGTCTCCTTCCAGGATACTCCTCACTAAGGCATGGTACCACTCAATGTCGCGCCGCAGATTGTGCTCTCTGGACCTGTTGGCTTGCAAGATCATGTTGAGGAAGTTTGTCGCGTGCAGCACCGTATCCAGCACGCTGCTCATGGAGTAATGCGGGGTTGCGTGTGACCTTCCCCGCAGAGAGGTGAGCTCGTACTTTCGTGAGCAGTTGGCGTGCTTTAAGGTGCTCGAGTTCCCCGTGTGTAAAAAAGCCGTGACCACCCTCGGGAGATGCTCCTCTATTTTCTGCGGCAGCCCCGCCGTCTCCCCGGGAACGAGATGAGGCGCACGGAGATGCGCCAGCTGCCGACGGTGCGTCTGAGCGCCGCGAATCGCCTCCTGTGGTCTGATATCTACCCCATGAGCTGACCAGTCCGCGTATTTATGGTTTGATCCGATTACAAATCCCACCTGCAGCAGCAACGACAGCCGGAAAACAGCCATCTCCTTGCAGTGAGCGTCCACAGATGTTTGGGGGGGCTTTGCTGCTCGGAATAACAGCGTCGTCGGGCGGGCGTGATTTGAAAAACCTACCAAATTGTTTTGCTAAACCATCGCTTTCTTACTTGGGAGATATTTTCTAAAGCTTCACACCTTTGTTCTTGAAATATGCAAGGGGGAAAAGCCCTTTCGCTGGCCTCGCCAAAATCCCTTCTTCTTCTTCTTCTTCTTCTTCTTTTTCTTCTTCTTCCTTACAGATGCTTCATGCAGCTTGTTGATGTTGAGGATCTGCTTGCATCTGTTTCCCCCCCTCCTCTCTTATACTCCACACTGACAAGACTGTCTTGGCTTTTCTGTGCGGCGGACGTTCGTCTTCTGCGTGTAGGTTACATAGACTTAGTCGGAACAAGGAGGAAGGGAGGGGTAAGAGGGGAGGTTGTTGTTATTATATTTATATATATTTTAGGAGGGACCGAGTCAGGGAGCTTCTCACTTGGATGACAAACGCACTCCGCCCTCTTCCGACCATAGGAAGCATTCAGTAGGCCTATAGAAACCCCGAAGAGACACACCAGGATCCGTGCGCTCTCAATGCCTGTCTTTAAAAAAAATAATAATAATTTCATAGGGCTCCAGAAGCCCCATTGATCGGCATTTGGCCGCTTTTTCTGTCAATCACAGGAGCTGCGCTCGTGAAGCGGAGAAAGGAGCTGTCCGGTGCTGAAACTGATCAACTCAACGACCGCTGATTTATCATAATTAGCCACTTGATTTAGATCAATTGATCAAGATCAAGAGTCTTTTTTCCCCTCCTCCTTTTGGAGAGAGGAGGTTAATCACATCCTAGGACGTAAACCACATTTTCTAAGTGAAAAATCTTAATTTCATGGGTTTATTTACTCTTTGGTTGTACTTTTGATCTATTTTTACGTGCTTGTCAGTCAGAATAACTAATACTCTCCATCATTTTGTCTTTTCTGTTGTCCAGATGACTTCAAATGTGAGTTCTACAATTTTTGTAATTTTTGTATCATTTTAATAAGTTTGAAAGCCAAAGTTTATTCTGTATTACAGTATGAGCCCTCATAGATGAGCTACCTTGTCATTTATTCAAGTTCTTCAGGAACAGCTCTCCGGGTTCGGCTGTCTTTTGTCGAGATGATCCCACATTGCTTCAATAATGTTGAGTTCTGGACTCTGCTAGGATTCATCCCTCCATCAGACCTGTTCCCACTAATTTTCAGTCCAGTTCTTGTGTCATTTGGCAAACTTCAGCCTTTCTCTCCATTTCCCTAAGAAATGGCTTCTTGACAGCCACTGTTGTAGACCATTTCTGACAAGGCTACAGGGAACAGTAGATCAAAAATAGATATTCAAAAATCTGTATGAAAGTGCTTTATAAATTAAGTTTGGTTTGACGTGATTTGATCAATCAATGGAAGGGTCCAGATTCATTTCTAAGATGTCAGGTCTCTGCTGGGTTTTTCTTTTCGAACAAAACTTTCAGATCCTCTCCATCTGCTATAAATAGCTTTTAGGCCTGACTCTTCTTTTATCCTCCACTTCTAATTTTTTTTAGGACACACTGCATATTATCCACTGTACATATGCCAAGTTTTAGCAAATAGCTCTTGGAAATTTACTATTTCATCTGCAAAGTTACAATTAAAAATAAGCTCGTGAACACAACACTGTGGACATTTCTATCTAACAGTGTCGAAGAGCTGTATAAAGCAACGCCTTTTTCTAGTTTGTGTTCAAGATCTCACCTGAAACTAAGACTGCTGTGCAGCTCAACTCATAATAGAAATGTAATAATAGTAAAATAATGATAATAATACATTTTATTTGTTGAGCGCTTTTCAATAAAACTCAAAGCTGCTTTACATGATAAAACAACAGTTAAATGAAAAAAAACAGAGCAACATAAAAAGTTACAGATCGAAACAGGTGGGTTTTTAGATGTGATTTAAATATTTGTCTTGCTAATGCTAATGTTGCGTTTTTAGATGAACTACTCTGACGTTTCAGGGTATTACTGAGCAGCAGCGTATGAGCCAATGTTTTTCATCATCACCAATCTCTCTTTCCTGCAAGTTCCAGCTCTGACATCTTTCCTCCCTCTTCCTCCTGGGTGTGAGGGGCATGTCACGTCACGCTAGTGGGCCAGAAGCATCTCATCCGGGGTGAGAGAAGACAGGCGTGACGGAGGGTGACAGAGCTGAGAGTCGTCCTGAGCTCTGCGTTGGACATGAAGGAGGCTGAAAGTTAAAACCCGTGGACCTCATTGATTTCTGACCTGCATGCATCTGCATCCAAGACTGGTTGTTTGTGCTATGTTGGATGCTCGATGTCTTTGAGCAAACACTATGTGGCCAGCTTTGCTTGCAAGCTTCAAACTGACAACTCCTCCATCCATTTCCTTCTCAGTGCATTTATTCACCTGTAAGAATCTAGTCTTCTTGATAATAAATCTTTCTCCTTTCTTTCCTTTTAAAGGCTGCAAAAGATTCCGATCACACATGCAAACAACAAAACTTCAAGATTTCATATAATGCCCATTTATTCCTAATTTCAATGATTTAATGTTCAAACAGCACATTGTTACTCTCATGCTTGATATGAATTCAGTCAAGACAGCTCCTCACTCTTTGTTTCAAGTGTGTTGAAATGGTAAATAAACCGGCTTTATGAAATTGTGTGTAATGATGATGCAGGAATATGTAAGAAAACACCTGGACTCTATTCTGTGAGAGAGAAAAACTCAAATTGTGTGGATTTGTAAAACTTCCAACCTTTAACATACACTAAACACTCATCAGACCATAATAAGAAAATCACCTAGTCCTTGTCAGGTGTTGAAATGATGTAAATACAGCCTCAGATGAACAGCAACAATCTGATGCATTATTAAAAACTGGAATGATAATGGGGAACCATCCTCTTCCAGGAAGAAATGTGGTGGGGGGGAAATCGTAAATGATTTTGATTGGTGATCACTTAAAGGTTTGGTGAAATAAAAAAATAAATAAAAAAACAATAGAATTCAGGGCTATGTTTAACAGTGAAAGTAAGAACATTTCCACACACACAATGTGAAGGGAACTTGAGGGATTGGTTCTGAACAACTGTGTTGCTTTAAGAAAACCACTTATCAGTGAGGCTTACCAGAGAAAAAGGCTTAAAAAAAGATTGGACTCTGTATGGAAGAAGGTCATGTGGTCTGATGAGTCCAGATTTATCCTGTTTTAGAGCGATGGGAGCATCAAGGTAAGAAGAGAGGAGGATGAAGTGATGCAGCCATCATGTCTAGTGCCTACTGTACAAGCCTCTGGGGGCAGTCTAAGATCTGGGGTTTCTGCAGTGGGTCAGGTCTATGAGGTCAGCTGACTACCTTAATATACTGAATGAGCAGGTTATTCCATCAGTGGATTTTTTCTTCCCTGATAGCACGGCCATATTCCAAGATGACAATGCCAGGATTCAGGGAGTTCAGACTGTGAAAGAGTGTTTTTTGTGCGTGTGTGTGTGTGGGGGGGGTGGGGGGGTGGGGGGGGTTGTCAGGCAATGTGTTTGAGATCTAATCAATGATTTTTTTCTCATGTGACTTATATAATATTGTCATTTATTTTCTACTTATTAATTTCATCACATTTGTCTTGTCCTTTCCATTTACCACTAAGTACTTTCTCAAAAACTGGAAATAACACGTTGCCTAATATGAAACAAAAAACTTTAATGACATATAAAATCATATAAGCAATCATCTCTAGTGACATTTATATTTACAGCAATGTGCCATTACCTGACAATAAATGATTAATAAAGATATATGTACACGATACAAAACATACCATAGTAAAATATCTTTCTTACAAAACATGATGTACTTCGATCAATTTAGATAACTAAATCAGAAGACTGGAAAAAGTTCACTTTAAGCAGAAGCTTATACGGACTTTTCATTTGCTTTGAAAGCAAATATTGTTTTTGAACATGTGTAATAAAACCTTAAATTAGATCTATTTTTAGCTGAAATATATGCAACTATACATCCATATATCAAAGTTTGCTTATTTTCACATGTTCCTCTTTGGGTTCTTCCTCAGACCTGCTTGTGCACATTGATAGTATCACTGGGATGAATGTGAGGCCGTGAACCATCCCGATGAACATGACGAGGAAAAAGATCTTAAAGAACGTCCTGAAGGTGTAGAACTCAGACAGGTTCAACACTGACAGCCCTAAAACAGTGGATAGGACGCCTTGAAGGATGGGGTAACCCAGATTGGCGAGAGCATCGACAGCCCTTTCATCCTGACTCTGCTTCTTGCTTGAGACGAAGGCGTAGGACACGTGAGCGGAGAAGTCTACGGTGAAGCCGATGCAGACGGTGAAAATAATCATGGATATGGAATCCAGACTGATCATCCAAAGCGCCATGAAGCCGGTCACGCCCACGGTCACCGAACCAATCGAACAAGTCACCAGTAAGGCGCAGATGGGGTTAGGAATCAGGAGGAGAGAGACCACTAGCATCACAGCTGTGATCACGGCCACATTTTTAATGACGCTGGTCACCACTACACCATACTGGTCAAAGAAGATAAATTCCTGGTTATAGAATAATATAGATGCTACACTGCATCTTTCAGCGATGTCTTTAAGGCCAACGAGCATCTTAATTTCCCCGCTAGCATTAGAAATATTTACAGTTTGTATGAAAAATCGGGATGCGTGGATGGCGCCTCCAGTGATGTTCACGTCTTGCTTGAAGAAATGAGATGAATTAAAAAACTGAGGCAGATTTGAGAGAAAAACCTCTCTATCATCCAGGTTTAAATGTGTCTCTTGTCCGTAGACTAAGTAAGAATCTAACCAGGATGTAAAGATTTTCTTATCGACAAACTGTGGCCCTTTAAAGTTGTTGATGCATTCCTGAAGTTGATGCCTTCTGATTTTATCCCAGTATGGGAATTCCTCACTTACAATAACCATGATGGATGGACCGTAATCCGAGAAATAATCTCTGTCCTTCTTATTGAATGCTGTAACGTGGGAGTTATCAGCTGCCAGGTCATGAAGATCAATCCCCTGTTTTATATGGAAACATCCAAAAACACTTGCTCCCAAATATAACACATAAAGTACGATGACAAGCCCCTTGACCCAAGGTTTCATCAAAAATGGTCCATAATACTTCTCAAAGAAATTATTGGCTGGATGTTTTTTCTCTGCTCCTGTGTTCATGTCATAGTCGCCTCCCACACAGAAGATGTCGTATATTCTAGAGTTATTGGTTTTGTCTGATGGTATTTCTTTGCAGGTCAGCCAGTGCCTGTTGCCGGCTTCTCGGATGCCGTTTAGAGCCATGAAAGCTCCGAAGAAAGTGATAGTGTAGATGTAAGAAAAGATGATGGAGGTGGCGGTGTACAAGCAGAAATACTGCACTGACGGGAAGTCGTTCATGACGCCTATGAAGAACTTGAGGACGTCTGTCAGGGCGGTGATGGTGATGGACATGACAGCTTCTTTGTAGGTGTGAGCCATCCGCTTCGGTACCGGGTCCGTCACATGGCTGTGCTGCCAGTCTGACACCATTATGAACATGTTGTTGAGACCAATACCTGAAAAATCAGAATATATATATATATATATATTAGCATCTACATAAAATTACACACACACAAAAAAGAAAAAATCTGACTGCTTTTCCTCACCAAGTATTAGAAAAGGAGAGTTTGCCACAGTTATAACAAACGGCACTCGGAGGTAAAGCAGCAAACCAAAAGAGGAGATGACTGCGAGCACAGAGGAGACGACACCGAAGAAAGCCACCCACACCTTGTTCCTCACATTGTCCAGTCTGCCAAGAAGAAGTTAGAGATAAAGGGGTGATGCAATGATACTAAATGAATACAGATAACACAATGCTGCAGACACAGTACAGTAGATCAACCTCTCTTTATATACAGTGCAATGAAATGCAGTATGCATTTGATTCAAAGTAAAAATGGTAAAAAGGTGCACTGCAGCATTAATGGAGTATTTGAAAATGAATATTTATACAAATATAACAGTATGTGCAGTTGGTTACACAGCATGTACAATTTAGATCATTGAGGTTCAGCTTTTGGAGAAATGAGCAATTCAAACATGAAAGTAGTGAGGCAGAGCAGTAATGAGTGCAGTAATGCTTCGTGCTACGGTGGGAAGCTCAGCAGGGTCACAGCCTCAGTGAAGAAGCTCTTCCTGAGTCTGCTGCTGCAGCCGAGGAGGCTCCTGTAAAGCCTGCCGGATGGGAGGAGAGTTAAACTCCTGGAATCGGGTGGGGTACATTCTTAATGATGTTTTTTTTACTCTGCAAAGGCAGCGTTTATGGTTGATATTCTCGGCTGTGGGACACTTACGATGAGTCCAGGGTGGATCAACAGACATAACTCGTTCCTGATTCAACTCCATACATTGATTTGTAATTTGCATTTAAATCAAAACTCTTCTCCAATGAAGGAAAAAAACTTTGTCAGAAACTCCATTTTAAAACAGCTTATTAAGCAGTAAATGAAGCTTTGTTTTTCCACCATGAAGAAAGATTGAAATCATTCCCCTTACTCTACATAATATGCATGTGTCTTTCCTCAAATTAATAAACAACAGCTGTCTGTGTTCTGGCCTGGGCTTGCAGTCAGGAAACCGCTCACTGTGTGGCAGTCACTGATCACTTCTTACCTCAGGCAGGATATCACCGAGAGGCTGATAGCACAGGCATAAGTGATGAGGAATAAAGGGAAGCCATCCGTGGTGTGACTGTCAATCTCCTCCTGCTTGGATTTTGATGTGTAGTACGACACCTGGAAGAGGGCACAGCAGAAAGAAGCTGACATGTCAGAAAATTGTTTTTACACATGGATGTCATGACCCTAACTCCTTCACACTGACGACACAGCTCGGATTTCAGCAAAGTATCTCAAAAATGAAGCGTAAAATTCAAGTTAAGTCACTCTTGTGCACTCATTTGCAATCTTTCCCACAACAACATCTCGGTGCAGCCGCAGCTCCCGCTAGGAGATAATCCACCTTTACTTGGAGTGACTCATAACTGCAAAATTGTGGTAATAAATGTCACCATTTTGTTGTAAAATCAATGAATAAAAATAAATGTTTCCCTGCAGGTTTTTTTTTTTCATGTCAGGGCATCACATTCTCACTGTTTAATTAACATACAATATCTCGATTAATCACTTTTCTACTTAATCTAAAAATAGATTCTCCGGTTATAGAAAGTGTATCACAATAACAATACAGCATAACAGTTTGCTATAAATAACAATTTATTGATTCATTTATATGATCCCAGCTTTTCTGTCATGGCTGTCTTCCCAGTCTTAGTTATAGAGCCATGGGGGTGCAGAGAGTAAATGCTATAAAGCAGAGGAAGCAGATTTTTCCAGTCAAACAGCTGAGCAACGAGATCAACTCGTGTTTTTCCATCATTAGGTCTGTCCGTGTATGGTATGCCCTCATTTGGAGAGAAAACACTCACTTGGCCTTCACCTTCATGTGATATATTGTCATTAAACATTAAACAACGAAACGGTTCAAGACTTATTAATGACATTTACAAACACGTATGACCTGTTCTGTGACTTCAAGGTGGATTTTTCCACTCAAAGCAGCTCAAGCTGCCAAAAAAGGCCCAACTCTGTATTTCAATGCAGGCGTTAAGAAGAAAGAAAATCCCTGGTCCTTGGTCAGAAGCTGGGTCCTTTCAGTGTGGATGTGCAAATGTAGCTTCACATTCTAAATGTGGTAACTCATGTATCAAACCCAGGAGTTAGTGTGGTTGTGTATGATTGTTTGTCTCATCTGTCTCTGCGATGAACCCCTCCTCAGTGTACCCTGCGTCTCTCCTGATAGCAACCAGGATGGCCTGCAACCCTAAATAGGATAAAGTGCCTATAGAAAATAGATAAATGGATTGTTTAGTGAGATTGTTTGGGTGTCTTCTCAAACTGACCACTGACGCTAAATGACCAAAAAGAGACAAACATAAAGTTAATTCGTAACTATTGAGGTCATTTCATGTCTCATTCGGTAAACTTGGAATTATTTGGTTTTATGTCCTCTTGTTTTGTCATTGAATTTTTTTAGTAACTTCACACAATGACTGATTAATGTTTTCAAATGTGACCCAATGTGCTTTTTCAATGTATTGATTTATTTGTTGGGGACCATCCACAAAAAATATTAATCTCAGAGAAGAAAAGAGACATTGTACCAGATTTTACCACCGACTGATTTTCATCTGCAGTGAAACAGATATTTTGTAGATTGGGAAACACATTGGCATCGAATTGAGTAGGGACAATAGGGACATGTCCCTACCGATGTCCAGAAAGTCCTGCTGCGCTCTTCCGCCTTACAACCCATTTCAGATTATATGATTGTGTTAATTTTTTTCCTGCTAACGTAATTGGCTGTCTTCGCTGCCCTCTAGCTGAGATTCTGCTTTTGAGCCAAAAGTTTTGGTTGGCACTAGCTAGTTGCAGAGAGCAGTGCTAACAGTGGTTGGAGCAAAGAAAAGACCTTAAGATACATTCCAGAGTGAGCCAACATTAGTTGTTAAGTCACAAGGAAATTTATATCAACTGCCAATGAGTCATTAATACACATGATGATAACAGTGACTAAGTAAAAAAAAAAAAAAACTTGTTTCTTTATCATGCATCAATGTTATTTTATCAGGTGAGAGAATCAAAGCTGCCAGGGAGTTCAGAGATGCTGAGGCAGGTGAGCTTTAAATCTCCGAGTTGGAACTATAATGAAAGTTTCAAAGTCATCCTATGGCATACTGAAGTATTTACCTGACCGCCTCATCAAATTGTACAGATTTAAAAAGACATTTTGTTTGGTTGAGATTGCTCCAAAAATGGATGATAATAAATGTTTTCAATAAAAATGAGAGTAATAATGATGCAAAGATTAACATTCCCTCTAAATTCATACATTTTCTATAGAGTCAAAATGATCACATAAATGTATCGATTTTTTTTTCAAATGTATAATTACTACAAGGGTGATGACGCACAATGTGACAACACTGACTTACTGTGTTTGCAATTATATCTTTCAATGTGCACGATGTACTTCGAGTGACCCAGCTTGAAATAAATATGCCCCAGATGTCTTCAACTCATAACATTACAGAAATCATTAAATAAATCAAAAGTTAAACTGTATTCATTATAGAAAAAAATTAAAAAAAACTTGATATCAGTCTCTGAAAAGAATATTTTGCATTCTAAGCTTCTATTTGTTCACATTCTTTATCGGCTCTAAATTACATGGTACTGCAAAAAAAACAAAAAACACTTGTCTTCCTGGGACTGTGCCTCTGTGGGACACTTTCATGTCCCTAAAGTCAAAATCAAACCTAAACCGTTGGGGAAACGTGTTTTTGGGACATTTTTACTGGTAATAACACATGAAATCCACATTAATTATCATTTGAAACCCATAAAAGCACATGTAAAACCTATGGGACTGATTTTTTATGGTCAATTTTTACAAGTTAAGATTGGATCATAATAACCACACAAATTCCTTGTGTAATCCCACACGTATTGCATGTGGGTTTCACATGTGACTATATTGGTTTCATATGGAAATTTACATGGGTTTCCACATGTTATTATCATGAAAATGTTCCAGAACCACATATTTCCCATGTGCAAAAAGATGTGTTTTGCATGTGTCTCAAATATGTTTCAGATCTTCAAAAATACACGAGGTTATAAAATACATGTGTTTTCTGTAAGGGAATCCATGTCTTATCTAGTTTTATGGAAAACATAATCAATAAATAAGGAATCCTTGTTTGACTCGCCGGATTCCTTCAACCTTTGACCAACACACATTTAATCTTTCTACAAATCCATCAGTGCAACATTTCTGTATATTACTCCAGTTTTAAAGAAGAAAATAACAAAAAAATAGATAAAATATGAGCAGTATACATACATCAACGTGTTTGCTGTCCACTTCCCCCGACATGAGTGCTTTGAATCCTCTCAGCCATGATTTTGTGGCCTCCGCAGTGCTTTCCTGGTCGTCTAAGTAGTAGTAGAGTTTTACAGCCTGAGCGTGTCTAACCGTGCTGTTGGCATCTGTAGTAACTCCACCAAGCACCGAACCCAGAAAGACTGAACTAGATTTGTGTGTGTGTGCCGGGTAAGTGATGTTGGTTTTATCAGAGCTGGCGATGTCCAGGATGAGGTTTGAGACACATCCTCCATTGGCTTTGGCACAAAGTTCATTAAACCCCAGCTGCCCATTGTCCACAGTGATATTAAGGATCTTGTTATTAAGTCTGATGATATGCTCAAAGGCAGGATTTTCTAGGATACTGTCAGTGTTTGTTGACAAAGCAATGAAGGATGCAAAGTTGCCTTTGTCGAACAGCCTTTCTTCAGAGAACATGGAAAAATCATAGGGAAAGTTTTCTCTTACAAATTCTCTTGTTGCTTTTGAGGGTCCTTTATTGGGTGTGAATTGCCTCTCAAGATCACTATCCATCGTTTCCTCGAGAAAAATGAAGCCTCCGCTGAGTGCTGCTGAGACAACGATAGGAATAACGAAGAAATAAAAGGGCCAGGAGCCTACTGTTGATCCAAGTTTTTCAAAAAACCTTGACAGAGGCTTTGATAGGCAGTCTGTGCGTCGGCAGCCCATCTTGAGTCTTGTAGGAATGACACGGATGTCGGTAAACTGTATCCTTATAAAGCCTCAGGGTTACAGTACATCACTCCTAACACGCCTCCTTTGGAAAAGCCCAAAGGACACTTGATAATTAGCCGTTCCAGTAAGTAAAAGACAGTGAAATACGTCGAGTTAATGATGCTTCTCGTAAAAAAAAAAGATAAGCAGTGCCCGTACATGATAAAACAGAGATGAGACAGGCAACAAGAAATCTGAGAAAAGTCTGACTTTCCTATCGCATCAGGTAATCAGTGGCATCACATTTTATTGCTTTATGATGCATGCATTGAAAGGAATGCCATCAGTAAGTGCCTACAGTACTGTGCAAACATGTTAAGCAACTATTCTTTATTTTATCTAATTATTTTTGGGCTCCAAGTAGCCAGTCTTTCTTGTGGTTTTGTGTTATAGATCTTCAGATTTTCTGAGGGTCTTTCAAAGTTTTCCGTTTTTTCCCTCATTTTCAGTCCAGGCCTTGTAGCAGAGTATTTTTAGAGGATTATGATTGTGTTGTTAAGCCATTTGACAGTGACCTGTGACCTATATAAAAAGGCTTGTATTGTTACCTGCAGCCTGTTTCAAATACACATCATTTATTCCCTTTCTTTAGTTTCATCTAGATAAAATTAAAATAAATGATTTTTTTTTTAAATGAGGGGCCAAGCAGGGGGTCTGACAGGAAAAATGGGAAGAAAGAATGAAAAAAAAAGAAAAGATCTAAGCTAAATCTATAAAAGAAAATAGCCAATGGATTTTTCCATCAACCACTTTATACCTAGTATTATCTTGAATTGTATGGCTCTAATCACGATTGTGCAAAGCCAAATATTTCACAGATAACAGCAAGAACAATAAGCTTTGAGCCCAGTCAGGAGGTTTATCAGTATTATTTCAGCATTCTGGGACAATGAACTTGGCACGGTCCTTTTATCTAGTGACATTAGGACTTTTATATCCCTTTCATAATTTAAACAGTAGGCCAAGACATGTTATTAGCCACGTAAGCAATTGGTTAGATAATGCTGTGTGAAGGCAGCACCATTATCGATATGGCCGTATTGATGTAAGAATAACAGAGATAAAAAAATGTCAACTTTAGTTTCTTTATATTAGCTACCCCAGCAGTGTTTCTTATGTTTTATAGTTGCAGCAATTATTTTATGGCTACTTAATATCTGGAACAAAATTCCATATCATTGTATGTTATTATCCAAACTAATTTACCTTTGCATAATTCTTTCCATTCTCATTGTGGAAAACAATTTTCTTCATTTATTTTATTCTATTTTATTTCAATAATTCTCTCCTTCCCTCCATGCTGCTATTTTATGATTATATTGTTAATATTGCAATGTGTACAGTTATTATTACTTTTTAGTTTCTATCACAATATCTTAAGTTATTTTCTCATCGTTGATATGAACAGTTTTCTGTTCTTACTATTCTGTGTGACTTAAAAATCCCCCTCTGGGAAGAATAACGTGTTTGAATTGAATGTAATTTAATTGAATTTAGGTGGCACCTAGTATGGGGTGTGCCCCATACAGGTCACTGCTTTGTTGCAAAAGAGCTATTAACAATGAGCTATCAAGAGCAATCCAGCAGAAACCTGAAACAGTATGTGAGAGATTAATCTTGACCTTCAGTTGATCCATCTATTGTTCATCAGAAATGGTCTTTATTGATGGGTGGCTGTCAAGAAGTCATTCTTAAGGGAGGGAAATAAAGAGGAAAAGCTGCTGGATACCAAATGACAAAAGAACCGGACTGAAAATCAGTGACAACAGGTCTGATGGAAGGATGGATCCTCCCCAGAGCCCAAACATCAACATCACTGAAGCAGTGTGAGATCGTCTGGACAGAAAACAGAAATTGAGCTTTGAAAGTTATTCAGGAAGCCTAGATAAATATTTCTAAGGACTACTGAAAAGAAATGAAAGAAAGCTTGTCTAAGAGAGTTAGATTGTGTTGAAGAATGAAACTGGTTCATTTTCTAAAAATAGCTTTCAACCTCACGAGAGTTATACAAACTCATTTTACAACTTGTGCATTTTTACACATTTGTATTTGTGTATCAGTAATTCTCTGCACCTCCAGGTGTTTCTCAAACAAATAAAGGAATGAGGGTGAAGCAAGACTTTTGGACTGTAATGTGTAATACTAAATCAATGTGTATGTGTTTATGAACATGAGTCATTCATGACCCAAAAACAAAGTCATAAAGCTACTGAAAACTATTGCATGTCACCTTCCGTTTGTTGGAGGTTAAATCTTGTGAACAGCTGTGTAGAAACAGCTGGCACAGATGCTATATTCAGTCCTAGGTAAAGATGCTTATTTTCCCCTATGCATATATATACATATATATATATATATATGTGACGGGCGGGGTTTGGACCCAAACGCAGTACAACCACGACACAGAATCGATCGTCTTTAACAGTCTTTATTG
>JAOXYM010000019.1:2712553-2743818 GCA_028567055.1 Leptatherina wallacei
CTGCATTCAGCTTCTATGCTCCACATGTCTGGAACAAACTCCCAGAAAGCCTCAGATCAGCAGAAACACTCAGTTTAATTAAAAAAATCCAGGTTAGAGACCCTCCTGTTCTCTGCTGCATTTACATAGTTTCTATTTAATGGTCCAAATCTGTAACGTTTCTTTTAAGCTTGAGTTTTAAACTTGATCATGTTTCAGGGGCCTGAACCAGATCATGTGGGGGGGGGGTTGAGACAGTTATCAATGCTCATCACCATAGATAAGAATGAGGAAGTACACTGACTGAAATCCAGAGCGACACCTTTGTCTCAGCTCCATCTTCGTATCGCTACAGAAGCTGCTCCCAACGTACTGTTTCACCAACAGGAGCAGAGACATTGCGGACATCTGCCACGTGTAAGCATCGTAAGGATGTATTAGAACCTGCAGGGAAGAGGTTTAGAAAAACAAATCTAGGGATAGCTCGCTGTCATCCGTGTACCAAACTCACGTTGATCGTGTACTATGTTAACCTTAAGTCTCTCACTATATTTTAGAGCCGAAGAAGGTCACTTTTTCACTTTCAAGAATTCCTGTCATTTAACCCCTGTCATTCAGCCGTCAGTCTGAGCCACGCCAAGTCCTCTGAGGCGAGTCTTATATCTCATTTCACACAGATCCATCTTAGGGGTCATTGATTTCTCATTGTGTGAGTGAGAAATGGATTCTGTTTCCTTCATCAAAGAGACGAGTCGTGGCAGGCGACAGCCAGAAGCCTGATGGAGGCATCAGATAGATATAATCTCTTTCAGGACCCCTCAGTTATTTTGCTCACCTTGAATTTAATCATTACTTTTTGTCTTCAGGCTTCTCAAAGACAGTTTACAGTGGATAGGCACTTTTGTGTGTTGCTCAGCCATGAGTTTTGCATCAAAATGCAAATGAGTTCTATCCCGACACCAACAACAATCATCTTTGGGTGGCGAGCTCCTGCTGACACCTTCATTAGCTGTCCTCTTCTCTCCCTCCTCTTCCTCACACTTTGTAGAGGTATGTTAGTTGGAATCAGTGTCTCGGGTAATTAGCCGAGAAGCCTCGGGTGAACATGATGTTGAGACAAGCCGGCTGATTGTTCTGCTTTTGCTTCCAGAAAAAAAAAAAACATTGATCATGGAGAATAAAGGCCTCGCCAAGCAGTAATGCTCTTTATAAGATAACAGGGGAAAAAACAACCACATGAACACACACAAGTACTCACACTTATTTCTCTCACATTAAATTATTTTGTTTTGAAGAAGAAGAGCCAGTTTCATCCAGTCAGGGTGTATTTTAACACCTGTGAAGAGGAAGATTTACACTTAAACTTGATCACATTTCCTTTACTATAATGTAAAAATAACAAAATACATCAATTCAACCAAAGTTAGAACCATGTTTAAAACCAAATTAAGCCTAACTCGTGTCAAGGAAGTTAAAAAAATGTTTTGGGTGACAAATTCAGGTTTTGTTACATAAACAGATCCTTTTTTTTTTGCTTCTAAATTGAACTGAAGCACTTTTGGAGAAGCCAATGAACCCAGTTTAATGTAATCTGTTTCTATATGATGGAGCTTAATAATGATTTTTTTTATTATTATTGAATAGTTATTTAAGTATAACTTTCCATCTCTCTTATGTGAAGAAGCTGATTACATAAATATACATTAATGTCATAACATTGTTGGAAAACAGACTTTTCTCATCAATATTTCTCTTTTTCAGTTCATCATCTTTAAGCATTTAACTGGTTTGCTGTAATGAAAATAAATATAGACAGGTGCTTAAATTTTATATGGCTCATATTAAATTCCACTACGACTGACTTCTAACTTGAACTCTGACAACCGGTTGCATCAAAGCAAGAATTTAACCTTTGTCACTACAAAGATGGGTCAATTTTTTTTCATTTTCTTGACAACACAGGACACAAGGACAAGAGATACGACACAATGTCACAATAACAGAACAAACATGGAAGACAAAGTTGTTCATGAAGGTGTAGTAAGTTATGTAGAGTGATGAGTGTGTTGTGAGTGCACTTCACTATTTGTCAAAAAGGTAGAATAGCATCTATCTGACTGAATAACATCATATAGAATAGATTAAAATGAAGTAGAACAGAATAATATGTCAATAATAATGAAAATAATAGTAATGATAGTCAATACTATCATACCAATACACTCAATAATCTAATTCTAGAGTGGTTATCATCATGTCATCAATATTAATAATGTTAACATCACCTCTAATATCAATACCCATGATAGTACCAATAATAATACAAATATTAGTAATGATGAAACAAACATCACCACCATCATCTACCATAACCCTTTTATAATTGCACTAAGAAAAAAAGAATTGTTTTCTTTGTATTTTTTTATTTCCTTGGACGATAACAAGAAGAATCAATGATTGTTTTTTTAAATGGTTGAGGTAGCAGTTAATAATATAGCAACAAAAACCTGAAACCGTAATGGGAAAACGGTTTTGGTATTACATCCCCAGACCAAGTGGTAGAGATGACTCAAGCACGTTTTACTCAGAGCCACTGAACATTTTGCCTTACCAAACAGTAGAGCTGGCAGTAAAAGGGTAAAGCTACCAGCATAATGAGAGATCCATGACCTGGTTTTTATGGGGTTAGTCCCATGAGGCCTAGCAGGATGAAGCTGAGCACAAGGACAGTTTGAATACGATGTTGACATGTCAGGAGATCGAACTTCCAACCCTCCGGTTGTCTGATGACCAGTCTTCCTCAGTCCAATATCAGGTAAGCAAGTTTTATACGTTTATGTCAGCACCCATATTTTGCAGCTCTATTTCATGCTAGATTCATTCATTCATTTTTTCATTCATGTACATGACCAATGACCAACTGTTCCTTCTGTGAGTATTCATTCTTGGCAGAGAGCAGGAGCCTCTGAAAGAGAATTGGTTTAGCCGTCACAGGACACTAAAATAACACGAAGACACTGTTAATGACTTTCTCTGGAGCTGGTTTGAAGCCAGACAGATCCAATTCATTTAGAAAAGTCACTTATTAAACAAATGATTGCTAAGTGAACAATGAAAATACAACTATGAGCAGTAAGAGATATAAATACTATCAATCGAGAATAATAAAGCTGTAAAAGTAAACATTTTCATCCATTACGTCGTAGGATTATTTATCAAAACTGTTAGAACAAACTTTGCTCATACAATCTGCAGCAGAAAGAGATTTTTAGGATTAAACTTAACAATGGAGCCTCAGAGCCTCAATTGCTATTCTGCTCTGTCCTAAAGATCTCAGAACAGCAAACAGACATGCAATCCTTATTTATAGTTGATCATTTTAACTTAATAACATCATTAAATCATTTTAAAAACTAAAAAAAAGAAGAATCAGTTTGATGTTCTTCAGTATCTGAACAAATTTAGACAATTTAGTGTCAGAAATATATTTAACCACAGTTGGCTCAGACAAGGAGTCTGGAGTATGGGATTATTAGAGTTATTGTTTACTTTATGTATGATTCTGTGCATGTTTTATGGGTTTCATTACTTCCACTATCAGATGCTGGTCTGTCTGGTTAGGTTTAGGCAACAAAAACACTTGGTTAAGTTTAGAAAAACAGTTGTGGGTGAAGCAGAAAAACAACATTTGGTATTGGCATCAAAGAAGTATTGGAGTCATTATCTCCACCTCAATGGGATACGTCACCCTAACAAGACAATAGAGGCGAACTTGTTTAGAGCCCTGCATGAGATAGTTTTCTTAACCCCTCTGCTGTAGTTCTGACCATTCATGCCTGCTCCCACAAGATCTGGCCCCATAGCTGGAAGCAACTTCATCCCGATCCCAAAGCGGTAACAAAATAGGACAAAATGAACCCCCAACTTTTGTCTCACCCATAGCTGATCTAACAGACTCGTCTTTCTTCTCATTTGTATTCTCAGATCTTAGTAAGAGCTTCTTCTCTCCTTCATTATTATTAATTACAACACTGGTTAAAGCTAAGTCCAGGAATCCCAGTCCCAACAGACCACAGTTTATTTTCTGACCACCTCTTCCTGCTTACACTGAAACACCACCTGTACTGGTAAGATTTGTGTTGGGTTGCCTGGGACCTGTGGGATCCAAATCTCTACACAGGCCTTGTGATATCATCACATATTGTTGTACTTGTTTAATGCCTTTACAAAAGTGTTAAGGTGTCACACATTTCTTGGTGTGTTTTCAGTCTTCAGTGATTATCTATCACTGTGTCCCTCATTACACTGACTCCACAATAACTGGTCCTATCACAGCTACACAGATATCTTGTGAGACAGTTTTGGATAGTTTGGAGGATCTCATGACTTCATGATGGATTAAGATTGGAAGAAAATAAACTACAGACAGGAAACTAAAGTGCAAAACTTCAAATGAAACAGCTTCCCCGGATCTTTTTTTCTAGCTTAGTTACGTTAGTTTCCTCTTCTCTCCCTTCCATTTCCCTCCTCTCTGAAAGAACAGTTTCTATTATACCAAAGGTCCACATTAAAGAGATGGGAACAGGCTGGTACCTGCAATTATCCCTGTTCACCGAGCTGTAGGTCACTTGATGCTGAGCAACAGCTGGCTCTCTC
This sequence comes from Leptatherina wallacei, assembly GCA_028567055.1. Taxonomy (NCBI): domain Eukaryota; kingdom Metazoa; phylum Chordata; class Actinopteri; order Atheriniformes; family Atherinidae; genus Leptatherina; species Leptatherina wallacei. The sequence continues at coordinate 2,717,189 of JAOXYM010000019.1, forward strand.
CTTCCTTCCCCACCCACACATACACACACATTCATGCAGCTGCACCCCACCCTCCTCCTCCCCCTCCTCCCCCCCCCCCTCCTCCTCCTCCCCCTCCAGCCTCCTCCTCCTCCTCCTCCTCCTCCTCCTCCTCCAGACTCCTAACCACCCATTCTTCACATTCACCTGCCAAGCAGCTTGATTAATAAGGCCAACGTTCACGGGGAAGCAAACCACCGACACAGAGAGCGAGAAAGGGAGAAAGAAAGTGTTCAGAGTTGATACAAAGAAGCCCACAATTCGCAACCATGTAATATATTCATGCCTAACAATAAAGTCATCATTCATCCTGAGGATGAATGAACACACTCGAATATGGTCAGATGTGTGACAAAGCTATGGTTGAGGCACAACAACTGCGAAATATTGTCTGGGTTGAAATATATTCTCATGGATTTTTATTGTTTGTTTGTTTTTTGTTGATGATGATCATCATCTTTTGAATTTTTTTAATGCTATTTCTAGCTATTACAATGTTTCAAGAGATAAATGGTCGTTATAATTTTAGGGAAAAATTAGAAGAAAAAGTGAAGCGATATTGTTTTCTTAAAAGAAGTTTTTAGAATAAATTTAATGGAGTGAGACTGAATGTTGAGTTGAAACAATGTCCGAACATCGATTTGTTTAAAATGAATTATAAACAAATTGTTTTATGAAAAAAGGGGCCTTAAGATGCACTGAGGATATCTCTTATGATAACAAGTGATATTTTCACTGAAGGTTTCTTTCTTTCTTCATTTTTGTTGTTTATTTTGTGATAACACTTTTGTTTTTAGTTCTTCTTAATGCTTTCTGCACCCTGCTGTAATGTTTCTAATGTCTGTATGTTAAGCACTTTGAATTGTCCTGTACATGAAATGTGCTATACAAATAAACTTGCCTTGCCTATGCTTGTAAGTATATAACAGGCATATGTGCATATTGATATCATTTTCCTCAAAAATATCTAATTACGTTAACAAAAATATTTACAGATACATCTATACTGATATATGATATGATGTAGGCACAGATAGATTATATACTTATTGCTAAATAAAAATGCAAAATACTTGTTTTTCACATTTTAAATGTATCTGTATTGATAGATGATAAATATGAAAAGAACATATATATATACATTGTCCTATGAGTTGTCTTATTCTATGTAAATAAGTAAGTAGGTATGTATAATCAGAATCAGAATCAGGTTTATTGTCGTTATACGGCAAGGTATAATGAAATTCCGTCTGATATAGTTTAGATATGTAAAGCTGCTCATGTACTCTTATTTTTTTATTTAGTCATGGTTTATGTACAACATATATTAAATGTAACAATGAATTTTAGGAAAATAGGTAAGACTCAATAGATTTGTACTTCTTCCTACTGAGTTACGAACAAGTAATTGCTTTTTTTATCTTATTTTTCTCTGTGTTGAGATCTTTTTAATTCTGTTTGCCTCTGATGTTTTGTCGTTATATCCGATTCACAATTTAAAATACTTGTTCGAAATAAACATATTGTTATCCGTTGTAATGCGACAATAATAAAATAAACAAAACTGTTTTGGAGAGAAAAATAAAATCCAACAACAAAAACAAGGTCTGTTTATCAAAAATATCCATTTTACAGCAGAACCAAGCTCACTATTGATTCCTAAACACGAGCTGATAGAACAGTTATAAATCAATTTTCAAAAGCAAAATGTGCCTCATGAGATGGAGACTTATTTCAGGAAAACATAAAATTCCTTTATTGCAATGTTTGAACAGCAGCTGGAGAATTTGAAGAAGAAAACAGATTGAACCTTTAGCAAAAACCACCTTTTCTCTTCTCCCGAACACCAAAGGCTGTCAGATTAAAATGATTGATTGAGAAGATTTGGGGAAGGTTTTAGAAGTAAAGATAAGGAGAAGTTCTCTCTGTGAAAACCTGAAGAGGCAAATAAATTTAAATAAACTGGAGAGAAAAAATACTCAATAAGAATTTTTAGATTTTATACATCATTTATTGAAAAGACAATAAAATCCAGATAAATCTGGATTGAAAACAACTGGCCGTGAAAACAGATATGATTCAGGTTGGAGTCACTGTGTAGGCTCAGGAAAACTTCTGATACAACTCTCAGTAATCACAGTTTGATGCAGGTTAAAATTTGACCAGAAACTCTTGTGATGAATAGAATTTTCCAGACACCACCATCTTCACCGGCCATATTCTAGATAACCTACACATCTGTGTAGGAGCCATTGATGCTGAATGATCGCTACATGATGATAAACCTCTTTCTGCAAGTACTACAACAGTATGGCTTCACAGTAAAAGAGTTTGTGACCAAAAGAAAAAAAAAACAACAAAGGAGGAGCTGATCAATCTTGCAGCCAGTTTCATGTCAAACAACTTTGCTTTTAACGTTGTTGGCAGCAACTTCAAAATGAGCAATTTCAGGGATTGGTTTTGTACTTTCATCTAAAAGAAAAGGTTTACTTTTCTTTAAAAAAAAACAACAACAAAAAAACAAACAAAGAGGGTGTTAAAATTATAACTTCACTGCTACAAATACTACAAATACACATGCTAGTAAATCTGATCAGGATTCTTGGATTATTTCTAGAGACCACAAAAAAATAGACAACTGTATAATTTTTTATTTTTTTTTATTTACCATGGAATGCAAGCTCTTAAAGATGGTCACTGGCTGTATGAAACCTCACCATTGGCTATGTAGATGATTTTAAACCTCTCAACGAAACTTATTTTCTTCTCCAGTTCATCCATTGCCTTTTCCAGCTCAATCTTGTGGGCTTTCTGGGATGGCATTTCAACCAGGAAAGGGATCCTCTGGTACATCTGCATGCATGTATCCCACTCCTTCTTCAGACCCTGAAGAGAGGATACATGGAGGGAATCAGATGATATTTTTAAGTTATAAACTTTCCTGTGGATAATATCATCCATTTATTTTCCTGTGTTCTTTCCGCACATGATGTTTTATGCAAAGAAAAGCTTTTTTGCCAACGTGTTTGAGTACCTCCAGGACAGCTTGTCGCTCCTCGTCTGGCAGACGTTGGATGGCTCCCTGCCTCCTCTCTTCCCTTACTAACCTATCGTGCTCCTGAGCCTTCTGCTCTGCTTCTTTGCGCTTCTGCAGGTATACAGGTGTTTTACCATAATCCTGCAGATACAAACAAGACATTTGTGTTCATACTTTATGAAATCAGGTCCCCGGATGAATGATTCAGCAACAATATTCTCACCTCACTATATTTAGATATATATATATATATGTGTGCGATAGGTTGTTTTTGTTGTTGTTTTTTTTAATGTTTAAGGTATCTGACACTGATCTATGAATAATGAACAAGATGAACCGGATCTAAGTAATGTTGGAGTGAATCAGTAGTAAGGGGTGTGACGGAGTGATGAATCCTCCCCAGAAACCATCAACATTATTGAAGCAGTGTGAAATCATGTTGACAGTGAACAGAACAATAAAATCAAAAACATCCAAAGAAGAGCTTTGGAAAGTCCTGAAGACTGCTTAAAGAAATTAAAAGAAAACTTTACTAAGAGGGTTTTAACAGTATTAACGAGGCCAATACAGGCTTTCTAGCTCAGTTAACATATTTTTGCCTTATAGCCTGTATTTCCATTTCTGTTAATAGATGTTTCAGTAAACCATTCCACCTACTTCCTGTTTTCCTGGTGATATATAAGCACTCAGAGAACGCAGACCTCTGCCAAGCCAATGTCATTCTTTTTTTTTCTTTCTTTTTTTTGCCAATGATTGTGGGCATTATTGTTGAGTTAGAAGCTCTGATGGCAAACTTATCCCTGTCTCCCCATAGTAAAGAATTCTTTTTTTAAATAAATAAATCCTACATCCAGGCAGTGATCCAGATCACCCCCAAAATTGAATCACCTGTTCCTTATTCCATTCCTGAGATTTCCTGAAATCTTCATCAAAATCCATCCATTACTTTATGAGTTACGTTGCCTACAGACAGACAGAATCCTCCGCCTTGGCAGAGGTAGTAATAAGGGGTGACTCAAGTTATTTGCATAGTTGTAGATAAGAACTTAGTCCTAGTTTTTGGATTTCCGGCTAACCCTGGGATCATTTTCAAACAGAGTTATAAAAAAAAAGTATGTGAGGAGCATGTTTGGAAATTACATGTTTCATGATGTAATGGGGGGCCAGTCCAGAGTTTTCCAGGAGCTTTCTAGTTCCCTGATGGGTGTCTACTTGTATGTGTTCAGGCTTCTTCGGCACATATATAGTTGTTTCCCTGAAGTCCCTCTTGGTTGGAATTCCTATCAGAGGCTGTTCGGTTCTTGCAGGGACCGCTGGCTTCCTCATGGTGCAAAAATGGGTATGATGGGGGTCTTTTGAGTCGGTTTCTGAAAGAATGCAAAAAATACCACGTCAGGCCTCTCACAATCCCAACTCCAAAGCAGAGATGCAGACTTACAGTATAGTTTTAAAAGAGAAACTCACGTTCAGGCAGTTTGGGCTCTTTTGAGTGCTTCTTAAGGTAATCGTCTGGAGATGGTAATTCCACTTTTGCCGGTCCCATCGTTTTCATCATTTTCCCTTCTCCGTTCTGTAGCTTGCTCTCAAGAACGACAGCTGGTCTGAACTTGGATACATACCTTTGGGAATACATTTTAGAGAAAAATATAAACTAGCATTAACTATTTTCAACCAAATAGAAACAACCACTGTGTCCAGCATTTATACAGTGTAAAGCATCTTATTAGTACTTACAATATATTAGACTGTTCATAGACAAAGAAAAAATGTGTATATCCTCAAAATGTTTAAGTTGGATTTGAATTTAACAAGTTTCCCCTGAAATGTCCAGAGTTTACATTTCTTGTTAACAGGTGCTATATAAATGTAGGTGAACTGAATTCACAGTGTTAAGCGTAAGGTACAAGGTATTCAGCGTTGATGTGGTGTTTAAGTGTTCCCATTATTGCTTTGAGCAACGTAGTAACGGCCAGTATCATTCACTGACATTGCAGCTGTATGTGACATTACAGACTAATCCTAATCCGACCATGTACAAAACGAAGTATGTCACTTACCTTTTTGGTTTTGTGCTTTCAGTCTCGTCTTTGGATAATAAAGATATCCAATTATACACCGATTCTTTTGGGTGAGTATTTTGGGACATGTTGAATAATGTGGAACAAAAAAAAAAACAAAAAAAAAATCCGAAGAAAGTATGACTATCTGGCTAAATTTGTTTGACAACACAAAAGCCGCGTAGTTGCTAAGCAACCCAAGGAGCCAATGCTGCATTCAAGACAATGGTCTTTAAATAGTATATTGGAAGAACAACATCGTCCTACAGTAATAACTATACGTTGAGTACAGTAGAACATTTTTTTTTGAGCACCAAAATTAATCATGATAATCAAAAGGCTAAATAAATCTTTATTGCGTAACAATATTCAATGTTCAATATTCAATAACAATGTTCGTTTTGGTGTCTTTCAAACCAACCGTTGTTTGTAGCGGAGAACCGGAAATTCCGAGTTTTTAGCGTGCACTTGAAATAGCGCAGGATCACTCGTAGCAAGTTTTGCAATATTAAAAACACGAATTTGAGTTAGTTGAAAACGACATCAGAGGAGCCGAACGATGTTCCAGGTCACAATAATAATTTCAACTGACTTGTTGGTGCCGCATATTATTTTTGCAACCCATATTTTATGTTGTCTTCCACTGAGAACACAAAGTTTGTCCCTATATGCTTGCCGTAGTGGAACGTGTTGCGTTGTACTGTTGTTTTCCTGTTTAAAGTCAACTGTGTGGACGCAGAGTCCTTTTTAATGATTTTATCAACAGGGTTAAAGAGCGGAAAACAGCCGTTTCACGTGAGTGTCTAACTCAACAGAAATCAGATTGATAGTTGCAGAGAACTTAATGTTCTGGACGTAAAAGACCTGAAAAGAAACGCGCAGCTGTACTAACACATGGTTGTAAATATGTTTTGGAAATGCAGGTTAAAGTCCTCCTTTTGTCCATAGCCTCGGTTTTTAGTGTGTTCAGTCTTATCTTAAAGTTACAGTACTCGAAATCTCGTAGCTTTGTTCTTTCATTGTTTATGACAATATAATGATTTAAAAAAGAGAAATATTATTTGTAAAAGGAAGAAAAAGAATTTCGCCCTCTCTGATAAGGTTCTTAAATGGTCATGAAACAGTGAAAACCCCTGTAAATTAGCATATTTTTGTCATGCCCGTGTGCAGATTTTTGTACCCACAGACTCTCTCTCGTGACCTTTATTCTCACTAAAGAGAATAAAATCCACTTGTTTTCTTCCCACAGGAGGAGCAGCTACCTTTTTAACCCCTCAATGGGTTTACTGATTGCACAAAGGCTTGCAATAAGAACTGCCAGATGCTACCTGGGCCCGACATCAAAATCATGGCTTTCAACCAAAACCAGCCTCCTGGGGGAGAAGAACATCCTGCTCATGGGTCCCCCTGGAGCAGGGAAAACCACAGTTGGGAAGATAGTGGCCTACAAACTAGGACTGCCGGTCATCGACGTTGATGACGACGTCTTGGAGACGACATGGAAAATGCCTGTGGCTGCCAAGCTGGCGGCAGTGGGTGGGAAGAGATTTTTAGAAGAAGAAGGCCAGGCTTTGTGTAACTTCTCTGCTTCTGGGTGTGTTGTTTCCCTGACAGGCTCCAATCCTCTTCATGCTGAGGCCATGCAGCATGTCAAAAAGTCTGGACTGGTCGTCTTCCTGGACGTGGACACTGAGGATATCCTGCAGAGACTCAGCAGGATGAAGGTGAACAGGATAGTGGGCCAGGAGGCCGGCGTATCCATGAGAGATATTCTGCTTTACAGGAGACGGTTTTATGAGACATGGCTGGACGTGCGTGTGTTGTGTGGGACGGGAGACTCGGTGGAAGAAGTGGCGGAGAAGGTGTTGAAGGCTGTGGAGAGATATGGGCAGCATGACGAGGACGTTTTTGTATCAACCAGGTGTGTCGCCGCAGCTTTGCCTGATCGGAAAACATATTTCAGTGATGTGGTGATAGAGGGTCTGGCAGCAGATGGAGGCCTTTATGTTCCTAAAAACGGCTTCCCAAAAGTGGATCCACGCGAATGGCTGAGGTTAGTGTCCATGTCATACCCAGAGCGAGCGTTAGTTTTACTTGAAAAATGCATCCACCCGCTGGATGTCTCTCCTTCAGACCTCAGAACAATGACTCTCAACGCGTATGGGTCAAACTTTTCTAGTGAGAGAGTTGCACCTGTGAATCATCTCATCCACAATCAGTACGTCCAGGAGCTCTTTCACGGCCCCACCGCCTCGTTCAAGGACCTCGCCTTGCAGCTGATGCCTCAGCTCTTCGCCTACTGTCTCCCACCCATGTGCAACTACCTCATCCTAGTGGCCACATCGGGCGACACCGGCAGCGCCGTGCTCAGCGGCTTCAGCAGGCTGAGCGGCGGTGACAGACACCGGACGGGCGTGCTGGTGTTTTTCCCAGAGGAAGGAGTGAGTGAGATCCAGAAGCTGCAGATGACGAGCTACAGGGAGGGAAACGCCAGGGCTGTCAGCGTCCGCTCAGACTTTGACTTCTGCCAGAGGACCATTAAGAGGATGTTCGGAGAGTCAGGGCTGAGCGGTCATCTGGCTGTGGAGTACGGCACGGTTCTCAGCACGGCCAACTCCATCAACTGGGCGAGGCTGTTGCCACAGGTGGGTTGATCATCGCAGAGGGATGCTGCTAAATGAGGGTAGTGCAGATATTTGTCATAGCAGGAAAAACATTGGAGAAAAAAAATCTATTTATTAACCTTTGCTAACATGTGCGTGTAGAGGGCATCATGAAAGAACTAAGCAGCCAACACAATGACTAAGAATGTCTCTGTGCTTTTAAATAGCAAGCAGGTGCTGCGTAATCAGCTGACTGACGGCCTTGATTCAGTTAAGTTTACGTGAACAATGAGACACCTCTGCTATGAGCCCGTAAAACACAGCATATGCTGCACAGAAACGTACAGAACCAGGATCCTGAAGCAGCTTAATGGTTGATTTTTCAGTTGCAATGCGAGAAAAAAGTTGTGTTAGGATCCATTTATGGTTTATTCTCTAACTTTTCAGTGAAAAACAATCATAATATTGTGGAATTTGCTAAGATGAGGGTTTGATCTGCTTTCCCTGCTAATCTGAGTTTTTTTATGGTGTCAAAGCCAAATAAAGAAGAAAAGCAAGACAAGAGTGAAACATCATTAAGAGTAAAAAACTGATTCCATAGGGCCCTGCATGCTAATAGCTTCAACCATAACTTTAGATACTTTTAGAACTGCTCCATAAAGATAAAGATATTGCCGTCAAAGCATCTGTGGCATTTAAAATGCACTCCTGTTAATGTATTCTTATATAATATGATGAGATATGAAGTTACAAAGGTAATTTTAGCACAGAGTAAGGACAGAAACAAATGATCAACCAATCAAAGTGCAGCTGTTGTTGCTGCTGCTGGAATCTACTGAAAGTGATTCTGGTTTTAAAGATAACAGAGGGTTACCTCCAAGGCCACTAACCAATTTCCACCCATGTTTCAACATACTGGTTAGTCCTGTGTACAACGTTAGATCCATAATGTTCTTTAATTCATTCAGAAAACACATTTATTTTTTTCATGACAATATTCTGCTCAACATATTTATACAAAAGAACATGAAAGGACACAATTCAGACTATTTTAAATGAAACTATTAAAAACAATAAAGATTAAAAATGGGCTATTATAGAAGCAAAGTTGCGAATAAATAATGAAGCTAGTGATAAAAGCGAGAAGACGGGTGTTTACTTTGGTTCCCCTGTTAATAAACTTGGCATGCTACTTTTCAGAATTGGGTTTGGCCATGAGTGTGGCCAAAGAAACTTCAGAGTTGCCCCTGCCTTCTGGAAAAAAAAGTTATACCATTGGTGTGTAGTGACTTATCAAAGGTTTTCTCATATAAAATCTTCATGGCCACTGTCCAGTTTAACTGTTCCTTAAAGTATATTTTCACTTTCTTTAAACCTGAGGCACGGGAAGAGAGTTGTGCAAAGACAACAGTAAAATGATCCGATTCAAGGTCAGTAGTCCACTTGTGCAACAAAGCGGGATACTGTGACAGTAAAGTTACTGTTGCTAGATGTGACGAAGGTGGCGGCTTACTGACTTACTTACCAAAGGAAAGCCAGGAAATGCAAATCAGAACTGAAATATAATATGTTGCAGGAGCCAAGAAAAGACAAAGACAATGAACGAAAGAAAACTTTGAGTTTGGAGACTACTAAAGGGAACATTTAATAAAAATGTTTACTAGTCGAGATGATAACAGATAACGTGCAGGTGTGGCAAGCAGTAATTAAAACCTTGAGGTAAACAACAAAATGCACAAAGGAGCAAACTCTACATGAGATGCAGCTGCAGTTAGAGCAAGAAAATAGAAACTTAAGTTGTTTTCATTCATGTAGAGATGTTCCTGTGCAGAGATTTTCCATCCCGACCCCAAGTGAGACAATTTACTCATAACAGAAATTGATGCCTCATCTGCGATTTTTAAAAAAAAATATTTTTACTAATAAAATGTAGCAAATTCCTCAGCAGTATCTGCATCGTGCTTCCTGTTGTCCCCCTTATATGTCCTACAGAAAACCTCCGTCTGTGATGTACTTGAATGAGCCGCCACTGCAGGAAAAAAGACCAGAACAAACTGTCTCCTGAAAATTCTGTGTTCATGTGTGAAGACATAACCTTAACACAAACCCCTCCACCATACAGCAGGACGGTTTTATTTTATTCTGCAGCACTGATCACGGCTCTGTTCCCTCTTCCTCATCTTGCAGGTGGTCTACCATGCCTCCTGCTATCTGGATCTGTGCAGAGATGCTGTTATCACATTCGGGGATCCCATTGACGTTTGCATCCCAACCGGTAACTTTGGCAACGCCATGTCAGCCGTGTACGCCAAGCGAATGGGAATCCCAATAAGAAAAGTCATCTGCGCATCCAACCACAACCGAATCATCACCGACTTCATCGCCACCGGCGAGTACGACCTGCGGGAGCGGCCTCTCATGCTCTCCCATTCCCCGGCTATAGATATCCTCAAATCCTCCAACCTTGAGAGGTTTATCCATCACGTCTCAGACGGAAACAGCCGCCTTGTCAAGGACCTGTTCACACGCTTAGACACACAGAAGCGCTTTCAGGTTCCCGAGCCTCTCCTTGGCAGGATACAGCAGGAAGTACTGGCTGGCTGGTGCTCTGAGGACGACTGCTTGGCCGCCATCCACAGTGTTCACACACAGACGGGCTACATCATGGATACACACACCGCTGTGGCTAAAGTTGTGGCCGATAGGCTGCAGGACGGCTCGTGCCCCGTGGTGCTTTGTTCCACCGCTCACTACGGGAAATTTGCTCCCGCTGTGTGTAAAGCTTTACAAATCCAGAATATTCCTGAGAATCCTGCGGAGCAGCTGAAAAAACTGGAAATCACTGCGTCCAGACCAGGAATGCACAGAGAGATGGTGAAATGCCTAAAGGATGGAGGCAGGACGGGACACACTGTTTGTCAGGCAGATTACAGCGTGTTGGTCGAAGAGGTGGAGAACATGATACATGACTCCTTTTTGAAAGTTATCTAGGTTATTCCAGCTTTTTGTACATTTCTACATTTATTGAAATAAGAATTTTTAAAAAAGAAAGTCTTTGTGCCTCCTTCCTTGTGTCTGGTGTTTAAGCAATAGAATATGAATCGTTATACATGTAGTAAATTCAAGCAGATTTATGAAAAGATAAATACTAGAAAGATAAGATTGAACAGAAGAAAGAGGAGACGAGGATACGCCAGGCACAAAGCAACAGCACAGAAACCGGACAACCAGCTGTTACATCTGTAAGGAAACAGAAAACAACCTGCGGCGTCTGCAAGAAAAATAAAAAGCTGACAATCACTCTCCGTTTCTATTTATCCCTCTTTATTACCCCCCTCCCTTATTTTTATTAGTCAAAGCTAGCTGCATAATGTTGTTGCTCTCCCTGCTGTTCAGACCTGCTGGGATCCTGCAAATACAACTGTGGCCCTGCAAAGATCAGCTTCTGACTAGTGGGGGGGGGCAAGAGCCAGGAGACCAGCAAGCCACCCCACCACAGGACTAATCATGCATCCACTCAGAAGACAGCAGAAGAAGGCCCCAGCCATGAATCACATCCCCCCAGAGGGGCAGGGACGGGAGCTGTTAGCCCCCCCCCCCAGGTCCTGGCTGCCATCCGGTGGGCAGAGAGCAGAGCCACTCACCTCCTCCCGGGCAGAAGCCCTGCAGGAAGAATAGCCCCCAAACGTGGGGCAGTCCACCCAATGCCTGCACCCCCCCCCCCCCCCCAACCACCCACTCCATATCCAATCCTGTACACACAGACAAATATACACACTCACACACAAAACAAATATTTCTGACCTTGACCCTGATCTCACTAAAGTTATCATGAGATGTTCGACGTTCTCATTTCATTCTCAAGGCGTTGAACTATTTCCCTCTTTTCATTTGCAGAAAGATCCGTCTCTTTCCTCAGACTACACGGCAACGGACCCTTGCTTAATAGTGTGGAACAACCTCCTCCAGCAGTTTCCTTTGAGTTAAGCTCACCTGGGAAACTCGTGATCCATCATGTCTGAGATTGTTATCCGTGATCTGAACAGACAGGAGAAACAACAAGCTAAAATCCTCCACAGAAAAACTAAAACCCGAATGTTTCATACGCTCTGAATTATTTGGAACAGTGTCATATGGACTCATGCCGAATTTTCTCCGAGCGTAATAGAGTTTTAAACTTTTTATTACTTATTTATGAGGTAACATTTCCTTACTTTCATAATCTGGGGCCTACTAGAAGGACATGTACCTTTGGCTACTGGATGTAAAACCTGTGTCAACTTTAGTTTGTAAGTATTCTTGTAAGACAAAGGTCAAATGTACTTGGAAACATCACGTCACATCACTCCCTGCCATGAGGGAGATATGTCTGGTTTGCTCGTGTACTGAGCCACTCGTGTTTTTCTTTTATCATCATTGTTTTTCTCAATTTCTCCTCCTCAGGTTCGTTGTGTCTCCAGTCAATACATTTCTATACTAATATAAGTTGACAAGGGCCAACAAATGGTTTGATCTCTGCAAAGTTCAGTCCAGCTACATCAAAAGAGCTGGAAAGGAAAACAAACATCACTAATTAAAATCCCCCGAAAAAGGAGCAGATAAAATTATTCATGCCTTTTACAAAATGTTAGAAATAATTGCAACGGAAGGATGTGATCTTTAATCTTTTGATTGGTAATTAAACTCACACGGAGCAATGCACAGGTACTGGCAATGTGGAAACTCCATTTCTCAGCCTTTGTGTTGTGTGGACCACACTGAGGATGGGGGGTGGGGCAATTGTCTGAAGAGGTGAGATGCAAAAGTGTGAAAAAGCAAAGAATAACTTCAGGGTTACTGGTCTAAGTCCAGAGATCTTCTGCTTGGCTGTTGATAGCTGACGTTTTCATAGTTCCACACCATTACTGACATCACTGCCCCTGCAGGCATCTGTACCAAACATCAAAATCTCACAAAAACTAATGTATTCATTTACTTCACGGAACTTCCTCCAGAGTTATTCCTGCTGTGTCATTTTTTGGAAGGAAGCTGCATTCAGTCTAGTGTTTACAACGCCGACATTAAGTGTCAGTGTAAACTGTTATGGCCCCGTGTTAATGGCACAGTATCTGCAGCATAAACACAGCTTTGATGTTCTTGTGTAAACTGTGTGTAACCTTGTAAAGAAGTAAACTTGAAGGTGGATGGAAAACACATATTGATGCAAGGGATTACTCAGATGGGTGAATAGAGTCTCAGTCAACATCCAGACAAGCTGGCTCACATGACCCTGCATCCTCCTAATGGATAGTCAGAGACCCAGGGACACCCCACTGCTGAAAGACCGTGGTTCCTGCGGTCCAACGGTATATTGGATGACACAGTGTAGTTATAATGTAGGGGTCCAGTGTCACACAGCTCAGGTCTGTTAGCGGTCATAGAGCTTACGACAGAAACATTACCCAAAGCATACTTCCAAACAAACCCAGAAATGGTTTCAGACAAAGTGCAGGTGAGTTTCAAACTAGCAGATCTAAATCTCATAAACCTGAAGAAAGATTAGATAACAGCAGCTGGAGCAGATAAGAGTGCTCCAAAACTCCAGTGGAAAGCTGTCAGGAGGCTCGTTTTTACAGGATGTGACTGATTGCAAACAGTTAAGTGTCAATAATGGTCACGTGTGGAGTTCAGGTTTTTCTTTTTTTCCAGCTTAGTTTGTGTTGTGTTGCTTGAGATGGCTGCGATTTTCTGGGAGAACTGGTGCATAATCTGACAGAAATACTGGGATGATGATGTTTTGGCCATGTCTGCATCAGTGTCCACTGATGTATTAACAAGTCTCAGCAAGGGAGTAAGAGGTGGTTTCTTCTTTTTTCATAGGAGAAATAAAGACTTTTTAATGACTTTCTGGCCTTTAAAAGACTGCTGACCCGATTCCTGTTTTATTGAATTTGAATATTGCAGATTTATAACGTCCCCATACAATGAATTGTCATATTTACATGCTAACATTTCTAAAAATGTATTTTAAATTGTGTTTTTCTTTTCCCCAAGGCAAAACTACAGTGAGACAAGCTTTACGGACAGAGTCTGATTAGGCAACTTGAGCTGAAAACTCAAACTCTCCAGGTGGCCTGCATCCCCAGCCCCCCACCAAAGTTTTTTTTTTTTTTAAGGAAATTTTCCTGTCTTGTTACAGTAAATGACACTCCCATGGCCATTTATTGAGAATTTATTGGTATTACAAAGTCTGACATTTCTTTGAAAGAAAATTCCTGGAAATCAGGTGATGAGTCATGGATTGGGCAACATATATATTTTTTTGTTTGTTTCTTTGTCTCACAAAAGGCTTTTTGGGGGGAGATCTAAGATGAGAAAGAAGTATAAATTTCATAGTCATGCTTCAGACTGTAGTCGTTTAAATAGATGGAAAGTTGTCTCTGCAGTATGTAGAAGGATTTTTTTTCTTTCGTCTGTATCTGTTTCAATCTCATGAGTTTATGAGCCTGAGCTTTTGTGGCTTTAGATAGTAAGGCAGATGTTTGTGGACTGATTTGGATCATATTATTGCAACCAGGCAACATACAGTCACTAAATGATCCAACCGTTCTGATAAAAAACCTGAGTGTTGAGTACTTAAAACAACACTTCAGTTTCTGGCCTCACTGCTGAACTTTGTCAGATTATTATACTTTGGCACCACCTAATGAAGGCTAATTCAGCATCCGTCTTCCATCCTGTCTCTTCTCTGAGCTCTACAGTCAGTAAAAGTCAGTCATGTGTTGACTCTTGCTTCATCTCTTACTCTACTTCCTCTCATTTCCTCACCTCTAATAACGTTCTTTTTGCATCTATTTCTGAATCAGCCATGTGCGTGTCAAAAATGGACAGTGTGTTTATGATTAGTGATGCATGTGATGTTACACAATAGTTTGAACTGGGGGGGGGGAAACAAATGTTATGAAGTGTAGTTTTTCAGCCTGGAGACGCTGCAAGGCAACAACGTCTCCAGGAATGCACATAACAAATGTCAGTGTACCAACCAAATAAGTGAAAAGCATAGTTTTAAAGCAATATACGTATCTGTTTCCAACCTTAAAACTCTTATTGTGTGTTGTATTTTAATCAAAGGAAACAGAAGAAAAATCTGAAGTTCAAATTATTTCTATAGGTTACAGGATTATATTCTCGCATCTCTTAGTTTCTAATTACACATCAAATCAAATACTCCATCCCCGCTTCAACTTACAAAAACTATTTGTGATTTACTCACTTTCTCATGTTTACTGTCCTGATCTTTAACCAGATACATGTTGTAAGATAAACCTCTCCACTGGGAAGAGAAAATGCTTATACTTCTTTCTCAGGGAAAACATTTGATTACCAACCTTTACTCTCTCTGGTAGCCATATTTTAGAGAAAATATCATGAAAGGCAAAATAATTTCCTCTGGCTGAATGAATTTAAAGCTCAGAAACTGAACCAGATCTTTGTGGTTAATTTCTCCTCCATTCCCCTGCAGTGGTCTGTGATTGGGCCTTAAGCCAGTGTAGCATCACATGAGGCTGATTATCCTTGTTAAGTCTCCATGACCAAAACAACGCTTTCTTTTTACCTAAATGACTCAAGCGTGACCCTGCAGTCCATATGGCTGGCCGGGACTCTTCTGGATATCTCTGC
Source organism: Leptatherina wallacei (assembly GCA_028567055.1). Lineage (NCBI taxonomy): Eukaryota > Metazoa > Chordata > Actinopteri > Atheriniformes > Atherinidae > Leptatherina > Leptatherina wallacei. The sequence goes on from JAOXYM010000019.1 coordinate 2,732,563, forward strand.
AGTCCGGTCTCTGGCTTTGCTTTACAAGTGGCTGAAAGAACGAGGGCAACAAAACAGTAAGAGAATATTTAGTAATAACAGCTTAGACATGTTTCTCAGGAGATTACTGGAATTTATATGAGCAGAACCAAGATTTTAACTGTATGATTTGGGATTTCTGTGTCCAGATAGATATGCAAGTTAAACCTAGTGAGGTTTTTCAGATGACAGTAGAAGCCTGTTAACTTGTGTGTGTTTATGTTTCTGTCTCTACCCAAGGTTACGGCCCAAAGTAAAGGTTTACTCAAGAGAAGGTTGTTTTTACTCTTTCAGCAACGCAGCAAATGGACAACGCAGGGTTGAAAAGAGGAATTGTGGTAGGAAATGTTATAATTTTGTCCAAAAATCTGCAGATAATTGATCAGGGTCTTAGTTATGACATTTTCCACTGTTAGAAGCAGCTTTTTACAATGTTGATTTATCTCAACAGTCATTTTAATCACCAAGATTGGACATGCTGTATGTAGCAGTGCTACATTTAGCTCACAATTTCAGCTGTCTGCTCCATTATCAGTTTTTAATCAGAATAAGTTTATTGTCCCCGAAGGGACATTTATCATGCTCATCAATGTAGCTGTGCTGCAATAAATGTACAACAGATATCAACCACATAAAACAGACACGTGTCAACTGTAAACAACACGAATGGCTGCTTGTCAATAATCTGAATATTCAGGTAAGGCAACGCAAGTTTATTTATATGGCATGTTTCATGTACAGGACAATTCAAGTGCATTGCATTGCTGAGAAAACATTAAAAAGTACATTAAAAACTAAATAAACTTTAAAAAAGAAATACAAATAAAAACAGAAGAAAAGAATTTAAAATCAAGAGAAAAGGAGAAGGAAAGGACAACAGATTAAAAACATGATCAAATGAAAAATTCAAGCTTAAAAGAAACGTTACAGATTTGGACTTTTAAATAGAAACTATTATAGATGCAGAAGAGAACAGGTGGGTCTTTAACCTATATATATAAAAGGTTGGACAATAGTGCTATAGGAGCAGATACAGTAGAATAAACTATTCCACGAGAATAAAACCAAATGATATTAACACGAAACTTTGACTCCTAAAATCCTTAAATTTGATGAAGGTGCAATAACCGTTCACTGATCAATAAAAGCTTTAATCTTTAGGTGTCCAAGAGTGTCAGGTAGTATAAGAAGGGTTACAGATGGAGGAATGAGAGCTTGCAGCTCTGAACCACCTCCCTGAAGGTAACACTTCACATTCAGAGAGGAGCAAATGACAAGGATCCTTCCGGTTGTCTGTGATTTTATCAAAGATGGATTAAATGGATGGGTAGCGTTTGTTACCCAGCACCTTCATGACCGATTTAACCCCTTTTCCCATCGTTGATTTGTATGGAACAGTGGGAGAGCCAAACCAGGCCGCATCAGACAATCTGAGTCTTTGTAAAAAGTGCATCTTTGAGCCAGTTTGGTATAAACATCTTAGTGAGTTATCGATCCAGATGCCCGGGTACTTGCATGAGCTGACCTGCTCGATTTGACTATTTCTGATCACCACAGGATCATGAGATCATCAAAAACTATTTCCTTAGTCTTTTTGTTATTTAAATGAGATGGTTCTCCTCACACCATGATGTAAAATATCTTATTACATCAGAACACAAAGGACTTAGAATAAGAGTGTCATCAGACTATGATGATAAAACAGTTTGGCTGACTGCTTCCTATACAGAGAGGAGAGATCCCAGCTCCTTGAGGCACCCCGGTGCTGCAACGTTTCACAGCAGAGATTCGCGTTAACATTTACCTGCTGTACTCTGTCTCTCAAGAGGGAATAAAGTCATTTCATAATCCCTAGATTTACCTGTAAGTTTAAAAGCTTCTGAACAAGCAGACAAGGACGAATGGTGTCGAAAGAGGAAATAAAATCTACATATATAACCCGGGAGTGAGCCCCCCCCTTCTATAGGCTGCCGTCTGCCCCATACTGCAGGACCTCTGTAACTAACAGTAATCTGTCCTTCCTAGATTAAAGATGAGTGGCCAGGTTACAACCTGGAGCTGTTCACCTACCCCGAACACTACCACGAAGACATAGAAAATGTTTATATTCCACATGGGGTCATCATGAACAGGTAAGAATACTCACACCCCAGATGGGTGTTTAATAACCTGCTGGTAGTTCAGTGGTGGGATTTCTCCTGCAGGATAGAGCGCTTGGCCCGCTACATCATGGAGGACTTTGGGGACGACAACATAATGGTGCTGTGCGTCCTGAAGGGAGGCTACAAGTTCTGCGCAGACCTGGTGGAGTTCATCAAGATTCTGGGCCGCAACTCCAACCAGTACCTGGAGACGCGAGTGGAGTTCATCCGTTTGAAGAGCTACTTGGTAGGTCATCGAAAAGGAAAATACAGAACTGGATTTCTGAGCTGACCGGAACCAGAACCTTTCCCTGTGAAATCGCCAGATATGTATATAAATAATAATGCTGTTAATTCAGATCAGAGTGGACTAGATCCAGCTGATTACAGTTACTGGATTAAACTGAGCTGTATCCTTGAGATTAAACTGAATTTTACTACATTAATATTTCACAATTTTGTTTTTTAACATCAAGACCAGCTTAAACCAGACCGAGGAAAATAAATACTAGTTCAACTGGACTAAGTTCTCCCTTAGAAAGACTCTTTCAACACAGTTTGGGATTGAGAAATTAAGAAAAGGTCCATTTGGTAGATTTTCTTTTTGTATTGAACCTCTTTAAACTAGATCCAGTTCACAAGCCAAACAACTCAGAGTGGTCCTGTCCAGGGTGGATTGTACTACAGATGATAAAAACTCTTTAACCCCTCAAGCCCTGGCCATATTTTCAGAAAAAAAAAACTAAAATAGACACACTCAAAGTAAATAACGAATAGCTCCATGAGCTTTTATAATGAGGCTCGTATAGGACATGTAGGAACCTCAGAGGATGCATTCCTAGTGTAAAAAATAGTGCTCTTCTATCCTTACCTGCTTTTTTAATTTAATTGATGGAGGATAACACCATGCTAACAATGATTCATGCACATAGATACCATTGATCACCTTAAGCAATAAAACCATTTATTGCTTAAGAAGCTGTATTGTTGCTGGATATGAAGTATTTACATGCAGGCATACAATGCAGTTTGATTTTGGAGCATGACCAGATTAAACTGAACAAGGGATACCCCATCTGTGGATGGGTCCCAAAGAGCCAAAGAGTCAGTGCTTGCACTAAAAATACACTTTCAGTCTTGTTTTGGGAATATTGGGGTCTAAATTAGACCCCAATTTGAGCAACAGTTTAAAATAAAAAATCAATAATCTGTGTTATTATTTCTTTACAGTAGCTGATTAGGTCTGGACCTTTTTTTTTTATCCCTTTTAGAGGCCGATGGGGGTTCATTGGTTAAAACTTAGTTTGCAATTTGTGAAACCTAAACTTTTAGATCATCTAGTCCAGATTTGACCGTTTAAATAACTGTACCTGGTTTAAGGTGGTCTCGCATGCCAAAACAGCTGAAATAAGGATTTAAAGACAAAAATCAAACAAATAAATAGATGAATCTATATCTTATATAATCCAGGCATAACTGGCTTTTTCATCTGAGTCTTAGTTTCAATGTGTCCCTGTTCAAACACTGACTCAGATTAAATGGATCCAGCAGCCTGTGAAGTTCTGCACGATGACTCATTCATTTGAGTCAACTGTGTTCGAGCATGAATACATTGAAAACCTGTATAATACTGGGCCAAGCGGTCCGGATCTGGGGATCCCTGCCCTAGATCCAAAAAGAAAAAAGCAGAGAAATCAGAAATAATCTCTGATGATTTATTTAACCTATTTAACCTGATGATTCTGAAGCCAAAAAACAGGAGTCAAATTAATTGTTTTTTTTTCTTAACATGATTATTTTATATCAAAATGTATGAAAAAATTAGATTTTTCCTCAAAAAGTAAAAAAAATTTTTTTTAAAAAGAGTTTCAGTTTCTTAAATGTGATGAATCCCTGTTTATATCACAATTCCAACTTTTTGGAGAGTTTGAACTCCTGAAAACATTGTGAGGATTTAATCAGGTGCTCCAGAAGCCAGCTGATGAGGACTGATTGCACATTTTATACACAGAAAATTGGAAAAGTCACTTAATATTCAGAGACAGAAATGGCCCACTTTCCCCTCCCATCCTCCACGTCAGGGACCCTGCAGTCCTTAACCACCAGATGTCACTGCTGTTCCTGTATAACGAGGATGGAAGCGCTCAGACAGGACACTTCAAGGACAATTCAGGGCGGAACGACTGCAGAACTCATGGCATGAAAATACAAATGCTGCTGCCAATAAAAGCAGCTCACGACACCTGGAATATATGAACACAGAGAATGATGTAGCACTTTTTACTGTGATACCGCTCTGCAACTGTCAGCACAGACACTTGTTACACTGAGGTGTGTTTTGGCACAGAGCACATATAAACAATCTGATTTATACGTCTCCACATGTGGTCACATTTCTTCACTCCCTTTCCTGCACGGGGGAGGACTCACAACTTGTTTTTATTTCTAAGCTGGCCAACAGAGAAGTTGAATTTAAGCACACTAAGGGTCGCAGTTTGAATTACTTTTTAAAATACAAACATAAAGTCAGTGTGAAGTGAAACATAACTGTAAAAAAAGGCATAACAAATATATTCAGCCGTATAAAAACATTCCAATGTGAAAGCATCATTGTTACATTATGATGTCAATAAACATAGCGAAAAGTAGCACACTGCAGGACAGAGTGATGACGCCATTAGTCAATCTCACTGGTCACGACTGAGTCACATGACACGCCCTCTGGCTCGGATGTGTTCATGCTGTTCATATCCAAGTGATGCATCTGCAGCACATTGATTCTAACTTCAAAGCTTTACATTGTGCTTCCTTTAGGGACAGAAAAGTGCCTGTTTTTGTTTTTAAGCCTCCTTCATTCTGTGCATTCGTCATGCTTTAAGAGAAAACAAACAACACCATTTCTCAATCTACTAAAAAGGTCTGCAAAAGCCTTTAGCAATCCTTGTTTCTTTATATTTTGCTTCCAAGGAGACTTGTAATCTGTTAAAGTGGTGTCAAGCAAGAGATCTCCACACTTCGGACATTGGCTGCTGTTTCAATCCATTTCAGTCCACTTCTTATATCTCGCTGTTTGAAGAAAAGTGGAGGGGGTTTGTTGTTGTTGTTTATAAAGCCACTTAAAACTGTTATATAAACCACTCTAATATAAAAAAGAAAGCCATCTAACTCAAGGAATAAACCAGTGTTGCATCTAAGAACCAATTTTAAAAACTGTATTTTTAGGCACTTTTTTTATTAGTTAACAAGATAGCATCTTGTCACAAAGACAAACAATATTTTCTCATTTCTTTAGCTGCATATAATAAAAAAAATAGCACAATTTCTAGGATAGAAAATATAATTTATGCACAAACAAGGTGATTCCCAAAAAGTTATTAACTGAAAACTCGGTAAATCCCAGTATGGTATGTAGTGTGTACTTAGAAAAAAAAGAGAAAACTGAAGAAGTGTCAGGCCTTCAAAAAAAGCTAAACACTTATCTACAGCAGAGGGACAGCAAATCAAAAGTAATGCCCTTAAGAAAGAGGAAAAATGCAGATAATCCATCCACTGGATATGGTCTCCGTGGAAGGATGGCTGTCAATAAGTCATTCTTGAGGAAAGAAAACATGGAGAAAAAGCTGAGGTATACCAAATGACAAAAGAACTGGACTGAAAATGAGTGACAACAGGTCTGATGGAGGGATGAATCCTCCCCAGAGCCTGGATCTCAACAAAATTGAAGCAGTGTGGGATCATCTGGACAGAAAACAGAGCAAAAGGCAAAGCGAAGAGCTTCTAGAAGTCTGGAGAACTATTCCTGAAGACTATTTAAAGAGATTACAAGAAATCTTGTCTAAAAGGGTCCAAGCTGTTGAAGAATAAAGCTTCTCAGACCAAATATTGACTTTCAAGCTCAATACAATTGAACAAACTCTGTTTTTGCCTTTTATATCGTATTTCCATTTATACTTGCACATGTTTCAGTAAATCACTCCACCTATTTCCTGTTTTCCTAGTAATAAATTTAAAAAAAAGGGGGGGGGGGGGGTTTAGCTCTAGACTCTCCTCCAGCACTGCATATGACACATCAGTTATTGAACCGCTGCTGCGAAGCCGAATATGAATAATCACCATTCATGTTTTTCTCCTCTCCCAGAATGACCAATCAACAGAGGACCTGCACATCATAGGAAGCAGTGATCTGTCTTTTCTACGTGGAAAGGTGTGTGAGTTTAATTCCCTTCATTGTCAGGTTTAGTAATATTTATCATGTAGAACAAATTACCTTCACCTGCAGAGGGAGCTGTTCAGCTGTCTGTCAGGTGCACATTCAATCCCGAACTAACCCCAGGGATGGACCTGTGTGCTTATATTAGGACAGCTACACTTAAAGCTAAGCACACTCTTATACCCCAGATTGTCTTGAAAGCCATCCTTGTGCATACTTCACAGGCATCACATTGTTAAAGGGCTGTTTTAAACGCTGTTAATCGGTGCTGTGGTGGCACCTTCATGACAACTAAGTGATGACAACGTATGTGTCGACCTGTGTGGCGGACTGTGCAGATTCTTGGGTTTCCAAGAGCTGAAAGCTAGCATTGTGCCACATTCCAGCCCCTTACAGAATCTGACCCACTTTCGCTTACAAGCCTAACACTAATATTGAGTTGCAACCATCAGCCTTAATGTACATGAAAGGGGTCGGATTTCTGTCTTTTTCCTTTCATTTTGAGGGAGTTTGGGTGGGTGTATGTGTGTATGAGAGTGCAATCCTGAAAGTACACAGACAACCGTGGGTGATCCGGAGAGTAGAAACAACCAGTGTGTAAATGTCATACAGAGGATCTCTTTAAATGAAATAACTCAGTCCAATAAAAACAAGTTACTCTCAGTTCAGGGTGTTTTTTTTTTTTTTTTGTTTTTTTTGTGGGAGTCTTTGTGGGTTGGACTTACTTTCCACATATCCCATCAGATTGGTATCTGGGAAGTTTTGAATCTGAGCCCTTCCTGAGCAGTTTTTGTGGGACAAACACCAGCTTTATTTATTGTTTCAACCAGATAAACAGTATCGCTCACTTTACCTGCCAGTGGTTTTAATGTTATAGCATATAGGCCTATGTGTATTTAGATCTCCTAATCAAACATACATTTGAAACTTGTCTTTAAATTCAATCTGTTTTTGCACAAATAAACACAAACTAAACTCACATGTCTTCATTTAAACATATATATTTTGTGTCCACCCCGCAGGACAGCAATGTCATCAGATTTTGTATAACAAGGAGCAACTGGTTGTATTTTGTCTTTGGTATCTTTTAGTGTCTCCACCTATCAAGTCCAGAGGCACTGACAAAATGCACCTTCTGCAATTTGAATAGACAAAATACAAGCAAATGAAACACGGCTGAAACCTGCTTCAAATAGCACACACTGCAGCAGAAGACTGAGGACATATTTGCCTTTCAACCTCGTGTTTGGTAACCAGCTCTGTTGTGAGCATAATTGTGAACTACACTTGCTACCAGAGGATCAAAGCTTCAAACACACATAAAATTCACGAGGCAACCATGATAAACATGCAGTGTAATCTAAAGCAAGTTTATTTTCAGCCGAAGTGTTTCCAAGGTTGCTAGAATGCAGTGGAGTCTCGTGAGCTGGAAGCTGAAACTAAGAGAAAATATGTCATTTTCTGAGACCGCTATTAGATGTTTGTGATTTCGTGAGACGATACTCACTTAATAAGATGTTTGTATGTTGTTAACTGTAACTGTTAACTACTTTGTACAGCTGACAACAACAATACAAACACTGGATGAATATAACTATAAGAAGACATCAAGGTGCAGCAAAGATGGATTCACAAAACCTTTACTATTTATCTCAGGATGACTTGTAATACCTTAAACTGTCTCATTAAAAGATGAAATGAATATTAAACTAACAACATTGTTATTATAGCTCAGTAAATCTGCAACAGTTAGCAAAATAGGACATTGTAGCCTAACTAGCCTGTCCCTTTGAGCATGTTAACCAATGCTAGCATTAGCTTAAAGCACTGCTGTAATTAAGCTGAAAAACATTATTTTAAATCATCACCTGACCCCAAAGCAAAGCAATTGAAACCACACAACAAAGTCATCACCAACTCTTTAGAAATGATGCTGAAACAAAAGCTCGGTAACGTTTAAACATCTGTAGTTTTAGCCTAGCTCCCCACGGATTCTCCACTGTCTTTTCCCAGAGTTAATAAGGGTTGAGGAACTTGTTATCCAAAGATGTAAAGAGAACAATAAACCCCAAACAATAGTGGATTTTAAATAAATAAAATTCCAGTGCACTTTTGTTGACCAGCAGAGTCGAAACAGGTCGGTTACGTTTGAGTTTGTGTGTTTTCTTTACTTTTCCCAATCAACTCATTGTCTCAATATTACATAAGAGTATTCAGGTGTGGAACAGGAACATTGGCGGAGTGCCTGCATTCTCTCAGATCACTTTCTCTAAACCATAGATACTCTGCACTGCTCTTACAAAAGAGTCCCCACAGCCGGAGGAACAAGAGTTCATTTGGAACCCAGCAGCAGGGAAAGCGTGCAGCACCCAAACAGTCGAGTGACTCTTGCTCACTGTACAAACAGATGTTTATTGGTGCGGGGAAGAGAAAGAGTTGTCTGTGTTTTTGTTAAGGTGCCGAGGATGCTGCCAAGACAGTTGCTATGGAAACCATCTCTAATAAATCCAAGGAAACAGCTCAGTCTTAAGTTTCACTTTGCTTGAATTGTGTTCAAACTCAAAGATGATGTCTTACTGATGTTGTTTTCCTCTTTTTCTTTTTACATTACCCAGAGTGTGCTCATTGTTGAGGTGAGTGTGTGTTTATACATATTGAATTACAACCTTTTATGCTTTTGATTTGATTTATTCACTCCTCTATCTAGTTACCTGAAACGCTTTTGTTTGTTTTGTTAAGGTCCACAAAAGGACACACAGAACTTCTTTTTATCATTTTTTAGTTTTAAAGGTTTCTGAATTCAAGTCACAAGCTCATTTTTGTTGTAGATTACTGGCCATTTCTCATAAGAATGTAGCCTACTGTAAAGTCTGCAAAATGCAAATTAGAAAATGAAATTTGATCTGTTTCTTAACGAATGGTTAGCTAACTTCAGTGCCATGTAATCTCAGTGTGTGATAAAATATGGTGCGTTCATACCACGGAAAATCTTTATGGATCCTTTTTTTTTTAAATTGACATTTCTATCAGTAACTGAAGACATTAAACACCAAATATACAGCAGAAGGCAGTGATGTGGAAGTTCTCCATGTAACAGGAAACTGTAAAAAAAAAAAAATAAAGCTGCTGTCTCTTTATCGTTTTATCTCTGCTCTCAAATGTCCCACGCTCCTCCCTTGTCATCGCTCCCTTTTCCCTTTGCTCTTCCCTTCCCTCAGGCCATAGTCGACACAGGAAAGACCATGAAGGCCCTTCTGAAGCATGTGGAGACCTTTGAACCCAAGATGGTCAAGGTTGCAGGGTGAGAAGGTTTTTCAGATGTCTGTGTTTTCCCATCTAACGGGAATGTTGAACGTGACGAGCAGAAGATGGCTTGTTCACAGTCACTATCTCGTGTCTGTGGGAGGCTCCTGAGCATTTCCGAAGATCACAGTGACAAGATAAACATCTTCCCACACACACAGTTCATGTTGAAAGTTTATTTCCTTTCGGATTTCTGACAACAATACAGAAACTTCAGCTCACCTCAGTAAAAGCCAGTCAGGGATTTGTTTTATTTGGTGCTGTAAAAGTTAAATAGAAAGAAGTATTGCACTGTTGTATCTTAGAAATGAACTCAATGATTTATGCGTTTCAGGCTGCTGGTGAAGAGGGTGCCCAACATGGCTGAAAGCCTGACAGACTGTGAGTATCTACTGGCTTTAGTTCCACTTTTAATCTTAAAACACATGTTGTGAGGATGGTGTCTGCTCCACTCAACAGGAATGGACATGTCAAGGTTGCCAGGCTCACACACTGGACTCACAGTATCTTCATTAAAAAAGTTTTGGAATCTTGAAACTAGAAGTCAGAAAGTCTTTTCTCATATAGGGTAATAATGCCAGAAAAGAAGAGAAAGAAAGAAAATCAAATCAAATTAAACACCTTGCAATTTTGCATGTAAACAGAAATAATCATTTTAGATGATGGAGACGAATGAATTATGGAGAAAATATGCAAATCCCTTTCAATCATTCTTCAAATATCATTAGGATCATTCACCAATAACTCTGTCAGATGTTATTGATGGGTACCAGTCTCTTTGGAAGATGATAGGTGCCCTAATTTGCATGTAAATGCCCATAAAAAGTCATGAGGCTAAAAGGCTGTAAGCGCACACAGAGGTGAGACAGAGACATGGAAAAATAACAAAGACAATGCCAAATTGAATTCAATAATAATAAAATATCAGGATGCATCCATCCTCATGGTGTCTTCAGCGGAAACACCAGAATGAATGTTCATCTCTGCATACTTTCTTCAGTTTTAAAGCACATTGCCACCAACTTTCATAACACATCCAGCATCCTTTCAAGATTTGGTGTGCTCAGGGGTGGCGTGAGTATGTGCATCTGATGACAGTAAACCTCCTGGTGAGTCTGAAGAGAAATCATTATGATAAAGTGTTTGTTGGACTTGCTTTTAGCTAAGAACAAATCCAGGTAATTAAGATTTTTGTGAATGCCACAATCTTTGTAAAACGTCCATTTTTCACCTTAAAGAATCCAACTTTCATGAACACTGGTTTTGTAAATGATGATTAAACGTCTTTTGATTTTGTCTGAATAAACATAATTATCAAGCTTTTCTTCAAGAACAGCCAGGGCCGGTCTAATGCCCCTTTCACACTAGCACCTACTCAGCCCAGCCCGGCTCAGCCTTCATTCAGCCGACTCCACACCACCCTGGTTTCGTCTGTTCACATTACAGTCGCGGCCGTCCTCAGTGTGAGCGGGATCCTCATAGCGAGGTTTCATGAAGTCATTTGTTGGCGACACACGCGCACACCGCTAGCAAGCTAAGGAACGTCCTCACTTCTATATTTGACCACGGTGTTGGTTTTCCAGA
>JAOXYM010000019.1:2767640-2787152 GCA_028567055.1 Leptatherina wallacei
GAAACAAAAAAATGAAACGTAAAACATGATTTATGTGTTTTGTTTGCTACTCTTTGGCTTCTAGCTTACAGAGTTTTTGTCCCACAGTGATGAGACAGATATCTTTGTAATCAGCAGAGTCTCTGCTTTCATACGAAACCTTGTTTGTGTGGTTTTCTTAAAGTGGAGAAATTGGCAGAAGCTCTAAATAGGATAGTGCTGTTCTCATGTTCTTGTGACATTCTCATATATTGCTTGAGGTTTTAACTGCTTTTGGTTCGGATGCCGACGCTTGGTAGTCTATTAGCCGAGTTTCTCCTTGTCATTTGGACATGAAACATGTTAGATGTAAGAATCGGTGCTTCCTAGCGTGTGCAAAGATCTCCGGTTCTGCACACATCTCATGCTGTCCCTTGTACAGGGGGTTCTTATAAAGAAGAGGTTGATATTGACATATGAGTCATTCTAGCACAAAAAGTCTACAAGCCGTAGACAACTTGCCAACAAACCAATCATGAATGTATCTTTTAGCATTTTGTTACCAGCTGCCTGTCACAGAGACACATAACATGGTCTCCATTTCTTCAGTTTCCTCTGTGTTACAAACATAACATTGGCAGACAGAAAAATGTGTTTTGCACAACCAAAGAGATCCCAAAGAGCTGCTATGTAAAAACTTGGCATGACATTCACTGTGTTCTTAAAAAAATGTGAGAAAACTGGACAAGAGGAGGGCAAAAGAAGAAGAGGCAGGCCTAAAGGTACATAATTCTATATTTTACAGCAGAAGAGCGATATCTGAAAGAGATCCATTTACTGGTCACTTCTAATCATGGGGAATATCTCTGCTGAAGGGTGGCTGTCAAGAAGCCATTGTTGAGGAAGGGAAACAGAGAAAAACAGAGAAAAAGCTGAGGTATGCCAAAATGACACAACTGGACTGAAAATCTGTTGCAACAGATTTTTTATCTCCATTGATTTTTTTTCACTTTTTTCAGCATATCCCTTCATCTCCTTCATGTTTTCTTGTCAATATGTTAAGAAATAAGAAGTGGTTCAAGATTTTGGCCCAGTGCTGCAGTCCTGCTGATTATTCACCTCTCCTCACCCTTCCTATGAGCTTGCTCTCCTCTCTGCCCCCTGTTGCATTTAGGAGTTCTCCAGGAAAGGCATCCCTGACATGTTGGGTATTAATAGCCAGCATTCATTCAGAAGTGCAGTGTGGAATAGGAGACCATGGAGCGCTAAGCATGCTGACCTCTGAATGTCCCTGCACTTCCACACAGAGTGCGTCACGCTGCCTCAGGTGGCCTGACACTAAAATCTTGTAAATAAACTTTCTTGAAGGATGTTCGTTTAGTAAACTGATGAAATATTGGCACATTTTCAAAGACAAACAGATCCTGCAACAAGTTTATTCATCCCACTGGCTACAAATTTAGGACTATGAATCGGATGAGGAGTGTGTAAGGCTCAAAGGCTTTCTATGTTCAGAGAATGATGTAAGTGTATGAGCATCTGAACATACAAATATGGATGTTCTCTTCCTTATAAAGTGCTCTTTGTCATTTTATCTAGTGTGTATCAATTTGTCTCCGTATTGACAGAAGTCAGCTTGGCACCCTCACAAATGCTTCATATCTCTGACATGCCTCTTTGACTTTTTCTCCGGACACTCACACAGACAACTCATTGTTTGATGCATCCCCCCCCCCCTCGCTCCCGTTTTTCATTTCGCCATGGAATGCCTGATGTGAGGAGTAAAAAAGTCTTGGTGTGTTGAGCAATGTGACAGCTCTGCTCTCTGGCTTGCCCCTTCCCCTAATTTAATTTTAGCTGTGCTGAAAATTGTTTGCGTCCCAAGCTGAACTGATAGGCCTCTGTTTCCAGTGAGCCTCTGCTGTCCGAGGCGCTGAAAACAGCCTTTGTGTGCCAGTAGCACAGCACCAGGCCTCATGAAATATTTACAGGCCAACACCTGGTGTGTGATTGATAAAAGGGAGCCAGGGAACCGGCAACACTGCCACCAATAACTGAGTGGGCCAAGCTCTATTAACATGTTTGCTTTGTAATGTTGTCCCTTTAAAAATCTCATGAATAACTGTGTCATATCATTCAAACAAATAATCAAAAATAATCACAAGCAAAGTGCTTAAATCAGATTTTTTGATCAGTTCATCTTGGAAGTGATGTTACCTGCGGATGCCTGGTATACAGATATATTCAAACTCAGTTATGCTAGTTGTTGCAGAACACCAGAGTCAGACGCTTCTACTGATGCTGCGTTTACCAGACGTGTGAAGATGCAAGGAGGTCTGGCTGGTCTGTTTTATTTTTAACTCAGTTTTTCATTAGTTCTTACAACATTATCTGTGTCTCTCTAAAGAGGTGGTTTATTGATGTGTGCTATTATCGCGGTTGCTAAAAAAACACAAGGATGAATATTAGGGGTGTCACTATATTGGCAATATCAAGATATCATGGTAGGTAAATTGCCACAATATTGTCGTGGTCCTGTCATGGTATAGAACAGTGTGTCTTGAGGCAAAAATAATAGTTTATGAGTCCGATCCAGCGGAGCATAACATACTAAACTACATAGACCATGATCCTTGGAGGCCAGTGCGCTCTTTTGAACCAATGGGAGGGCATGCAGCCCACATATGACAGAAAAACAAACACGGCATAAGGTCGCTAGATTGGTGAATACAGCATGGGTATTTTTATTTATTGAATAGGCTGTGTTTTAATGCCTAAGGGAAGTTTATTTGATATAGTACCCGGGTTGTCTTTTCTCTATAAATATATGTTGAGTTCTTACTTGAATTTTGCACTTCAGCATATGTTGTACCAACGACTGGTCAAAGCATATTTATATTTTCATTCTTGTTATTGTGAGGTTCTTTACAATATGAGGTTTTTGCTGACATCCAGTAGCAACACATGGGTGTCTTAAGGACTGGTTCTGAGGGACCATCATTTGGCCTCTTTACTGTCAGACTATCAATTTAAGAGAGGACTTGGATCACTGCAGCAGACCTGGAGATATCAGCTTCGTCTTCCCAACTAATCCCAAAGGCCTAATTACCCACATCACATGTGCTTTGTTTTGTGAAACTGGTCACGGTGCGTGAAATAACTTAAAAACATCAATAAACATGCAAAAAAAGATGGTATTATTTCAACTTTGATTGTTGTCTTTGTGAGGGAGTACACAAAACATGTCACTGGGGGGGCTTAAACAGCAGAGTTTGTGTCAGAGGGCTTTCTGTCACACTCGCCTTAACCTCAAAGAGCTACTTGGATTAATAATTCATAGATGAGGAAAGCAATTATACAAGGGTTTGCATGCATCTGGGTGGGGGGACCCTGGGGACTCTAATTGGCCCACCTGCTCTCTGTCTCTGAAGGACTGGCAGAGGTGGCTGTCTGGGTGTCAGGGTGGTGTGTGCATTTGTCCTCTCTTTGTTAGGATGCCTCTGGCTCTGTGCCTTTCACATGGGGGGGATGGCTTCCTCAGTGGTTCATCGACAGCCGTGTCAGCTGGACGTCCCAGTACTGATGGACCACACCCAACACAGCAACACAGCAGAGTGGCTGGCAGGAAATAACCAATCTTACCCCGTTATTGTGTTTTATCACGTTTCCAGAACAACTCTGACTTATTCATGAGATTTTTTTTTAGGTTTTTAAACTTTTTTCTGTCAATGTCCAGTGGATTTATAGAATGAACACAAAAGTTTTTCAAGATTCTAAATTTCAAAGATGGATTAGTTTTACCAGTTTGGATGAAAGATTCCTACTTTCTAACATTTCATAGACATATTTCTAATTGTTTCAAGCAGACAATGAGCTTCAGATTGATCGTTTGTTTAATCTCTTAGTACCAATACTCTAGAATAGAAAGATGTTCTTTGGGTTCTTGTTGTTTTGTAGGAAGTCCCTGTTTTGGCCCTTGGTTTGGACCTGTGTTGTGGGCCAGCCCACTATTTTCTGGGGTTGCTCTCTGTCTGTCTTGCTCTCTTCCCTGTCCCTCCATCTCCATTTCTCCTTTGTGGGGAGGAATTCCAGGCTGTTGGCCTGCACTATTGTGCCAACATTAGCATATGAAAGCATTTGAGGGGCAGTGAGATGAGGCGGGAAAAAGGGAGGGACGGAGAGAGTCATAAAACTTCCAAATCATTCCCAAGCTGACATCTGAACCGTAATCAGCTCATGTGCCTGTGCGGTACATATTTCCATCTTTAGTGTTAGAGAGGCCGAGATGGTCTTCTCATTTTGTTTCGTCCCATAGATGATCTGTAACATTTACGAGGAAATGTATCTTTTCATTTACTTGCCTTCGATCCATTGATTTTCATATTGACTGGTCTTAGTTTGCTTGTGTTGAGCATAAAATCAATCGATCAGTCCATCTAGAGAACTGGCTTTGCTGTCTTTAGATGTGATGTTGTGGCTTAATCTTCTGTATACGAGTCTCTCTGGTCCTTTTCAGATTATTCAAAGTAGTGATGCTTATTTTATAACAAGACCTGTAATCCAGCAACAAGCATACAGGTACTAACAGCTGACAATATGTCAATGCGTGGAGATGGATTCTGTGGTTAATGCACTATAACTGGTTTTCAGAATGAGCTAGAGGAGGCTGGTTGATAACTGTGTTAGTAGATTTTCAGACTTTTTTACTGAGGTGAACATTTATCGTGGTGCTGACTTTGCTAAGTTTACTATAAAATCACGGCCCCCCCCCCCCCTACCCTGGAGAGCCGTCGGCCCGTCTGGACTGTTTGGTGTGAGTGGGTACGTTTTGTCACTTTCAAGAAATCACAAGTCGAACGTGCCAAAGTTCCCCCCCTCTGTCACTTTGCTGAATGAAGTGTGTTTGTGACAGGGTGGAAATATGATGTCGTCCTCCTTGGCTGAGCTGTAATATTAGCCAGAGCTGTGGAGCCGTGTGAGTTGAAGTATTTTCTGGCTATAAACATATTTCAACAAGGGAACATTTCCAACTTTAAGAAATCAGTAATTGCAACAAAGATCCACTGAAAACCTGTGTTCAGTAGCATGAGCCTCTCATTGTGAAAAGATGCACAGTGATCCAGCTTGTGGCTGGAATTTGATAGAAAATAATTTCTGCCTAAATGGTAACACATGTGTATATGCGATTCATTGAAAGAGACGTAGCTGTTGTGATTTTCTAATGTGCTTTTGGTGCTTTGAGCATTACAAGCTAAGTGTTATTAGCTTTAATTATATTTGGAGACATGTCTAAGGCTAATATTTACACTGAAACGATCCAAATGCCCTCCAGGCTTTAAGAGAAAAGATTACATTTTGGTTTGAACCCACCCTGTAAGACTGATCGAAACGAAGTGAAACTTTGTGTGGTGTTTGGATGCTTTGCAGTATAAAACCATGAAGTAATGCCTCCCACTGAGGTAAGTTCGTGTTTACACATAATGGGGAGTTTAAGCTTTGTGACACAGATTGTAGATTCTTGAACATCTGAATATTCTAATAAGATCTTCTTACAAGCAGCACACTGTGAAAATCAGTTTACTGAAACACATACCCAGTGCATACATTTAGAGTTAATCTTTTAGAGTAGGGAAAAGCAATTAGGTCACAGAAAATGGTGAATCAGATTGTACTTAATACTCAAGAAAATGAAGACGTGCCCTCTTGCTGCATCATCGTTCGTTGCTGCGTTTAACGGGCTGCAGTGCCGTGGCACCGCCTGTGGCCGTAAATTTGATCTGTACTGTAGTCCTCAGCAGTCGTAGTGAAAAGAGGTGTGAACAGAATGCTGATTCACCTCATACTGCCATAGTAACCCTTCACTAACCCTCCCCACGCAACCACACAGACACATAATCCCGGTGACATATGCACAGTGCTGCTGTAAACACACAGTTGTGCTGTTTCTCTTTTCAGAACAGAAAAGACAGAAGTTGTCTCCAGATGCCTGGTTTAACAAATCCAAGACAAACGCCTCGTCCTTGGAATGTAACCTTGGTAACACAGACAGGGATGGCACATAAATATGCCTTTCCTCTATCATTTTTCGAGAGCACTATTCCCTTAAGCTGGAGAAGGCAACAGGGAGAGAAGACAGTGGAGGTTGTGAATAAGAAAAATGTGGATGCTGCTGAGTGTGCTTGGCATCGCTGCTGAGAAAACAAGCTTGGAAAAGATGCAGCTCTCTTTGGTGCAATGCAGACGGGGCTCAGTATGGGTGGGGGGCATTACCGGTGGGTGGAGCTGTGTGAGCATGCAATGCATGTGGGATTGTTTTCATTGGAAGGTGGCGTTTTGTTTTTCATCTATAACTGTTTACACAGGTCCTTTTGCTCCCCACCACTCCCCTTTAGTCTCTATTTAGGTAATATTGTAAATATCGCTGACAGGCTGCAAGAGATGAGGGTTGCTATAGTGATGCTTTTTTTTTTCTTACTCATCATCTTACACTGAGTGGTTACGTCATTCTTGACAGTAAAAGGGTGGAGCCACGTAGGGTTGAATAATCCTACTGCAGAGTCGTGACAGAGAATCTATAGATCACTGGTGTGTGTCGGTCACCCTCTCCATACTCCACCCTCTCACAACTATCAGAGCAAAACACCCATCCTCTGCAATCTCATTAGGCTGTGATAGATTGGTCAGTGACTAAGGGAGAATATTTCTCTTCCAATATTTGTCGAAAACTTATAATAATAATAAAAAGACCTCACCATGTCCTTCTTCTGTCCTCCCAGCTCAAAAATGTTGAGCCCACCATATTTTCCTGTTTTCCACAGACAGCCCTGAGGCATCACGGTAAAAAGGGCGCTTACTGGCTTCCTGTTAAGAGCCAGAGCACGTGATTGGGCAGGCAGCACCCACAGTACAGGCTTCGGAGTGATAATAATGCCCTCCGTCCTCCAGCAGTCAGCCTGTGTGCACCGCTTTGTTCTGACGCTGATGGCTGCATTAACATTCAGAGCACATCCACACCTATGACCGTCTGACAGAGATGGGCTGAGCCCTGATCTATAAATCGGCGTTGATGGATTGCAATCAAAAGCAAGCTGACAGTGTCACGGGTGATGTCAGTAGTGGAACATGGCGCCAAATTAGCTTAAATTTGTGCAGTGTTCACATGCATCTTGGTTTTCCCCTGCAATTGCATTCCACTGGCATTTTCTGCTTTTCTAACACAAACGACATCCATCTGTTTTCCTTTTCTTTTTAAAAGGGGTTTTTGCATGCCAGAGTGTGTGGATCACTAGCTGACTGGGTGTTTACTGGGGCGATGGAGAATGCAGTGGACACTCCCTCTTGTAATATGGCCCATGCATGAATATAAAACCATCTGATACAGACAAAGAAAATATTTGAGCAAATGCAGAGTGGATGGAAGACGATGCAAGCGTGAAGAAAGATTGTCATGTAGGTGGCGTAAAGTGTGCAGTGAGGTGCAGACAATAGCAAGGGGGTAGTAGATGAAGAGAAGGACGAAGAAATGAAGAGTATGAGGTTTTTATTGTTTCCACCTGTTCTGGGTGTGGTCATCATGGCTTTTAGACCTGCTGTGTTCAGCATTGCACCATGTCCCCCATCACAGTCTCCAGGCCGTTCACTAAACTTCTCTGAATGTTGTTTCTTCATAGACTCACGCATGTTTGTGTGCCAGTTTAGAGCAATGATTCTCCACATTTTTCCATCCAGCTCCCCTATTACCCCCACTATTATGATGTACAGTACCTGTCAAAAGTTTGCACACATTTCCCATTAAATCCAATGGGAGAGTGTCCAAACTTTTTATATAAATAGTTCATTTTAAGAGAATAAAAAACATGGTTATTTTTGTGATTAGATGCCAATAGAAACTGTTTTTAATAATATGTAGCTTTTTTTTTATTTATCTGGTTACACGTGGCATCTTTAATTATGTCTTATTTACAAAGCATCCAATGAAAAGCTGTAATCCTACTACACATTCTTACATAACAGCCAAGGAAAACGTTGTAATTGTGTTATACTTGGGGTAAAACAAGGCAAAGAAAAGGCCCTTTGCTTAATTTTCTAACTAATTATCAAGCTTATCACTATCACACTAGTGAGCTCTGTGTTTGATAGTTCCATACCAGTTTATTTTACTGAGGGTTGAATAGAGGTCTGTTTCAGCTGTAGAGCAGCAAAGAGTTGGGATTTGTAACAGTAACCCCTGTAAATGGGGTTACAGCTAAAAAAAACCCTGCGATTGCTGGATTTGGATTGTATATGGAAGACCTGGCTAAATCCTGATGGATTGAGTACGCTAAGAAACATCAATCTTGTCATGTGGAATACCAAAATTCCCACGGCCCCCCCGACATTCTCTGATCTCCTCCGCTGAGAAATACTAATTAATAGGATTTAATCATCACCATTTAAAAACCCCTAAAACGTAAATAATGTACATGCAGATTTTTAGCATTTAGGGTTAAGCTTCAGTGTACACATCAGCTGCTGTGAATGTCATTTCCTTCACACAATGATCTATTGAAATGTTTGGAAACCCAGGGAGTGGAATTCATGTCTCCAGGCTGTAAATCGAACTTGAACTTGTTGTGCCGTTTGTGACGTGTTTTATTCTCTGCTAAGGGTCAGCTGAGGTAGAGTGACAAGGGTGTAACTATGCCAGCACTTCCTGTCCCGTTAGGGTACTGTCACAACAATTTAAGCCACAGTACAATAGCTAGCAGTGTTGACAATCTCTACAATAAAAAGATAAACAAAATAAATCATTTTTACATCTGCACATCAGTTTACAGAGGAGCAAAAAACACCTGCAGCTTTTTTTTTTTTTTTTTTAAAGTATAAATCATAAATAAAACAGTGTACAAATAGGACGGAAAATGCAACAAATACATGCAAGGCAACCAAACAGTTACAGGAAGAAAACAGGCAGCCAGATGGTTCCATTAGCGAAAACATGGCTTGAATTGGCTTGTATTAGCCAAACTGAATTATAAAGTATGGATTCAATTACTTGACGTGATGCTTCACTAAACAGCAGTTTTTTTGTGATCACTTTGATTGATAGATTGTGACACAGGGGAGTGAGGTGGACAGTTTTGTTAGTGAAGTCTTATATTTTGGCATGTGTGAATGACAATGAAAATGTCGCTGACAGCTGCAAAGCTTATAAAAACACCACTTTAAAACCGAAGCATTCGGCCCTCACCACATGATACTCTTCTGGCAGCTTTTTGGTGCAGTCTTGGTCTTGTGGTTTTTTTCCTTCTCTCTCATCTCCTCATTACTCAATTAAGCAGTAAAACGCATGTTAGGTCTAACATTAACTGCATGTCGGAGCCCCTGTTGGGGCAACAGCAGTAAAGATCGACTGTGGGCTCTTATGTCATGCTCCATCAGCAGGGATGAGACTTTCTGCCTGGTTTGCATTTGACCAAAGTGAAGCTGCGCAACGGGTGCAGCTAGTAAATACTTTGGTTTGGAAGGTACGGCTGTACATATACAGGTTGGATGAAGAACAGATGGGTAGTTTGTAAAACAGAGATAATGTTTTCGCCTCAGTTGGAGATATTTTAGGTTTCTGCTGGTTGCAGATGCTGATGGCTTTATTCTAAGCATCAGATCAGTAAGAGCTGTTGTGTAGACTCTAATGGGGTCAAGGAGCACAAGGGGACAGAGCTGTGATTCAGGTGCAGCGATGCTCCCATTCAGCCAAGCCATCAGTCCCAGTGGGGGCATCCATCAACCTAACTCAGGGCCATTTATTCTCAGATTTGATTGATCGCTGTTGACTGCCACTAATGGACATGTGGCCTGCATGCACACATGTGATCCAAGCACACCATACAGAGCATGCAGAGTATCACATACACATTGCAGACATTTGCACACCTCTTAGACGCACTTATTCTGGGCCTTTCCACAGCCTCAACATTCCTCTGGCCGTATCTCACCGAAAGCCCCAACTGCTTTTAATCAGTTGGGTCACGAGGCGCTCCAGATGGGCCTCAGCGTTGGGTGGGACCGCCACGGACATGGTGGAGGAAGAGGGGGGCTCGAGCTCGTAATAGTCAACATTTTTTTGCCTCTTCTCCTCTCTCCTCAACATCCCCTCCCGTCCTGCATTGCGTCACCCTCCTCAGAGACCTGTGTTGGACAGCGCTGCGCTGCACTGGCTCGGCCGCATTCAACTCATGTGTTTCTTAGTTTCCCATTTTTCCAGCATTTTTACTAGCAAACATTTTTCCATCGTCAGACTGCATGCTCCGGGTGTTTTGAAAGGAGCACTGTGTGCTTTTGGAGACCATCATCACAGGATGTGCTTTTACAGTCTGACGAAAGATGTAGGTGTACTTTGCAATTTTGTATTACAGCCGTCACATTCAGTTCACCGATTACAAAATGTCTTGATCATGGTATTGTTTGCCAGGAGACATTTTACATGCCAGAAATCCCTGTTTCTCAGTTTGTAGTGGCCTAATCAAAGAAGGAAAAAAATCTCATGAATGAGTCATGTAATTTGTGGTTAACATCTCAAGAAGAAAGTTGGGGGGAAAGGGATATTTTGTAAGGGAAAGTACACCAATGCTGAATCATATGTAGCCCAGCTTTACCTTATGATGGGAAGGACTCTAAAGCTGGTGTAATGTTCACCTTCTTTCTTGCCATATGGCCTAAATAAACATGCATACAAACATGCTGAGTAATATCATCCTTTCAGTTGTTTAACGTCCACGATTGGTGGTCTTTGTCAGCGTACAATTATGCAGTGCCTTGCATTGATTTGCTCTGGGTTCAGTCTTGCTTTGACTGTGTTTATGACCGTTACCTGGATACTGTAGTACTAATCTTCTTTTTCCTGTCTCCCCTCATCACCTCTCCCTCTTAATGTTGAGCTCTCACATTACAGGGACTGTCATTGTCTCATTCTCAGGGCTGGCCTGTTGGGATAATACTCACACAGCCTGGGTGAAGGTCATAACGCATTGGTGCAGTAAACTTATGGGATGGTCTCAAATGTATTGTTCCTTAAAACCCATCTCTAGTGGTGCCTGAAACTCTGGAACTGCTCCATTCATTAAATTTCACTGCCATCACCATGTCTTGATAGATTTATTTTGGCTTGCCTTGCCTCTTGATATGCAGATGTGGTTCTCTTCACAGAGATTTCAGTTTGCAAGACCCTCTTTCAGGCTGGCTGTAATGTGTGAAAAGCTCTTAGGTTGAAGTCTTCATCAATAGCATCCTTTAAACTATTAAGGCTTGGCTGAATGGCTCAACTATATGTCAGATGTTGGAAAAATCTCTGTCATCTTTGCCAACACTTTGTTTGCAATATGGTAATTTGTCTTTAATGTCTGCAGGTGGGCATTTTGTACTAATTATTCAATTGGTCAAAGGCATCTATTTCTCAATGTAAGTAGGTATTTATCCTAAAATGGCATGCTGTCATTGCAGTTATTTGTTTTTGCAAAATCCCCCTCAACCACACCTCAGTTTTTGTAGCCAATTCGCTTCACCGAAGACTTTATGCAGCAGAGCAAGGCTACATGCACCCTCCTGCCTCTATTCCTGAGACGGTGTTGGAACATAGCTGTCTGTGGGATTGACAGAGAGAGGATTGCTTTGTTTAGCAGCTGATCTTGTATCTCATAGGGATTAAAGAGGTTGCACCAATGGGATTGATGCTGGACATCCTTTGACCGGCCCCACTGTTGCTTAAAGTTGTCTGCGGCTGTATGGTTCCCAAGCTGACCTACACTCACCAGCAATCTTGTCTACAATCTCAGTTAGAGCATGCCAGTTTAGACTGGTGTGGCGCTAAAGTAAGAAGCTCTGCATTTAGCTTGAAAACTTGTTGCATGCCATTCGTCTCCCTCCTTAAGGTCTGTTTAATCATGACTTTTAGCTCTCTCAGTGGAGCCACTTTGCAGGTTGATGTCCACTTTAAAGATGAACCACTGATGCATATAAGCAACATTTTTTAAACATGTTACAAACTCTCCTCTCTGTTATCATTCCCTTATTTTACTGGACTGGTATAGAAGAGTAGATTAAAAGCAGGAGGACTATTAATACATTTTTGTATATTGATAGCTAGAAAGTGGAAAAGTCCTGCCTGGTGTTTGGGAACAAAACTGATCAAAGCAGAACATGTATGACAAAACAATTATGATTTGAAGTAGATTTTTTTTGTCATGGCAGGATTACTGCAGGTTTTTTGACATTAAGAGGTGCTTGACATTGACTGAAACCCACCCATCTTGTCGGAGTTAGTACAAGAAGGGGAGAGTGTGAAAAGCCACAGCCTTCATATGTCCAAGTCTCAATAAGGGATTGCTGTGTTGAGCATAGAAGCTGCATTCAGCTTCTATGACGGCGGCAGCCTACCACTGTGCTTCTGGAGGCTCCAATTCAGGTTCAGTTAAGAAATTTTGAATGATTTAATTCTCTGCAGTTTGAATCTGTGGCGCTCACAATATAGCCGTGGCTGGCCCAGTCAATATTGGGGAAACACTGGGTGATTATTTTTCTGACAATAATCGTGCCAAGAAAATCCAAAATTGTGATCTTCCTATTGCACACTTCTGACCCTTGACTTGTAGCTTGAAGCCTAATTCTATTTTACATGGATGTGATGGAGAAAATGGTATGTGCATGTGCAGGTCATTGTTTTCCACCACAGACTTCTACATTATAATTATTATGTATTTGAGCCATGCTAGTATTCCCCAATAGAAATCACTTATTTATTCACTCACTTGTTTGCAGATTTAAAACACATTTAATACCTAATCAGGTGCTTCTGCTCAGCCACACTTCCATCACTGACTTCTTCTGGCCACCACTTAAACCCATGCTCCCATCCCTCCTACCACCTACACAAGCAAGTAGCAGCTAGTGGGGTTTTCAATTTTTTTCGATTTGGGATTGTAGGAACCACAACATTCCCTCAGTTACACCTAAAATCCCACATATTCCACTTCCCAACACTAACAATAGCTCATGAGTCATAGTTTTGGGAAATATTCGTTAATATGGATTTGTGATTATTTTTGTTCTGGGGCAACTGTTTAGTATTCCTCAGATTTGATATCCTTTCTCTGAGTGCTTGCTTTCATTGAGGCCGTTTCACTTTTTTATGTATTTGTATGTATGTACATGTGGAATATGTTTGGTTTATGTTGGCGGCAGGAAGATCTTTCTTTCAAAAGACAAAGAAAAGTGAGATAACCAATCAGCATAGAGATATAAACATAGGAGTTGTAAAAGTTTCAAATGTTGATACAAGAAAATGACCACAGCTGAGACAATAGCCTCACAAACGCCTTCACAAAAATTTGTGCAGTAATTGGGGTAATAAAAGGCCAGAAGTCATAAGGACGAGTGATGATTAAACTTGATTTTGTCTTTGATTTATTGTTATGTCACCAGAATATGTTCATATTTGTAATTCAACCTGCAAAAATCAACTAGAAACAACTTCATACTTTTACTGACTATTGGGCCGTCCTGCTGGTTTTATCTGGTGGCCCACCTCTCTTACTGATGAGGTGGTAGATCAGCTTGTATTGGTCAAACTGGTGACAGGCTACCAACTCAAGCTGGATTTCTCTCCCCTGACTGACTGATATGTTCAGCAGTGTTTGGTCTGTGGCTCCAGATCCACATCATATGCAGTATTGAAGTGAAAAAATAAATAAAAAAAGATCTAGCATGAATCGTTTGGTTGGTAAGAAAGATTTGGTCCACTTTTTGTAAATAGATACCGTGTAGTACTTTTTCCTCTGTTTTAATACAATTTAAAGATTTTTTTTTAATCATAACTACCCACATTAATGGTTATTTAAATGATTTGAAGTCCGAATGTCAATCAAATAAAGAAAAGAGCATCATTTTTAAAAACAAGCTTAAAGTGCTAGCTTCATTGAACTGAATGAAACTAATTTATAGAAATAAGCTCTTCTTTAGCTGTATTATGTCATGTTAATGGCTACTTAACCAGCTAGACCCATCATGTTTATTTTTTTTTTGTCTTTGAAAAAAAATACATGATGGCAGTCTCTCTTGTATCAGTAGTTTCATCGACAACGACTGATAGAACTATTTTCCACGGTTCTTCTGCAGATGCAGCTCGAACGCACGGGGTGAGTTTGATGAGGGCTGCTCTTGTTTTTTGGCGACGTTCGCCGGCCCGAATATTTTCAGCCTGATGCTTCACCAGAAACTCGTGCACCTTTTTAAATGTTTCTAGATCCACACAGTTTTGAATTTCTTGATTTATATTGGACAACTTAGGTGTCTTTGCCGGCCTCTTAGATATTTACACTGTAGTTCTTAATGCTCAATTAGATTTTTAGCTGAGATCTGTTTTTTTTTTCATGTGGTTGTTCACATTATTATACATCAAGTTAATGGGACCGCCATCAGACTCCAGTATGAACCATCTATGGCCCTGAAGTGACCTGCATGTACAGAGGAAGACATGATGTCACACGTGTTTATAGAGGTAAATATGGACGCTAGACTTGCTAGCATGTGTGTGTATCAGTTTCAAAGTTGTTGTGCAATCAGAGCAAAAAAACCAGATGATATATCATTGCTTTGAGCATTGTTTACGTTTGATCTAACCACGACCCCTCCCCCCACCCCCCACCCCCTAGTTTGTCTCACTTCAGTGACATGAAAGTCAGGTGAAATGCAACATGACCGTTCAGACAGAGGTCGGTTTGACAAAGATCGGATATGTATCCCATTTAGTGACACTTATGAATGTGGCCTCATGAAGTTGCTTCTGATTTGTTTAAGGACATTTATACAGAACACATGACAACAAACAGATATGCTGATAACAACAATTTGAATAGAAGTGTCACCTTTTAAAAAAACAAACAAAAAAACTACATATTAAAAATATGTTTTTCTTGTCTTGGATGTTTGATTTAAAGGGCGTGTATCATGATGAAATGAATTAATAATGTCTTTGTTTAGTGGTTTCCCTAAAGGTTTACTCATCAGTCAACTTGGACTCATTTACTCCAGATTAAGAAAACACAGACAGACCTTAGAGGACTGATTCGTCAGCCCTGAGGCTTTGGGGTCTCGGCCCCCCTGGACAAACATGGGAGGAAAACATTCCAGTGAATAATAGTTGAGCTGCTCCACGCTGTGGGCAGAGAGGTGGAGAGCTAAAGAGTCTTTTCTTCAGTTCATCTGGCCCCCGTCCTTATTACATAACTGGGTTTTGTTGGACAGACTAGCAGAGAGCAGAATGTAACGGGTCTAAGAAAAGCAGGGACTGTTGTAGCCGTAAAGAGCCTCTGATGTCAGCCGGTAAGCAAGATGCTGTTTGGGTAAACACTCAGCACTGAAAGGAAGCTTTGATCCAGTTGTGAAATTCATGTGATGGGCTCTTTTGAATAAAAGGAAACAGGTTTTTTTCACTCAAGAGGATGGCAGATGTTGGCCAATAATTTACACGTTCCCGGTAAAGAACTGACAAACAGCATCAGCCAGCAAGCTGTTCTCAACCAAGTGATATTAGAGCTCAGCTGAAAGACAACATTCTTCCCCCCTTCAGCTAATACAGGACATTACTGTTCGGTCACACCTGCCCCACCCTGTCCAAATCCCATGTCTGTCTCTGTCTGCAGCAGGTCACATGAACTCTCTTAAACCCCGCCCTGAGCAATCCTGCAGACGTTATCTGACTGCATCACCTCTTGGGACTCTTACTTTATTCGCAGTCCCTTATTTCACCCAGAGTTGCACTAATGACTCCTTACACTCCCTTTCCTTCTGAGGACACTAAACCTTCAGTCCTCATTCCCATCTAGCCCAGTCCATACCTCCAATCCAATACCATACACTGACTTATGTGAGGGGTACCAGCTGGCTTCAGACAGCAGCTCAGACAAGATTGCAGGGATGATGATCCACAGAATCAGACCTGCATCCTGTGCTGCCAAATGAGCTCAGAAGGAATGCCTTTCTTTTTCTCGCAGCATCACAAGAGCAGCTGACTAGTATAAATCTTTTCCCACAGAGACGAAATTAAACCGTGTGATCCCATCCCAAGAATCTTGTTCTGTTTTTCTAAGGCCATGACATTTGAGTTTCTCTTTTGGTACATCACAACAGTTTAGTGGTTTTCTATTCTTTAATGACACAGGCTTATGTGGCGTGTTGGAGCTTAACCGTGCAGCAACTGTGGTTTCGACTTTTCAGCCCAACGCCACCAGAGTCAATTTGATGGGATGCAACATGATGTCATAGAGAGAATTTCTGGGCGTCCATGACAACGTCTTAATTGATGAAGCGTCTGTGGCTGCCCAAGTGCAGCCAAGAGGACACACCCATTGGCAAAAAACGGAGGGATGAAAAGAAGTAAAAACTGTCTGTGCTTCAGCACAAATATCAGATGCTAGGAGCACCCATGCTGAATCACAGAGGCAACTTTCCTGTATTTCTCTCTAATTGTTTCTCACTGTTCTCCATCAAATTCCCTAAAAGTGGTGTATTTTACAGCTTTTGGTCAGCTGAAGGCTCTGTGTGTGTGTGTGTGTGTGTTGTTGTTTAAAGGGTGTGTCCCACAGCCTTCATCATTGTTGGCTCCTCTGCACTGTACTTCTCCTCATAACGAATACCAGATCCGTCCTAATACCAAATCTTTTACAGTCCACTAAATACCTCAGTCGTAATGCAATGGCAGATATGTATTAATATTTCTTAAGTTAGAGTGTATCTTTATGTGTGATTAAAAGCTACCAGAACTAAATAGCACAGGAATGATGAGGGAACTACAGTGAAATGCTGTTTTTTGTTTTTTGTTGGTAAACACATTTTTAAGTATAACTGTAATGATGGTATAGTTTATAAGATGTCAGGTGATATAGGAAATGCTTAGCGCCCTTTCCTATTCGTGACATTTGACAAAAACCCCAAATATACTGTTTAACCTTATCCAGGAATAACCCAGGAACCTCTTATTTCTATTCCTTCTTCTACACAATGAGTCATTTGGTCTGTACACCTCACATCCAGATAAACCCACACCAGCAGAAGGGATCAAATAAATAAATACACAAACACACACCGATAAACATAAGCAAATAATACATAATTACACAGGACCACATTAAACCATGTCTAAAGTCTCAAAATTAAGCCTGTACATTGATACTAACCAGCACATCTTTAAATCAGGAAGTAGTGAACACAGTGTGAGAAAATCCAGAGTTGGCAAGCATCTTACAAAGAAAAGGAATAAAATATGATTGAATGAAAAAGAGACGGAGAAAAATATAAAAAAACATCCAAATTGATAAATGAAGAAGAGAGAAATAACTCAGATTCTTCTGAACTACATGCTAGAAGATGTAAAAAGATCTAGGGCATTGTTTTAAATTGACCATCATATTCCAAAATTTGGCCCCAGACAGAAAATAATTTATTTCTAGTGGGTATTTTATTTTCTCTTACTATTAGCTGCATCAAATCAGTAAGCCACAAAGAAGCTTTTAGTGGGATTTGTTGATATCCAGTGCAATTGATTTCTTCTTTGTACAATCAGTGTTGCAAAAGAAAATATATTTGATACTTTTTTAATATTGTGGAATGATTTTTCCGCGTGATATTAACAACGGCTGCTACTGCATTAGGTTGGAAATCAATACTAAGTGCCTCTGACCACAGACCAATAATTTACCAGGGCACGGCATGGCCACAAAATGTGGGTTAGATTGGGAGGGCTATTTCAGCATTGTCATATTTTGCTTTTAAAGGGGCCCCATTATGCTATTTCGACTTTTCTGAGCTTTCTCTGGTGATATAGTGTTGAATCTTCATCAGACAAGTGAGTGACATCGTTCTTTATCACGTAAACGCATGTTTGAGTGTCCCAGTGTGTCTCTTCATTCAGTTTCCATGGCGCTAAAAACAAACTGTTTCAGAGAGTTTTTTTCTACTTCGATAATCTTGTGACATACCCGAGGGGGGGGGGGCTCAGTTATTTGACATATTTTCTGCGTTGTGCACATTCACGAGAAGAAAGCCACACCCACCTTCGCTACGCAGTGTAGGTGGGAGACCGCGGTGGACACCACAAGGCTTTCTGTTTCCAAATGAATAATTCTCCGGCGGTAAGGGAAAGCTACGCTTGTTCACATTCCCGAAGGAAACAAAGGCTAGATAACAATGGATGGAGTTTGATTTTTGGGAGCCAGCCACAGAGTTGCGCCAACGTTTGTACCGGGGATTTGCGACCTTCTGCTGAACGGAGGGTCTGTTCCTACAATCAAGGGCCGTGTCTCCGATCCTGAGCTACAAGCTATGAGTAAAATCGTTGTCGGGCTGTTGTTAGTTTTGTTTCAATATGTTAGTGTGTGAGCAACGTCAAACTAACAAAAAGTGTTAGCAAATAGCATCATTAGCTTCTCTATTTCTTGGCAGCAGACGTTTTTCCGCGTCTGTTTGCATTGTGCTACATTTGCCACATGTACACCTATTAACAGGGGCATGTACAGATATATAAGGTGAGTAAAAGACGGCAAATAAGGTTATATGGGACGGTGGCAGGTAAGCAGTGTTTACCAAACAGATACATTGTGCTGCATTTGTTGCTGCTGGTTGCTGAGTTCATTCTCATTTTCGGGTCTGATTGGGGCTCGAAAATGTACGGCTGGATGATTTGCGATGACACTTTTTACTGAGTATTTATTTCACTTGGTTTTGTTTACGAGTGTTTCTGGTGTGTTTCTGTTACTGTGATGGCAAAAACAGTTACTGTGTGCGCTCCCGACAACTCTCCCGGCAGCTGACCAATCAGAGGCAGCCTGCATCAGGGAGGAGGCGGGGCTTAATGCGGAAGACTCTCATTCTACTCGTTTCTGGTCGAGGCTGAGCTGAGGGCCTACGGAGAAGAGCGATCTGAAATAAATAAACGGGTTTGTGAAAAATGCTGGATCAATTCCTTTCCCTTGTGGGCTCATATGTTAAGATGAATTAGCCTGAAATGAGCATAATAGCCCCCCCTTTAAATGAGGATAAATGTTTCTAAGTCTTGCTTTTGAAAAATGGGTTCTATGCAAGATTTTAAATTGTATTACATTTAATTTTGGTGTTGTTCACTCTCTGTAAGGCATTGTTCAAAATATCCTCATCTGTTTGTCTTCTAGCTCCTCCACCCAACTTGCTGTCATTTTCATAAGAGCTGTATATCTAAGAGATGATATACAATTCTTAATATTACAAATTAGTCTTTTTGAGTAAGATGGTAACTGTAGCACCTCGTCTAAGACAGAGTGAATACATTGAATAAGTTGCTTAAATAATCAAACAAAATTCAAAAATAAATTAGATCACAGTTATGTTAAATTACAACTAAAAGAGATCATGAGTGAGGCATCTTTGTGTATAGGTGTGTCCCTTTTCTTTGGAGCTTTGTGTCAACCCAACAGTCATAATAACAATCAAGAAAACAGCAGCTGCTGCTTTGGCTGCAGCGTCATGCAGCTGCTGCACGTGAGAGAGGCG
>JAOXYM010000019.1:2787252-2810367 GCA_028567055.1 Leptatherina wallacei
GTCATAATAACAATCAAGAAAACAGCAGCTGCTGCTTTGGCTGCAGCGTCATGCAGCTGCTGCACGTGAGAGAGGCGCTGCACGTGAGAGAGGCGGTCACGAGACTGGCGAAAGGTTTCATACCAACATGAATACTTCATATTCTGTTACGCATTTGTGGGTATTTTTAGAGTTCGGTAGCATCTCACCAGTCACTTATGAATATTGAATGGCAGCTTGAATATTTCACTAGAGGACTGGAATAGCTGAGCTGGATGCAAGTGAAGATATGTTGGATATTTGGTGGGTGGATGCAGTCGTAGGTGTTGGTGCTTCTGTGTCCTTACTTTGGCTTGTTGAGCTAATGGTGCCTTATTCATTATGAATTTGGATAAATTGTTTCCTGTTGCAGTAAAATGCTTTTTTATATTAATTATTACCATAATCATTTGGTACTTGTACTAAAAAACAAAGGCTTGACAACAGGAGTTGTTTCCAGCTAATGTTTGGTGTTCGGTTGTATTATTTCTACTTTAAATATTTTGAGTGATAATTTGGCTTCAAATTCAATCTTGTGGATGATATATAGTTTTTAATAACTAGTCAAAAGATACATCACAATGCATTGATAATTGCTTAACAATCATATCACAGCCAGCTGAATTGTAATTAAAAATGTGAGGTGTCTAGAGATTCCCACCCCATCTGTGCATACGAAAGACCGCTTCAGAGACTGTGGGAATACAATATGGAGCCTAAACAATCCAACTCATGTTGTCAACTTCCCATTCTCTATTAACCACACCCCTAGTGATGATGTACTTTGCGTAATTTGGTGGAAAATATTGACTTCTTCGAAAGAGCATTTCTGAAACTATTTATGTGTCAGATTCTGTTAGGTATACAAGGAATAGAAGTTCATTCCATATCTTACTTAAACTCTTTTCTCTATATGTAGTTTTGGCCCCTGTTCTGTTAGAGACCATGGAAACCACGTCACAAGCTTTAACTGTTTTCAGGCGGTATGAATGACTGTGTCCTTATTCATTTCTTTGGCTTTTCCTTCACTGTCAAGCCTGATGGTGTCAGAATGCACCATTTTATATGATCTTTGCCAAAATAAACCAATAAACAATAAACAGTTTTGAGTTCTCCAGTCTCAATTCATCATCTCCCTTGAGAGTGTGGTTTAATATCCATGACACATATGTAAAATGTGCTCGCCACTCCCTGAAATCTAATTTCAGTTATAGAAGGGTGTCCCATCTTACGTCTGCTTAATCTCACTTGATTTTATTTTCCATCAGACACCGTGCAGAAACTTGGAGTCGACATCTTAATGCATGAAGTTTTATTCTGCTTCATGTGTCTGTCTTGGTCTTGCGCTCCCTCCACACGTGTTGTCACTGTTAAAGAGTAATTATGCATCCGTCAGGCATGCGTCTGGAATGAGCAGACCCTCCACCTCTACCCCCCCTCTGATTCCACAGCAGTCCAACCTTAAGCCAGCTAAAGGAATTCAAAGATCACTTCACACTGCTGCTATATGGACTCTTTATGAAGCACACGTTGGCTACTAGCAGCAACGCAGCTTCTTAAAGGAGCCTTTCAGACAGCTGGAAAACCAGAGTTTACATTCAGGGTGGACAGGCTAGTCCGTATACTTCTTTCTTGCAGTTAAACAGCCCAGGTGGCAATCTGAGTTTCCAGATGTGGGTGGTTTACGGTGTTTTTGGATGAACACTTGTGTCTTATGTGGGTGAATCCTGCTTCAATTCGGGGTTTATTTGGCCTCAAACATCTTCTGACTTTATAATACACTGACAAACAAGATTGGTGAAATGGTCTAATATTATCAGTATTTATATTATTCACTTTTTTATTTGTTTGTTTTTGTGTTTGATCTTGTAGCTCAATGCAAGGTATCAAGGATTCTAAGATATAGACAGGTATAATCAAAGCTTCTGTAACCGAGGATTAGACCACCAAGGCCCCTGCCGTTGGCCACCACCCAATTCACCACCAGTGCACCAGACTTCCATTTTCCTCCCCCAGGTGGTGAGCCCACACAGGGGTGGTACCTTGTGGCTTTTTTGGTCTGAGCCAAACCAAGTTCCAGGTGCTCAATCTCCAGGCACTTGCTGGCAAACTCCCCTCCAAGACCAGGTTTCAGGGAGGCCCCGGATTCCTTCTTCTGACTGAGGTGTCTAATTTGTCATGGTGCCGGTCCATTGTGGTCTTTGAAATGCTCTTAAGCCCTGTTTCTGCCAAGGGGTCCAGCTCTGTACAGGACATATCTGTACGCATTTTTTTTTGTGTTTCCACAGGCAATAACTGGAATAGTACCAGAATATCTGATCCGACCCGTACTACTTTTTTGGGACCCTTCCGTTGGGATCCCAATCTTACTGATCCAACCGTAAAGGGTTGGAGCTCACCACACTGCAATCCTTAGATTGGTCAAAAGAATAGTTACTTCCCCTGCGCCCCAGCACTAAGAACAAAACAGGAACGGCACCATCTTTAAATATACTGTGGATTTTTTGGTTTAAAGCCACATGCCAAGAAGGAAAGAACACAAACTGCTGAATGTCCACCATTCTTGTCCTTTGTTCCTGTGATGCGTTCTTTGTTATAATTCAAAGAAGGCATTACATCGCAAAGACGTCACGGTATTACATAGCTGGTGTATCTATCGCCATTGAGCTTATACCTTGCAAACCAGGTAAGGGTATGGTCGATTGTGGAAACTCAACAGAGATCAGGATTTACCAAACTGAACTCAACCAAACTTTCCCCTCCCCAGTCGGATCCCTTGGTGAGAACAAGGCTTTAATCTGACCCCTGACTATAGACCACTTTTCCTTGGAAAACCATACCAGGGGCTGATACTAAGGTTCATGGTGGTACTCAAACCCCACCGAGGCGAGCCAGATTAGTGCTTGGACATCTGGTTAGAATGCCTCCCTGGTGAGGTTTACCAGGCATGTCCCACCAGAACGGTGCCTTGGTGAAAACTCGGGACATGCTGGAGGGACTATGTTTATTGGCTGGCCTGTGAACACTTTGGGATCCCCCTCGACAAGGGAAGTCTGGGTTTCTGTTTCTGTTTATGCTGCTGCCCCCGCAATCTGACCTTGAATAAGTAGTAGAAAATGGATGGATCGACAGACGGAGACCAAAAGCTGTAGTGTATTATCGGTATAAAAACAGTCAAAGACGAGCAGTTATGAGGAACAAAGGTACAAGACTC
This sequence comes from Leptatherina wallacei, assembly GCA_028567055.1. NCBI lineage: Eukaryota > Metazoa > Chordata > Actinopteri > Atheriniformes > Atherinidae > Leptatherina > Leptatherina wallacei. The sequence continues at coordinate 2,790,485 of JAOXYM010000019.1, forward strand.
CATTCATTCTTATTTCAATCTGGAAAACATCATTCATTCTGGAAATATTGCTAAACCCTTATTATAACTACAGTAGTTTCAGGGTAAAATGTAGATGTGACCGCATCATCTTGAAGAGATATCAGATCTGCGTTGTGAGCAGGGTTGTGAGTGTAGATAAGACTATGCTTGTTGACCCATGTGGGTGACCTTACACGCTGGTTTATCTCAGCTCACTCTGTCAGGCTGACAAGAGGATAACTGCATCTTCATTAGCACTTTCTGATGATCAGGATCCCTTTGTCATCTCTCCTCTCTGGAGCCACATGGCCTCTCCCTGAGGGAAACCCTCTGAATGACGAGGAGATGGGGTAATTAGACTTCACCAGATATTTTTTAATTTCTAATTCAAGAGGTGTGACTTTGGTTGCCGTTAGAATAGAAATAAATTTGCTACTTTTCTAGCTGTGTTAGAGCAGCTGCCAAGGAGCGAATGTGCAGCCTCCTGAATGCGTGATTGGCAGTGGCATTTGTCTGAAGGTGTCTAGGGATCTTTGGAGATAATTGTCCAGATCAAGCAGGGATCCTTCACCAGTGAGCTCACAGATACACCAAACACATACAACCCCCCCTTATTGGTTCAAGCTTTTGTCTTTCCTCCAACACACACTCTCCTCACTTCAGCCTCAGCTCAGTCCTGATGGAAATCCCCCTGTATTTTTTCCTTTTTTTTTCCCCCTCCTGGAAGTCTGAATCTGTCCTGCATTTCTTTTTCACTTCACACACATGGTCTCCATAGCAAACTGTGAATTTTGGTGGTTGTTTTTCCCAGTGGAAGAGAAGTGATGCACTGGATTATAAAGACGTGGTAGGCATGAGTCACTAAAGTAAATCTGGTTGCTTTTGGAGCTGTTGCGTCATGATTTATATTTAAGTTGGATATGTCTCAAAATAAAAAGAAAGCTTGTGCCAACTTCCCTCTCAAGGAGGTGAAAAAAGAGGCAAGCATTGTGTTGATTTTAATCTTTACATTACATTTTTATGCAATAATAAGCAAATACATTAAACTGTGATCAGTTACTTGCGTAGGAAACATTGATTTCCAAAAGGCAGAAAGATAAATGGCATCCTTGGACACTCAAAAAAATTGACGCAAATTTAAAAGCTTTAAAGTAGACTCTGCAAACAGTACCTGTGAAATAATAAAAACAAATCTTTTTTTGGCTGCCATGAACTAAGATATATTTGTAGGGAAAATGTGTGTTTATTCCAGAAAAATACATTTCCAATTGCTAAGAACAGCAATGGTGCAACCATGCTCTGGGCTTGTGTTGTTGTCAGTGAGCATCTCACTGGAAAAGGGAAGAATGAATTTAGTTCAACCCCAGAACAAACACACCATTGTCCACAATTGTCCACAAGCTGCAGAATCTGCTATGACCTTTATTATTCTACCTCTATGAAAAGAGCAGTACAAGGCAGTCTGAGATCCTCACAGAGTTAGCTGCTTATTGCAGTAATGATGGGCAGAAATGTCTGCCAAAAGACTTTTACATGATCCAAAACTGTTTTAAAGTCAGTATCATTTTTCAGAGGGTGTTTTTAGACTTACGATGGGATCGCTTTACGTCTGTTTTTTTTCTATTTAAAATCAAAAGTAATCTCGCAAATCTCCAACCAATAAGACGAGGTAAAGCTTTGACATGTTGCCATACTTTGTGTCAGACTTTGTATTCATTAATTTGCTGTACTCACACTGTTTTATAATATTTCCAGCTTTTTTTCCTCCTTTTTATTGTCTCAGTTATTTCCCTTTCCATAAGAATAATATCTGTCTGAACGTATACACACAGGATTCCCTTCCTCCATCCAGTGTGTTGACAGACGAGAGTACTGTAAAATTATATTACAAGCCGATCAGCCCTCATATGAACTACATGAATCGCCTACTACACAAACTGAACCCAGTTTTATTCTTTTTCTGCCCGATCAGCACTGGCAGACTGTCACCTTTACACAGTTTTTGATTGTGGCGCTCATACCCCTCTGTTACCCCCGTGTGGGCCATATGAAGAAGGGCTTTATGGGTGTGCAGCCGAGTAGTGGGAGCAGTCTGTCCCCTGGCCCTCATTAGCCAGTTCTTTGTTACAGTAAGCCATACCTCGCGGAGCTCAGATGCAGCATGTCCAGATTAGATCTCACACTCGCCAGTAGTCCTGAAAAGCCACCCCTGAATCAAGCCTAATCCTCCTGGAAGACTTTCCCTTTTCTTCTGCCACTCCATGCCACACACAGACACAAAAACCCACTTTCACAGCCGCACATACAACAAACTGGTCACACAGAAACTGGAGACTTCAAAATTACTTATTGTAAGTTTTTGGAGCCCTGTCGCTGCCTTATGTCTTTAATCTCCATCCAGAGATCCTGTCAGCTGCTTACAGGCCTTTTCCTCTTTGTTACACAAATCGGTGCTGCAGATAGCCATCTAATAAATCCTAGACTCCAAGATTTTAATGGAATAAAGCTAAACAGTACCATGAAACAGCCTGCTTTTCATTGGGTTGTGTCCTCCAGAAATGTAAACATCTGAAATGAGTTTCACAACTGACAAAACAAAACTTTGGCTGTCAGATGTTTTTTAGCTTTTAGGATGTTTACGTGGTGAGTGTTGGCAGTGAGTTTTGACTGTAAAGGGCAGACTAGTTTCATCTCTTCCAGCCTGTCCAAATCCACAAACTGGACTTGTCGTGCGCCTGTTTTGGTGTTTTAGGTCACCATGAATGAAATTGAATCTTTAAGAGCCTTCAGTGGCCATAACATGACCATGCCAGATCCCAACAAGTGTTTGGTGTTTGAGCTCCCCCCATCCCTGTTATTTTACCACAGCCGCAGTCAATAAGTTGTGTTTGGCTCTTCATGTGAGGTTGTGTGAAGCCGCAAAGCCATTTGCAGAATTATCAGCAGGGGGACTCCAAGACCAAACTGCACTCTTGTCAGGTCCAGACGCAAGTGGTGACGGTGCAGGGAGGGACAACAGACCCCTCGTCTGATGGTTAGTTATTCACAGCTCCGGCCTTCACGCTCACTGCTAGAATTTCACAGGCTTATGTCACCATGCTGGAGTGGATTTTATCAACCAGGTCACACTGGTTCAATTTGTTATTGCCGTTTTTTCTTGAGGGACGGTGTTGCTTTGAGTTTACACCTTTGTGTTTTCTCATAAACGTCTTCAAAGCATTTTCCTTCTCGGTGTTAAAGAGCTGTTTTATTGTGTGTTTGAACATGGCCAGTATCCCATTAACCTGTTACAGCTTCTCTCTGGTTTATATCAAGAAAACTGAATGCTTTTGGGCTTCATGTGGTTGGTTTACCAGAACAAGCTTTGTAAGGACTTCATGTTGTGCTATGTGAAATTATTTTTTGCTAGTTTTTCCAGTCTCTCTAGGTTTTTACTTTAAGAATGAACCAATTTATGTAACAGTGTAGTTTTGAGACTAAACCCACATGTAGTTTATTGAACTTTTCTTCACATTAAGTGACGAACGTTCATTTTTTGAGAAGCCGGGATCACAATGTATCAGTTAACAAACACTAACATAGTTAGACCAGCTTTATAGTTTTCAATTGAGACCAAATTTTTTGGTGTTGTTATTTTGCAGTTTTCTATAGTTAAAGTTTATGCAGCGTTTCCAATTCTTCATTCATTTTCCAGAATCTGATTCCTCTGTTTATTTTACTCTTTAACTACAGTACCTGAGATTAGCTGAATTATTCCTAAGGCTGTAGAAGTTCTGCCCTGATGTCAAAACATGACCCAGATTCCCTTGCTGGTTAAAACAAAGCCAAGTCAAGAGCTTACACACAAATCCTTTTTCTCCTCTTTCGCTCTGTGTTTGCACATCGAGCCGTAGAAAGCATTTCCATCCTTTAATCTAGTGTGTGGCAAATCTGCCGGACCGTCGTCGACCTCAGTGAGGATGTGAGATGGACGGCCGGTCTCAAGCCTCAAATCCCTCGTTTGCCATCCTTCACGATGCTCGCAGCCACGCTCATCTACACATAAACACGGTCACACACACTAACCATGAAATCACATGAGAGTACACAGAGCACTCTCTGGACGGCATTGTTGTGGTCGTGTTTGTTGCCCTGGTAACTGCACAAGTTTCTGGGTGGTGCATCTTGTTTTCGTGTTTGCATGGCACCAAATGCATTTTCCTGCCAACACATCTTTTCTCTAATCATGTGTTTTCAATTTGCAGGGATTCAGAGACATATACGATGTGGTTTGAAGCCTTATGACAATCTGAGGGAAGCATTGTTTGGTTGGAAACTGGACCTCAAATAGCAATGTGGTGCACAAACACAAACTGCACGATTCTCATATATATAGCCATCCTTGTGAGGCTTAATCCTTGTTTCTGGCTCCAACAAGTCAACTGTCTCAGCTGGCTGTTTGGTGACTTCTATTTCTGCTGTCTTTTCCGTACAGAATACCGCATGCTATATTGAGCTGAGTGAATGTGGTAACAAGATGCTCAGAGGGAACATTCCACAACTGGGTTCCTGATGTTACTTTCATGGTCGCTGCTGTCTCGGATGGCAAATATTCCTCAGAAGTCATTTAGTCTGGTATTTGCATTTCCACCATTTAGCAGACTCATCCAAAGCACTTCAGACATAACATGCATCAGCTGATGGATGGGGCATGCTTCGTCTCAATGATGTGGCAATCTTTCTGACCTACCTTCCAGACAGAGTGAGCTGTTGTTTTAAAGTGTTGTGCAGACTTATTTAACATTTGTTAAGAAAACTTAAAGCAGTCTTGAAGTTTGTGGAGCAGCACTTATGCACCCCTCAGATGAAAATGTGATTAAATATTAAATTGATGTTGTAGCGCTGCTCTCCTCCAAAGAGATGAGCTAAAAGGTATCAGAGCTGTGTTCATCCAGCTCTCAACCATCTCTGCTCCTAAAATAAAACCAGTTACCAGGCCTTTTTGGGGGTTGTTTACCTGGAAGGATTAAGGAGGTATTCCCTTCCCGTTCGGTTACAGAGTTTAGATTTACATCTGTGCTAAAGCAGTAATTGGGAACAAATTGTCCCGAGCAAAACGGGAGGGTGTCACTATGATGCACAAGGACATTTAGGTTATCATGGAGCATGTTTAAAATTTGAGGAATCAGATGTCATGATGGGAATTATTGTGCCCTTTTTTGAAGTGGGATTGTGGGAAGACCTTATAATCTAAGATGGAAACAACTCAGAAATCTTATCACAGTCTGAATAAGCAATATATTGTAGATTTTTACACACATTAGACAGTTCAGTAAAAAGATCAACTAAAATTAGATAAATTAATAATAAGATCATTTAATTATGTAACAGAATTTATTAGATTAATTTAAAACTATTTTACCATATGATGAAGATGGGGAAAAAAGTAGCCGCTAAGAATATTATTGGACCAGAATGGTAACGGCAAAATTAAGAATGAAGTGAGCCTGACAGGATGTGCATTGGAGGGAAAAAGTGAAGCAGATACAGCAGGGAAGGAGGGAACGTGTCTTTATTTAACCTGCTAAAAATCTTCATTTAAAGTTGAAGTTTTTAAGTTGTTTCAGATAAATGTGCTCTCTCCTTACGGCCCTGTTATGAGAAGCTTTCACCTTGGCCTGTTAGGATTTGTTGCAGGATTCTGCAAACTGAGCAGGGGTCACCAACCTTTTTAAAACTGAGAGCTACTTCACAGATAACAAGTCATCTGAAGGGCTATTAGTTTGAAACACTCTTCTGAAATAACAAATTTGCTCAGTTGCCTGTAGTTATACATTAAAGTTAATGAATAATGAAACTCATCTATGTGAAGACACTGTTCACATTAATGAGTTCTCAAAATGATTATAAACAATGGCTTGAAAAGATGGGAAGCAGATATCAATATTCAACACTATCAGAATCAGATGTACTTTATTAATCCCAGACTGGAAAATTCCAATGTTACAGCGGCCGACAAAAACGGCACCAAAAAAAAAAAAAGGTATACATACATACATACACACATATGCAGAAATATATGTACATGTACTGTCCATATACAAAATATACTAACTAATAAACATAAATAATAGACAAAAAAAAATTAAATAAGTTTGAGAATAGATAAAATAAAAATACTATTTACACTTACAATATGTTATTTACAATATAGAATTCAGTTTGTTTCTATTATTATTATTATTATTACTAATAGATTACATTTCCAGGTGTCCAGTTCTACATTTAATATTTTACGAGCTAAAATTATTTTTCTAATGTACCATCATTTTCAAATCTATATAAAAGCAAGAGTGATTAGTAAAAAACATTAGCAATAGAACAAAACAAAATTTTAAACTCAGCTCACTGATGAGTTGTGCTATTTTTAGAACAGGCCTGCGGACAACTCATATGGTCTCTGGGGGCTACCTGGTGCCGGTAGGCACCATGCTGGTGACCCCTGAAACTGAGATTGTTCTGGCTGCTGTCTGCAGGAGGGAAGATGCTCTCTGCTCAGAAGAACTTCACACAACCCAACTTCTGTTTAAAAAAAACATGATAATGATAATACCAGAAATTTATTGCAAAACAAAATCCACAAATTTACAGATGGGAGAACATAATCCAGTCATTTGTGACAGATCAAACCTGAAATTGAGTTCATAGAGATTTCTTTTGTTGACATTTCTTTGCATTTATGTGGAATAAATGCACATATGTTCTTTGTGATTTTATACTTCTTTAAAAACATGAAGTGAAGATGAAATCGGGTGGAGCTCTGCTTGGGAATGAGCGAGCAACTGGACCGTTAATAAGAGGCGGTTTTAGTATCAATGTGTCAAATGAAATGGACATCTTGTTGTCATTTCAGGCCCAAACTCCTGTAGTGGATGGAAAGTAATAGAAATCTGATTATAGGATTTGTCTGTCTAGATTAGTTTCAGACTGCTCTAATGATGCTTTATAAAGATCTTTATATTTGACATCGGATCAGATTTGTGTCCAGAAATCAGCAGCCTATCTTCGTGGGTTGCTAAGGTAACAAAGGAAGAACAATAACAATGCAGCTACGCTAGTTATCCAGCTTTCTAACGATATATTCCTTCCTTTGCCCGTGAAGAAGAGTCTCATTAAAGTGAAAGCAGCCACGTTATTCTTCCATCGGTCCACAGATTGTTTTTTACTCCATACTGTCCTCTGTAGCCCTCTACCAGGAGTCAGTTCTGGTCACTCTGGATTTGATGCTCTGTGGATGATGCTAAAGACACCTTCAACTCTGATTTGAGCAACCAGACCTAAATAAATGTGGGTATAAGCTGATTTTAGAAAATCTGATTTTTAATTCTTTTGCAGTCCAGGCTATCTGGGAACAATTTGCATATCTTTAGGTAATATATTTATTTTATTAAGAAGGTGATTTGTACAATAACAGTTGGGTAAAAGTCAATCAAAACACAAGTCCTCAAAGTAGGTTTTACTAAACAGCTCATTTAAATGATATCTGTTGCATTACTCATCCTTATGTAACCATGTTTGTACTGTAGATACATAAGTGCTCAACATGCAGCGTCTTTATGTGGCTCGTGGTGTTCCTTCTGACCGCCATGTGAGCTACTCAGGCGTTAGTTCTTTGTAGTTGCCAGATGAGCTGCAGGCATTCAAAGGTGGGTGGATTAGTAGTACATTTTTGTGCCTTATACATTTCACAGTATCCATATGCTTTTACATTTGACCCACTTGACTTCTTCCACTAGCTGTGAAAATAATCCCAGTTATTCCTGCCCCTGCCCGATAATGTCTTAGTAGAACCTCCGCTTCCTGCAAGGGAAAAAAAAACCCAACTTTGTTTATATTTCTTACCTTGCAGTCATTTGTGCGTCTTCCTTTCTCTGTTAATTTGTTCTTATAATTAATTGATCAGGCTCGGCACACGTGAGTTCACGTGTGTGTTGGCAGGCTTTCAGCTCCAACTTTTAAAGGCTCGCTGCAGAAGTGGAGAGCGAGGGAGGCAGATGAAGGAGACAGGAAAGGAGGGAAATTCACTTCAGGCTGCCTGTGAATGTGTGTGCATACTTCAGGGAGTTTTGTGTGGTGAGTGGGTGGGTGCGTCAGTCAGTCGGCCCGCGCTTTCTGCAGTGCACTCAGCTGCTGCTCTCCTCCCGGCCGAGTGGAAACATCATGTGTCTGCGGGACGCTCAGAGGAACAGCCCTGTTTCTCCAAACTGAGACCAGAACACACAGACTGAGGAGGACAGAGGGAGCAAAGCAGGCTTGGCCCAGAAGAAAAGAAGAGTTAGGAAGAAGACGTTGAGAGAGGAGCGTTGCTTTGAGGATAGTTTTCATCCCTTCTATCACCTGGACCCACCACCTCAGACTTGGCTATGCCATGCTGGCCCAGAGGAACGGGCTTCCTCCGGGCTGTAAGCCGGTTCCTCTGAAGGATCACCCTGACCTGCGAGATGTGGACGTGAACGCAGAAGACTGCTGCTCCATCTCCCCTTCCCTGTCATCCGGGGGCTGCCCCTGGGCTCGGCTGGCCGGGGTGGACGGCTGCCTGTCGGAGCCGTACTGTCTTTGGTTCCAGCTTTTGGCCCGAGCTTACTGGGGTGAGGTGGAGCTCGGCCTCACCTGCCCCAACCGCAGCGTGTCCTGGGCTCGGCTCCGAGAAGCCTCCAGGAGGAACTGTGTCCGATCTCGGGTAAGGGGCGGACAAGTCTATATGTGGGGTGGAGAGCATCCTCGCGGAGCCCAAAGTGTGTTACATTTTTGAGGATGTGTCAAAGTATCAGAGACTGGCTGGGGCATCAAGGTTTACATAGGAAACATTTGAGATGGGAGGCGAGGTTAGGGGCGGCTACACTTTGTTGTGCTGTCTGAGGAATTTCGTGTGCGTCATCCTGCTCCCCAGCAGTAAGGTAGTCCTGTTTCACTGACCGATATCTTTTGTAACGTGAGTGCGTGTGTGCGTGTTTGGGTTAGGTTTCGTTTATTGTTATTGGTCCCTATGGTGGTTTCAGTGTGACACTCTTCTGTTTGCTGTCCGAGGACGATGTGTGTTTTGTTCCAGCTGAGCACATAAGGAAGGCTCATATTTTCAGCATTTCTTCTGAACTAAAATTCCCTAAACCAGTCATTTGTTATTTTCTGTGTAGTGGCAACAAAGACTTGATGAAATGAAGCCAGTCATTGCTCACTGTTGCCCTAAACTTGGGGATATAGACAAACATTTTCCTCTGACAAAGTGGATAAGAGTGACTAATTTGGGGAGGAAGGAAAAAGCAACAGAAGGAAAGCTGCACAGCTCTACAGAAAGGGTGACTAAAAGACTTAAGAAAATAGTTTTGAGAAAAGCGGAGCCCACGTGTAATGCCATTCAAATTCAGTCAAACACCTCATGTCATATGCATAAAGAAGCAGGGATAGGTATGCAAATGCACCCTTCTGCAGGCTGTGGTACCATATGGCAACAAAGATCAAACCCTCAGCTTGCACAATAACAGTTTCTGTTCTGATGAGCAGACTGCATGCATAATTGAGTAGTATTTATTTATCAGGATATTGTGAGCTTGCAGATTTAAGGATTACCTATCTACGCAGCAGTAGTTTTCTGACTTCACATTGTGCTTTTCTGCAGCTCCTCCTGCTCTATAATTCAACATTTAAGCCAAGCAGTTTAACTGTTGCGTAACACGACTTTGAATTTTAAGCATAAAATCAAAACATACAGCAGAGTCGCACTCTGTCAGCTCCTCATGTTACTTTCCTCTGTTGCATTATAGACTGTGGCTCACGTCCAGCTCCACACCACTGGGTATTTATTGGTAGTGATTTCACCAGTCAAACCATTAAGCCCACACCCTCCCACTCTCTTGGGGTTTCTTCATCTGCTGCTTCCAGACAAGCAGGGGAGAGGTGGGGAAAGAGTAGCTTGAGGGGTGGTTGGGGATCCTGTCTTTGTTTTGGATCCATACCTAAGATGTATTTTGGTAGGAGAAGAGCCTGCGGAGTGATTTGGAATGAGGCTGAAACTCTTGGCAGGCTCTCATAGGCTAAAGTTACTGTGGTGGTGTTAGCAACAACCGCTTACGCACACCCTGCGGTGCCGTGGTTCAGCTCCATCATTATTTTGATGATGGATGTGACAGGAGCCTCACAGCAACAGGAAAGATCAATGATGGTGCTATAGAGTTGCCGTGATTAAGAGTTACTGTATATTTCCTGTTTTATGGGTAAGGCGATATTAAATCTGAGTTTTGGAAGGTTTAAAAACAGAATCTTGTTTTGAAATTCCCAGTTATGTCTTTTATTAGTGTTTGTTATTAGTTATCATTCTTGGAGAAAATATATTTAATGACTGTCTTTAGTCAAAAAATCCACACATTCACTTTATTGTCATTGCACAGAGTACAAGGAAATTGAGGTAGCAGCTCTCATGTTCAGATTAATAAAAAATAAATAGGACCAGATATGCGACACTATAAAAACATACAATGATAAAGTAATGATAAAATAAAATAAATGAAAAAAACACATTTTAACATTTCAGACAGCAAAAATGATTGCACAAGCTTCATGGAAGATATTTACAATTGTTTTAATTGTAAATGAAATACAACAGAATTGTAAGTGTGGTGCATTTGTAAAGTCCTTTTTCTACTCATGCTTACCATTCAGTGTAAAGCCACTTTCATCAGTCACACTTGGGATGCTTGGGACTGAATTGACGATCAGTCTTGAGATCAGATGCATCATTAGTTAGGTGGTTCGGTTGGCTGGACTATTCTATCCTTGAATTTCCAAGAACTTGCAAAGCAAAGGACCCAGAATTGAATGTGATCTCATTCAAACTGAATGAGAAGTGAGACCATTGATGCCTGAAACGTGTATGTGTGAATTTGGTCATACAGCTCTTTTTATGGATTTTTTTTACACCTTCTTTGATGTCAGCATTAAGGTGATCCCTGATCCCATTACATGGTGGTTAAATCCTGATTTGCTCAAAGTTATTTTGACCAAGAGCAGGTTCCAGCTCAGATTGTTCTTCATATTCCTGAACCCCCCCCCCCCCCCCACAAGTGTCTCTGTTAAGATCATACACAGTCTTATTTAACACTATCTTATGCATTCGTTAGCCTGATGCTATGAAAAATTGTTATTCCAGAGGGACTTTGAGTATTGCGTTGGGATTCATCCTCTCTTTTTCCAAACAGCAGCGACTGTGGGAAGGTTGTCCTCAGATGAAGCAAATATCATGTTTATCTCAGTTTTTACTGTATGGAAGTGACCGTTGTCTGAATGACTGAATAATTGATCACGCTGCTAATAACATGCAGTAAATCTCATGTCTGGAGAGTACCTGTTGTCCCTCTGTGGATGTGTGATGGTGGCTCTGGCAGTAGATTGTGAATCCCCAGCTTCCTCAGCCAAGTTGTCTTAATTATACCTAACCCCACATTTCTCCCTTTGTTGATAATTTTGAATGAATAGAAATCTATTGAATGAGGATAATGTGGGTGTTTGTTTATTCAAAGTCTCATAACATTCCCAGAAAATGAGCATCATCTGGCTGGACTCACTGTATTCTCTGTTTAGCTACATGTGCCTTTGAGACCGACTCTGTGTAAACAGCTCCTTTTTTTTTTTTTTTTACAGAACATGTAAGATTAGTTTTGCAACTGATATTGCACATGTGTTGTGTTATGTAGATATGAACGTAACGTTATGCAAGATGAGAGCGGCCAGCGTTTAGGGGTTGTTTTTATCTTGTGGAAAGTAGACGATAAGTCTGTCATCATGCAAACACGCCAAATAGCCCTGCAAAGCCCCAAGTGTGCAATAACTAAAGCCATATGTATGGCTGTGTGGGGCGTGGGGTAGCAACGATGTGGCTTAAATGACTATCCTGATTAGTTCAGAGTTATTTTCTGATTGAACAACCCAGGAACCAAATTATTTTACTTATTTTTTTACTATTATTTGAACAACTTTCATGTAAAAAAAAAAAAAAGCAACAAAAAAAGTAACCATGCATCACAAAAGAAATTAAATGTCTTTCTATACAGTCCGGCTGTGCTTAATGTACACAATACCTCTCTGCGAACGGAGACTCGTGTTAATCAGCAGCTTTTAGACAAAGTGACATATTTCTCATTGTTCACATATCACCGTATCAAAGGTGTTTTGTTTAAATAAAGAATCTTCGGAACATTTTCAGCTCTATGCCGACCGTACAGCGTATGCGAAGTAAAACTGAATACTCTATTTCTATTTGTCCAGATTGTGACGCAATTAATCAGCAAAGTAATCACATGATGCTCTGAAGTTCTGATGAAAACTCATTTTAAAAACATGTTTAGCTGGAGGTTAATGAATTTCTGTAGAAAGCAAACTTCTTCTCCCTCATGGTGGATTTATATTCGGGTCACAGACAGCAGAATGATGGCCAAGAGCAATTCTTTATTCCTTGTTATTTAACAGACTGTAATCTAACAAAGTAGTCTCTTGTTACGTGTGGGTTTTTTTCCTGGAAACCACAAAGCGACACCTTTATAATTCAGCTGTATGAACCTGTTCCTCTGTGAGACCTGTGAACTGTCATCAACAAGGGACTACTTGTGTTTTTAAATCAAGTTGATTAATAAGATCTACATGTAGCCGCGGGCCGTCTCTCAAATAAAAAACACACTGTTCTCTTTTGTCTTAAAAAAAACCCACTTTGTTTTACACACTTCCCAGTGGTGATGGGAGTTGGTTTGCTTTGTTTTGCTTTATGTGGCTCTGAGTTTGTTCTCGCGTGGAAAGCTGTCAGATTTCACTTTGTGTTCTGGAGGCTAACAACCCTGTTTGTTTGACTTCTCTTCAGGCCAAGCAGAAGGATGGACGCGACCAGAGCGACGCGTCGGCCGTTGCTTCCCCTGCGGCAGAGGACGAGCCCTTCTCCTGGCCGGGGCCGAAAACGCTTCACCTGCGGCGAACCTCCCAGGGCTTCGGCTTCACGCTGCGGCACTTCATCGTCTACCCGCCCGAGTCTGCCGTCCACAACTCATTAAAGGTGAGAGAAGGAAGAAGCTAAATCGTTTTTATTCACAGTCCTTTTTATTAGCAAAGCTGTGACACTTTATTGTAAATAAAAACAGAAGAAAATGACTCCAAACAAGGCCTCAGACATGTTAAATGAAGCAAGGTAGACATGATAAGGTTAAACACCTTCTATAAGCTGTGTTTTTGGATGTTGCTTGAAGGAGACATGTTTCAATCGGTGATCAAACCTGCAGCTTTGGAGTGCCGTTGCCAATTTAACTTAACAAATAGAAAGCAAAGTTTCCAATCTTCCTGAAGCTGTTATTTTTTCCAGCTGTGGGCAGCCCTTTAATTTCCTTTGTGGGATAGTTGTGAGTTGGGAGGAAGTATTTTTTCTCTCATCCTGTATTCCTATTTCAAAATTGTTCCTTTAATGATATTCTCAGTGTTAGAGCTTTGAGACAAGGGGCTCTCCAGGAAAATAAAATTTTCTTTCACTTTTAGTAAGGAAGCTGAGGCATTTAGATGGGTTTTTTTTTTTTGTATAGTTATTTTTTCCACTTTGGACACATATAAACACTAGGAAATACCACAAAGGAAAAGTGAAAGCCCAGCTCCCTCTGATGCATTCTGAAACCGTTACGGTCAAAGTGTGACGTTATGTCCCTGCCAGTTTTCTGACCTACATCATACCACCCGGGAACCCTTCCAGCCGTCTCCTGGATGAGAACAGCTCCAATCTGCCCTCTGGTATTAATCCTGATATTACGGCACTTCCGGCACCTCACGGGCACAGACTAACTCTGACTCCTGTTATGGGAAAATGCGCCAGTGTTTTAAGTCGGCTTTTTTTAAAGCTTATCATGGCCTCCCAAATATTAGTTTTTGTAAGTGATAATTCCGGATAAGTTAGGTTTACCTTTCTCTGAAGTGTATTTGGTTAACCTCTTCTGTTTTCACAGGAGGATTTTCTACAAAGTTAGCGGAGTACGCTCTGTTTATAGCATTTGGCTTTGGCTCTGCATGTTGAAAGGGAAACTATGGCACGACAGTTAGGATTTTCAGATTTTTTGTGTAATCAAAGAGAGAGACGGTTTCTCCCACAGGTCTTCTTGGCTATCGCAGTGTTGTTAAGGTGCTTTTAAGTCCAGTCAGGTCCAGTTTGTTTCTCTGGCATATCACTGGAAGCTCTTTATAAGATGGAAATGCCAAGCTAAAAATGTATTTTCCTTGTTAGTTATTGATTCTCTTCTTATTTCATAAAAGCATTAAGTGATTTTTTGCTGACTTCAGCAGCTTTCCTATAAGAAGAGACTCTGGGAAGTAATCAAACTGAAACCCTGAACTTCGGCCAGTCACTCTCACTGTAAACCACTGCTAACTCCGTCATTATGTAACCTCAGCTGACACGGGTAGGGTTAAAAAAGAATCCTTGCACATTAGTCACTTCTTATTGTAATTACTTTTAGGGTCTTGGATCAGAGCTCTTGACAAATTGCTGTTTGAGGGTATGGGGGTTAGCTTGAAGAGGGTCAGGCCATCTTAGGGAAAGCCTTGGGAGAGCAGTGAGTCTTAAAGGATACATGGAAAACATATGTGTCATTGGGGGGATGGGGATTAAAGCAAGAGTGTGGATTTGTGAGGGAAATTAAGGTTTTAATGTGTCGGGGATGGAAAATAACATAACAGAAGTTGTTTTTGTTTTTTTTTTACTATACACACATAGTTTATTAATTTAGTGACAGATCTGTGCTTAAAGATAGTAATGGCTCCTGTAAATCTTCCCATCATTGACTATATGGATTATGCATTAAGCTGCTAATAAGTTTCTCTTTTTATCAGATGTTGTCTCAGTCCTCAGCAGCATTAGTAGAAAAACTTTGCTCAGTGTTGACGGCACTGTTGTGTCCTTTGTCGTCGTTAGTTGTGAATTGGTTTTTAACAACCTGAGAAAATGGACACATGTCAAGAGGATGTGTGAAAAGTGACGGTCGTTTGAGTGTGTCAGTGTTGGTTTGGTGTCTTGTGGGTTGTAGGGCATGCTGTTTGTAAAGAAGAAACGCTGGATCGTTTTGGTCCGTCGGCTTCCTGAGAGCTGATTTTGAGTTTATAGTTTCTACTTAATTAGCTTCTACTTAACACGATGTTGAATCTTGCATACACCCGTTCTGTACATCAGCAATCACTGGCTGGTGGTATGATGGTGGCTACTGGAAAGAAAAACAAAGCATATTTAATGCTAGATGTGGTCTAGCTGGGATTTTAGAGTTAAAGACAAATGTTTTAACCCCTTTGAAGGTTTCCTTTGGTTAAGAAAAGCAGTAATAATCAAGAAGATAATGACTATTCAGAATGTTACTGTTTTTATTTTTGTTTACAGCAATCAGTAGTTGGGTTTGTGTTGCTGTTTTGATTCACATTCATGTAAATGAGAAAACATTAGAAATGGTAAATCAAGTCCAATCCAGTTGTTTTTTTTCCTGTTTTTGAAAAACTTGATGAGCATGAGAGGGAATGAAAACAGCTTTCCAAAGACTAAAATGACACAACCCACCAGCTGTTCTTGATCTAAGCCAATAAACAATAAATTCACCTGACAGACCGGTGTCTTAAATAAAAGCCTTAAGAAGAGTTTTCCCTTCTTTTTTTTTCCTTTATTCCTTTGTTTACAAGTCAATTGAGATGCTAATTGTGGGGGTTTCATAAACCGTTGTAGAAACCAGACTAGGTTCTGATGATGTGATAAATGATTTCCACTTGTGTTTACAGAGTAATATATTTAAGTCAGAACATCTCACTCATCATCTGACGTGTATTTTCTTTCTTTGTTTCTCTTCCAGGATGATGAAAATGGCAGTCGAGGTGAGTCTGGAAACACCAAAACTTCTTTAAATGCTGCATGAATGAGCGATACAGTGAGCACAGGCGCTACAATCAGGAAAGCACAGAAACCATTTCTCAGCTCTTCTTTTGTTGCTCCCCTGAATAAGAACTAAATTAGGATTGACAGTCCATTACTATAATGTACTCTCAGTAACTGGAGATGCATTTTAAAAACTCTGTTTCTATCTTTTTGTGCTTCAATCTTATTGATTGCTGCACAAAAGCAAAGTTTTTGTTATCCAGTAATGGTTGTAAATAAATGATTAAAAACATATTGCAGGTGAAGTAGTTTGTCTGGAAGTGGTGTTTTATGCACTTTGCAGTTGAGAGTCATTGCTCTTCAGTGTGCACTGTTAGCTTGGCAAGGCCTCAGCATTCCTTAAAGCATCCGGCTCGTCATTCCAGCCCCTCAGTATTCAGTTCACGTCTGCAGCCCGGCGTGAATGCTGAAAACTGGTCTGCTACTCTTCATCAGAAGCCCGGATCACATATCACGTCTAGATATACATCAAATGTACACGAAGAGCCTCAGAGCTTTTCTACGTAGGCTTCCATAATCATAGATTAGCAACCATGTGGCCGTACAGAAATAATCACTTTGATTTTTTTTATCAAATAGAATTAAACCTGTTTGTGTTTTTTTGCTCAGTGGATGTTTCATGCACCCTGGTTCACATAAGCTTCTGCATTTTCTTATCTAAGTACTTATTTTTTTTCCATTAGTTGTATTTGTATGACCTGCAATGGCCCAAAAGCCCCACAAGGTGTGTTTCAGTAAATTGTTTTAGCATGAACAAGGAGTGAAAGTGAAAAATCCTAGGTCCAAGGAGAGTGAGTGGAGCTTTTGAGATAAATCTGAGCTTAAATACCTCTTAACAGGAAATTGAGAGATTCCTGTAAGTGTCCCTCATCATCCACATTGGCCTGTAGTATCACATTCCTCATGCTACCCCCTCTCCACCCATTTTAACTCCTCCATATCCTCCCGCCTCGTTCAACACAGGACTGCACATTCCTGCATGGCTACATACACCATTTATAAATGTGGATTCCTTCGTGTGACACTACCTGAAAGCAGTCATGTAAAGCTCGTGTGTGACTGTGTCAGTGTGTTATTAAAGCCTGCATGGCAAGTGCATGAGAACCATTCATGACAAAGCTCAGTGGATGGAGAATAATGACCCTTGCCTGGAGAGTCCCCCTCCTGCTGCTACAGGAAGTGTCCTGGCTCACTTCCAGCCTCTCATAAATCCTTTACGGCCTCTCGGTGGGCTCTGAGACCAAGCAGTGGTGATGATGCTGACATGTAGCCCAGCAGGATGCCAGAAACTGATATCAGGAATGTGGAGAATTTCCCTAAAAGTCTGCAAAAGGGTGAAAAATGAAACTGTACTAAACATTTATGCTTCTAATAAGAACCAAAATATGCAGTTTACTCTAGATTTCAAAACTGAGAATTACACTGAAGTGTTTGATTGTTTGATTTAGCATATGAAGGTAAATAAAGCCATCCAACGGTGGGGTAACAGTCTATAGAACAGAGTTGTTGTTTTCTGGAGATAGCTGCTATATTTAGACAACAATTTACAGGAAAGTTTCCAAATAGCCTATATAGCTGTTGTGAGATGTGGCCCTGTAGTCAGACCCCCCTCCCAGGCCTCACTATACCCCAGAACGGGGATCAGCAAATCTCATCTTTGAGGTCTGCTGTCCTGCAGGTTTTAGATGTTTCCCTGCTCCAGCACACCTGATTGACATGAAGTGAATCCCCATCAGCTTGTGAAGTTCTCTACAAGCCTGTTGAAGCAGGAAAAATCTAAAACCTGCAGGACATCAAACCTCGAGGACAGGATTTGCTGATCCTTGCCCCAGAAGATCTGACAATTGCACTTCAAGTGGTCTGCTTGGGGTAATTGTGGAGGCAAATTTGACAGGCCCCATGACAACCCCAACTTGCTCCTGGAAAGCCTAACTATAGATACCAGTTCTTCTCCTATTTCCTTTCTCTTCTGATGAAAGCACATTAAAAAAAAAGATTTGACTCAAAGGTTAAAAGAGCATTGTAGACAATTATAGACTTGAGATTGGGATGAATGGATTGTTAGCTAGGGCCTCTGCTGGTTAGCACTGTTACCTCACAGAAACCTCACTGGTTCATATATCATTGGTTTGTTATCTCGGCTGCAAGATAAAACCATCTGTGGGTTGTCTCTGGATACTCCAGCTTCCTCCCACAGTCCAAAAGCATATATGTTGGGTTAATTGATGACTTTAGATTGACCCTATATTGTCTCATTTTTCTATGTGATAAGCTGTGGGATAGGCTCCAGCCCCCTCACATCCTTTAACAGGATAAAACTGGAAAATAAAATAGATGTAAGTTGGCAGAAACATGCTATGTGCTTCTCTGCATTCAGCCGTAGTGTTATGTCTTACTGACTTGTACAAACAGCTATTGTTGCTGTGTGACAGCTGTGGACGCCGCTGGTCGCAATCATAGCAAATGGCATCAGCTCCAAAACACTCATAACATCATTGAACAAGCATGTGAAGTCACACAACGGGTCTCAGACAGATAATACATCCCATGTGCTTGGTTATTTTAATGTTCAGGTCTGTGAAGTTGACTGCAGCCTCCCCAGCATGCAGCGCTGCAGATTATTTGCTTGACTCATGGCCAGCGTGTGTGATGAGGCTGTTGTTGTTTGGAAATGAGGAGGAGGGAGGGGGGTCGGCTAACCGCATGTTGACTAGCTGGGTGTTGCCGCTGGATACACTTCAAACCTCCAGAAAGCACACACACACATACTGATGAAGATACAAACAAACATTAATGTACAGCATGTAGTTGCATGGCAGAGGATGGAATTTCTTAATTTGTGTGTCTCAGTTGTGGATCTGTTTATTTCCTTTCTCGGTGATTGTGTACATACCAAGTGACTGTTATCCAAAATCTTCCTCTCTATCTCACTTCCTCTCCTCCTCTGTCTGTCTCTCCCGTTCCTGCGTCCTGTCTCTTCAGCTGTGTATTTTAACAAGTTGTTGAGGGCTAAAATCCGAACGAGCCGTTTCGTGCAACGCTTACGAAACTGCACAGCAAGAGGAGCGACATAAAAAATTCTCCATCTGTTCAAATATTTGTTTTTCATTCAACGTGAAACTCTTCTCTCTGCAGATCCCAGCTTTAGTTCCTCTCTTTTCTCTCTTTGGTTTGTTCCCATAAAGTCTGCAGAAGGAATGCGATGCAGCACAAGCAAACAGAATTCCCCCGTATTCTCTAGTGGACTTTTTAATGCCCCACCTTTTTTTTTAGGAAAGCTGTGTCCAAAGTTTGGTCTCTTCACTTGTTTTCTCCTTTTCTCTGCTTATCTAGCTGCCTTTCCTCTGTCTTATCTGTTTTCTAAATCTCTGCAGTGACTTCTACAGTTTTTAGACTTTTTCATTTGGCTTGACATTTAATTCTATAATTATTGTTTCATTTTAATAGCATTCATAAATAATTATAAAATTTGTAACATTGTTTAGTTTGTACAGAAAACATCCACTCATAGAAACATAACACTATAAAAGAACTTAACTATCAACGTATAGCCTTATTTTTGTTTCTTTTCTTTCTATAGGTGCAAATCATCTTCACTGTGGTGTTACATGTTTCATTAATGAAGCAGTGATGGAAAAATCGAAGCTACCAGGACAGACTTGAACTACTCCACTACTGTAGCTCTAATAGCTCGCTGACCTCACTAAACCTTAGTACATGGATGAAAATTGATTGGATGCACAAGCGTGTGGCTTACTAAGTACCTTTTTTATTTCTCAAAAAGGATATAGGTTTGGGCTGCACGGTGGTGTGGTGGTTAGCACCGCAGCTTCACAGCAAGAAGGTTGCTGGTTCAAGTCCCGGGCTGAGTTTGAGCCAGAGGGGGTTGCTGGTTCAGGCTTGGGGAGGGGTTTGAAAC
>JAOXYM010000019.1:2812899-2828818 GCA_028567055.1 Leptatherina wallacei
TTTTGGCCCGACTCGGCCCCTTCAGAACCTCGATGGAGTAGGTGCTAAAAGTGTATCGACTCGCCCCGGGAAAATGGCAATGGGAACACAAACAAACCGGGCGGTGTGGTGCTGGGCCGGGCTGAGTAGGTGCTAGTGTGAAAGGGGCATAACTGCAATTGATTACCATTCACTCATGTGATATTGGCTGTTAACATTACAATAGTAAAATGAAAGCCTAAGTTAACTTGATTTAACTGGTCTCTGCTCCTCTGCTCTTGCATTTTAGTTTTGGAAGATCTGCTGATGCAGTTATCTTCACACATTTAAAATGAAGTATTGCTCTACTACTTTGACTATAGTTGAACAATCTGTTTAGGGCAGAGGGTTAACTTCTCAAAAGTTTGCTTAAAAAACATTTTTGTAAACTAAAATCCCTATTTGACTCCATGTTTGTCACTTGCTCCCCCACTTGAACTTAAACTCCCATGGTGCATGGTGTGGCTCATTTAACAAAAAGAAAACAAAAACATTGAGTCAACTTTTTTTTTGTTGTTGTATTGTTTGCTTAGTGTTGGAGTAATGCCAGTTCATATTCTCTTTTCCCTGGATGGATTCTGGTATTTGTAATTCTTCGGAAAGAAAAGTGATGGAAAGAATCCACCACCTTCCTGTCCTGGTGGGCATGCATGTGTGTTCATGTGTGTGTGTGTGTGTGTGTGTGTGTGTGTGTCGCTGCGTTTTGATGACTGAACAAATGGGAAGATTGAACAGGATTGTCAGGCATGTGTTTTTACATGGGCTTGTCTTCCAGGTTGGGATTGCCGTAGTCTTGGAAACGAAGTTGGTCCTGATGGGAATTACGTGGGCATATTTAGTCACATTTGTGTGTCTGGGATATTCTCCCATACTGAATACAGCGGTGGTGTAAATGGCTGTTTGAGAAAAATTAGGAATAATTTAACATAAACATTTGACCTCACGTCCACTTTTACCCTTTTCCATTTCTCAACCAAAAGAGTTTGGTTTGTTGTCATGGTGACAGTTATAATCCTCATCACGTGACCTAAAAGAGGAATTCTAGGTATGTAATAACAGCGGGTTGTGGATGTGGACAGACTATAACTCTTTTACCTGACCTTCAGTATCAAATGTGGATGTAGATGACATACTTGGGTCACATGATCATAAGAGTCCAACTGCAGACTAAAAGCTAGTAAGTGGACAAATTTATAATAGTTGTGATTCAGGGTGCAGTTAGTAGTTTGTTTATAACTAATAACTACTTTTTATAGTTGGTGATAATTTGATTTCTAATCTAATCAGTTGTTTAAAATGTATTGTTGTATGTATTGAGATAGATATACAATGTCCAGCTTGTCTATCTATAAAAGATTCTTATTAAACTGGACTGTGTAAGCTGGGTTTCAGGTCATAGAACAAGTTTTCCACCTAAGAACCAGACAACTTTGCAGTTATCAGTACTTTTTTTCTTGTCATTTCTACAGTGCATTGTTAAAAAAAACAACCATTAACATCTGCAAACATTTGGCTTTTGAATGCGATAAAAAGATTCAACTGGTATTCAGTCCTGGGTCAAATAACTTGGATCAGTCCTAGTCAGGGACAAAGCATCTTGGGTGTTCAACCCATTAACCATTTTGCTCACAGTACTTCTGATTTTGTCTGATTGCTGATGTATTATCAGATCAGATATCAATACTAAAGGTGCAAGAACATTACGGTTATATTTCTATTTCTAAAACGGTGAAATCCCTCCTACAGTGCTAACAGCAGCTTCCAGGTGTATTGACACACAGCTCCAGTGTGTGCAACGTTTGCAGCGACCAGTGAAATGAGACCTGTCTATCTGAGGCTGGCACCTACACATCATGTCAGGCAGTTGACACAGTTTGTAAGGAAACAGGTTTGCGAAGTATTTCAGAGGTCAGGACTCGGCTACGCAGGTGTTTTTGCACAGTCGAGGCTTTCAGAGTAAGGTTTTGTTTGGACTGGTTTCTGCGAACTGCACACAGTGTGTCTTTATGATAATGGAGGGTGCAAAGACAGAATTACAGCATTTATTTTCAGGATGGCTTCATCTTCTGTCTTTAATCAACCCCGTTTCTTTCAGCACACATCTGACAATAAGGCCTGCTGCGCTTTTGAAGGAAGTTAGAGTTTATGGATTTATGTAAAGTGTACTTGTGCTTTGACCTTCCCACACAGTCGGGGGACGTCCTTGTGCCAGGATTGTGTGCTTCCCATCTTCATATTTCTCTCCTGGAACAGACCTGCCTCAGATAGTCATCTAAACAAAAACATAGCCTTTCTCCTTGGGGTTCAAATCGCTCAACACATTTTTTTCTGCCTTTGTACATCTGGATGTGGTTGCGGTCGCCTGTAAATGTGAGAGTGACACAAATGGTAAAGAGCAGCGAGCTGGACGGAGCAATATTACGGCAGGTTAATGCAACGAGTGGGCAGCGGGCCCAGCCCTCTGTAGAATAACATTATCTAACCCAAAGCAGCAGGGGAGTGGGGAGTGGGCCCACACAACCAGGCCCAGCTGTGCAACCAGGGACAGCAGCCAAACCAGAGCTTGTAGAGGCCAAGGAGCAGCACTGACTCTCAGGCATACCTGCAACTTGTAGATTTGACTTGGAAAAAGCATCAGGAAAGCATATTGTTGACATGTTTTTGTTTTTCTAACAGAGTTCACACAGATAGGTTCGATAAAAGTGTGTGCAAGGCGTGAAGTTCATGATGACAGTAACACGGATAAGCAGACTGAATGTGTACAGATACATATTTGGATCTTTCTCTTATTTTGTGACTTGATGTGTGACAGGTGAAAGAAGCCTACTGGGGAATTTATGGTGGTTTCTCAGCAACTTCAACCTTAAATCTCAAGCAGATAAAATGGGTCTGATTGCATTTTAGAAATTTGATATTTGTATTAAAGGGTTTAGTTTATTGTAGAGCTATAACCGGCTTCTTTTATTTGACTGTAAATATAAAATATAAGCATTAATAAATCAGATTTTAAGCTGAGAAATGGCAAAAACCCAGGTTTTACATAAACTGGTTGATTATGAGATTCTTCATTGTTCAGCTTTGATATGTTTCAGATGTTTTTATGAATGAAGTTAGATGTAAAGGCTGTAAGTAGTAGCTTCTTAAAAAACATTTGATAGAATTTTACAATCTAAATCTTTCAAGGCTTTTTTTTATTATTATCGTACTTCAGTAGCACTAAAAAACTTTCCAGTGTTATTCCAGTCAGTATAGCCTGATTTATAGTCCAAAAATAGGCCAAACTTGATGCTTTCTGATGTAAAGTATAATCCAAAAACTCTTCTGTAAAAATATTGTAATATGTAAACAAAAAGGAGCTTTGAACCTACAATGTCAAGTTTTCTGGTTTGAAAAGCCCAATTTGTACTTCACAATGCCTAGACTGCATAACATACAATTACACAAAATTTGAAATACTTTTTTTTTTAAGTAATAAACTGAATTTGTTTTCTGTTGATACAATTCCTATCTATTAAATTTAAGATATTGATCCTTTTTTCGTTTCTGACATTACAGTGTGGATAAAACTGACAGATTTAAATGGCACATTGAAAAAAAACGACGACTCAAGGATTTTTTATTCTCATGTGGTTCCACACTAATGCAACTTAGTTGTTCATATTATATTACATTTGTCCTTGTAGGTCAACTTAAAGTCTAGTTTAAGCTCGATTCGTGTACATAAATAGGCACGTCCATGTCAAACTTCAAACTTCTTTGCTCCTTTCGCTGGTCGCACATGGCCTACGCTGCAGCACTGCTCCTGTGGTTGACGATGAAACTGCTCCATTCGCTGTGTCTGGGTTCACGTCCCAAAACTCTCTGAAAATGTACTGAAATATACACATAAAGGACACAGAAGATGGAACAAAAGACTCCATCTGTATGGGTATTTAAGGTAAAGCATAAATGAGGCTTTAATCTATCCACTTAAACTTTACATCTTATTCATCCTTTGTTGGGGTTGGGCACTATTACCAAACTCATCGCCCCTTTAGTAAGTCGATGCTCATGTCTGGTTAACCTGTAAAACATTGCTTACCTACAGAAACTGATTTCAGTCCCTGGGTGATTACTTACATTTGGACTTGTTGACTTCTTCTTGTTTTTCTTCTTATTCAATCAACAAAGAAATGACTATGCTTCAATAATTGCAGCATCAAATTTTAGATTAATATCAACAACTCTGATATGAATCAGTTATAACTTAAAGAAAAAGATGTTTGCAGCATTTAAGGTTTATTTGAGATTTTTGTATGCCGAACTTCAGGGGAAAAAGCCTCATTCAGAAGGAATAATATAAAATCTACATCATGCCATTTGACCAGGTCCTGCTTCTAACGTTGACTTGTTTACTGTTTAAGGACAGACAATCAAGTTGTTTGTCCTCGTTAATTACAACTCAAAAGTAGCTTCAGACATTTAAGCTTAATTTGGTGTTTTGGAGCAGCTGTAGTCATATTGTGCCAGGCTAGTGCATTTCATTAATCCACACAGTAATTTATGCTTTGGAAAGACAGTTTGGAGCATTAAAAATGTCAAGGGCTTTAGATTTCCACGTTTAATCCTGTTCATCCAGCTGCAGGGCATGGAAACTTCCAGAATCCAATTTGTGCTGGAGAGTTGGATCTCAGTGAGATTGGGCATCAGCATAGTACACCCACTGAGAGAGGGGAGGGGTGTGTTTGTTGGGAACCTGCACGTACAGCATTAGTGCAGGTTCCCAGGCTCCTCTCTGAGCTGATGAAACAAAGCCATGCTGCAGCATGGCAGGTTTATGGCAGGTGGTTAGCCAACAGAAAATCAGGTAACATCGTAACCAGCACAAATAAGAGTAGAAATACAACACTGGCCTTAATTATATTCAACACCTGGGTAATGGGTCATTTTATAGTCTCTACTGCCTTCTACTGGAATTGAACTAAAGGGAATTTAATATTTACTACAGAGCAAAACCTCTAATCTGAGATATATTTACTCTAACTCAAACATGACATCCCCTCCCTTTGTTGATGTTTTTTCCCCTTTCATTAGATATAATCATGGAGATAATCTGCAAATGAAAACATTGCATGTTATGAATGTTAATCCCCTGCAGTAACATATGCAGCCACAGGAGGGCGGTAGTTCAGTGCATTGGTGCAAAATAAAAGTGCATAAGAGAGGCAGACTTGCAGGGAAAGAGGACATTTAAGGTGACACAACAGCCTCTGCTGGAAACATTTACATGTTTTGTTTTTTTCCTTTGCTGGAATGTCGACTGGCAATCGCGAAAGAAGAAAAACAAAACACTTAATGTACCAGGTTTGCATCCTGGACCAACCTGATTGATGAAAAAAGCCTTTCCTTGTCTTAGAAGTTGCTCTTGAGCAACAAGCTGAACCCACATCTGTCCCATTGCAGCTGTTCACTTCACCACTCTGCAACACGCTGAATACCTAACTAACCTCTAGCTAGTATCTGAGTGTATGTGCTCTGTGACCTGGAAGCAGTGCACAATGAAAAGAGCAAGCACACGTAGTGTCCTCTGCAGAAAGAGCAGCGGGATGCTCAGATGCTGCACTTCCTCAAAGCCTGTGGGCTCTAAAAGCCAGCTGAGGCCATCTGTCAGTGAGAAACATCATCATTATGCTGTTTTAATATCCCACACAGGAACAGTCATTTCTTTTTAAACAGATTTAAGTGTACCTGCTCTATCTTTAGTTTGAATACACTTACTGTAAGTCTGTTTTTAAATCTGAAAACATCCGACTTCTTTGCAAACTTTCCCCAGCCAGCTTTACTGTACCAAGCCTTTCTGTCTTTAGAAGAGCTCATGTTTCCCAGCAAGTGAGTGTGCTTTCTGATACTGGTTACTGGTTCAGACTTTTATCTGCTTTCCACTTGTTCAACAATACTGAGTCACAGCTGAAATTCAAGTTCCTCCCCTTTACCCCGCTCCGCATTTACAAATCGACTCTTTTCTTTATAGGTGTGTTTTTCTTTTTGCCCTTCAGCCAGGGTTTTGAGGGCCATTAGGATGGTTAAATGATTACAACTCTCTCATCCCTAAAAGAAAAGCGTGTACCTCCATTACTAGCAAGAATAAAAACCAGAGGGGCATGGGCAAAAGACAGGGATAAAGGGAGGAATTGAGTTATAACTATAGTGGAGTTATCAATGCAAACATGGTCATAGTGACATGTCTTACTTTTCTCTATGTGTCCATCCTTCTGCACGCTCTATCCAGGCCCTGCCATCAAATTCACATTCACATATGACACTCGTGTTGTTTTGCTCTTTTTTTGAGGAACTCGAAGCCCTCGTAATTTTTTCAGAGGCATAATCTTCATACAGATACTGGTTTCTTAATATTGGCAGCTGACCTGGAGGCTTAACATTTTGGCTTGAAGCACTGAAGTTATTCCATCACAACAACGAGCAGCGGAGGGAAATTCCTGTCCTCACTGTGTTTACATACATGTTGTATTCTTCTGGAATGATCTGATTACTGTTCTTTGAATAGATCAGTGTGTATGTTTTGGACTTAAATGTCAGAAAACGTGTTGTTGGTATGTAATGTGTTGTCCCTATAACTGTTGAGGAGCTGGAGATACGTTTTGCTTTTGAGAACATACGTTTTTTTGTCATTTGTATAATTATTTCAACTAAATTGCCTTTTTTAATTGTTGCTACAACTGTTCAGATTTCTGCCGTACAAAATCAGAAAACTGTTGCATCGTTCCTTTGTTTCTATTAGAAAGTCAGGGAAACTTAAGTGGAGAAATGTGGGAAAACTGGCTTACTCGTGACTCCTCTGCTGCTCCTCTTCCTCACTGTGTGACCAATCGCCTCTGTGCTTGTGCTCTCTTTCATTGCCAGGGAGACAGAGGAACCGTCTGGAGCCAATGGACACCATTTTTGTCAAACAAGTGAAGGATGGAGGCCCCGCCCACGGAGCTGGACTCTGTACAGGTACACAAACACGTCCACATCGTCTCTGCAGGGGACTGTGGCACTCCTTGTCATAACTGGCAAGTTAGGATTAACTTTGTCTCACATCTGACCTTAAGGTCCTATTTGATGCCATCATTTCTGCATGTCTGTACTGAAGGTAACTCCACCTCCTCATAACCTGCCAAGCAAAACGGACGAGTTACTAAATAACAGATGGCTCCTTTGTGGGAGGCTGAGCAAAGTTTAATATGCACACTGTTATTCCACTTTTTTTCTCAAGTGTCTTTCTACATCTCCTGCTTACTTTCTTCTCTTATAAATACTTGAATCATTTTTCATTTTAAGCATCGAGGATGAAAAGTACTTTAAAAAAAAAAAAAAACTACCTCACGGTGAAACAATGAATCAGCACCTTCTAGTTTCCCTGAAGTGGAGAGCTGTGAGCTGGCAACATTATTACTAGGTTAGCACTTTGTTTTTACAGGAAATGTTACAGTAAGTGGTCTGGACAAGCCCTCAAAGCTGTCTCCTTTTATCTGTTCCCCCTCTTCACCTCTCCTGTGGACAGGGAAGTGCAGCGTTTTCCCACAGTTGTCTCATTTCTTCCCTTAATTCAACCCCACTCTCTTCCTGTAAGATTCTTTAGAAATGTTGAACTGAGACTGATCCCAACAGTCAAACACGTGTAGACATTACGAATCTCTTTTGGTTAGTTTTGTGATATTCTGCCCATTTTTTCCCCCAGGGGATCGGATTGTGAAGGTGAATGGAGAGAGCATCATCGGAAAGACTTACTCACAAGTCATAGCTTTGATCCAGAACAGGTAGGAGCGCCATCATACCACATTTCATGTCGTGGTTCAGTTTAAGGAAAATATTTTACCAGGGAAAGATCCTGGCAGACTCAGAAGCTCCAATCTCAGTCCTACAGGCTCCTGCTCCAGAAGCAGAGAAGGAGATGGAGCCATTGTGTGCATGAAATTATTCCCACTTTATCAAACTGCCTCTAAATGAGACGCAATAAACAAAGCCCTCGTTTGTTCATCTCCTTCGTTTTAATATCATAAAGTTAACCTTAATAAAGACAGTTGACGATGGGAGCGAAGGGAGATAACTGGATGCTGATATGTTTAAGACTTCTTGGAACGAGGGCTGTGAAACTAATAAACCTATTAAGAATACCTATTTCTTGTTCCAGGTTATTGTCTATAAGTCGCCTAAAGCACACGACAGGTGAAATAAAAACCTTTTTTGGTTTCATGAAGACTGAAATCTCATGTTTCTCTCTGTCTCATCAGTGATGCCTCATTGGAGCTCTGCGTGATGCCAAAGGATGAGGACATTTTGCAGCTGGTAAGCATTCATCCGTCCGTAAATATTACAAGTAATCACGAAACTGAGTGATTTATGAAGGTCTGCAGAGATAACGTTTGCTTTCAATATCACAGCAAACCTGTTCTGCTTTTTATTTGTTCATTTCATAGATATATATATTGATATGATATTTTATTGATTCTGTGTGTGTGCGTGTGCGTGTGTGTGTGTGTGTGTTCTATATTTCTGGCTATAGTGAGAAAAAATGTCATTAATATTTGTTTGGAAGTTTGTCCAGGCAGAGTGTTATCTAACTTTTAAACCTCACTCAATGTGTTGACATGTCATTGGAAGACGAGGAGTTGATTGGGTTAGTCTGGCTTAAACCTGATATTAAATACATAATGTTTGGGTTCAGCTTAAATCATACTAAGCTGAATTTCTTTAAGTTAGACTAATACCACGATAATGTAGTTGGAAGTTTAATTACTCCTGCATGGGTATCCACGGTGCTCTGAGCTTTCTCTACACCTACCTCTGAGGTTCTGACCAGAACTGACTGAAGATTTCACAACACTAAAGAGGAAAGTGATAAAACAGAGAAAAAAAAGTGACGCTTTGTGACACTCGGAGAACTTAAACTCACCCAAATTCCCTGTTTGACCTGGTGTTTGTTTCCTGCCTGTATAAATATAAAGTATCGGTCCATTGTTTTGGTCCATGATGTAAAAGGTAAAGTCCATTTTTAAAAAAGAAAAAGGCTGAAAGGGGGCATATTGTCAACTAGCATAGCAGAGTTGGACATCTGCTGTCCTTCTGCTGTATATGTATACTGGGATTTGGACAGATGTCCAATTTATTAGCCTCAGCAAGCTACAACAGTAGCTCAACTTAACTGGTCATGTAAACATACTGAGTGTGATGAGACGGTAGTGGTTTCTGTGGTTTGACCAAGAAATGAAAAAAAAAAGAGGTTCAGCAAGTTTATTAGAAAAAGAACCCCCTTCACACTTGAGCCATTTCCCCAGTAAAGACTATGTAAACAGTATGTTAAGTACGCGCATTCATGTACTCGACTTGAGGAATGATTGAGAAAGCGGAGTATTTGATGTTTTGTTTAAACTTGTCCAGGTTTTTGGGAAGCTCTGCTTGTGTCTTTGTTTCTGTGATTCTCTAGAACAGAAGTGAAAGTGTAGATGCTGCAGGCTGAGATGAACCAGAATTACCGCATAATACACACAAGAACAGGTTGACACTGATGTGTTACGTGGGTCTCACACGTCTCTGAGATATACATTTATCATTGAGCTCTTAATGGATGTGGTGTTGTATAGATTATACATATAATCACCAGGTAGCATCGTGGATTAGTTTGGGAACACTAAAAGTCACAGGACTAATTTGTGACACCATCCTTAATACTTGTGTTGATTGTCTTGTGTGAGTGGACCAGTTCCCAAAAATGCAAGTGTATAGAAAAGGAGCTAATCTATACTTCATGCCACAGCTCACTGCTCTGATGGCGGTCATGACCAGCGACATAAACCTCCAGCCTCCATTAACGGTCAGGGTCCAGAGCCCCGCAGACGATAACACAGCGCCAAGCGGAGTCAAACCAGTCACCACATATTTCTCACCTCCGATTGGGAAATTTCTCTCGAAGCAGTCAGATTCATCTGTGTTGCTAAATTCCTCGCATAGCTTGTTAGATCGGCCACAGCGCAACAAAAGCCACAGACACTTGCTTTTGGCATTATAGAATGAGTCTGATCGCTCACATGGCTGAGAGAGTCAAATGAGGCCGAGAGTTATTTGATGTGAAGTGATGACTGGTTGTTGAAATCAGGAGCTCTTAAAAATCTAATTCTTAAGATTACAAAAGATGCTTTGGGAGTATTTTATATCATTTCTACTTGTTGCATTAAATAGTTTAGCTAATCAGTTTCTCTAAATATGTAGCTTATTGCCTCCTCTTTGGGTTAAACTGACAGATACATGGACACAAGTATCAGCCAGTTTGTTTGTGTCTGATTTTAAATGTGTTTGTCTGTTTTTGGGTGACTCTACACCCCCTCGCTACCACAGGGAGTGCAGCTGCAGTCAGATGACTCCTCTCAGTACGCTGTTTACAGGGAGGAAGCCAGAGCAGATCACGCAAGCGTGCGGTTATGCTCACCCAAACATATGATAAGCAGTGTGTAACTGATGAGCAGGAGGTTGGGAGAGACGAGGGAAGAGGCTAATGCAGAGGGTGTGCGACATGAATGAAACGCTGGAGGAGGCAGATAGGGCGAGAGGAGGTGGCACAGTGAGCAGGTGAGTGTGGCAGAGGCACAGGAAGTAATGTGGAGGGAGAGAGAGCCAACAGGATGGATGCTTCTTCTGACAGCAGCTGTGATGTTAACGGGAAATTGTTCAGAACGGCTCCTCAGGATGCATTCAGGTCTGAGAAAGACTCCGAAAACATCTCTGTTTTTATTCTTCTGTCTCATTCATCTCTCCTGTGATGCCTCTGTTCAGCCTTACCACAGCGAGATCTATTTTGAGCCTTTTCTGAAGTTAAAGAAGTTGCTGCCTTTCCTCCATTTCTGATATCGTGCCTCTGACCTCTGTATGCTCTCTTCTCTTTCTTCCTTTTCTCTCTGCTTGCCCTTATCTAACCTGTGGACTGCAGTTTTCCAGGGATATCACTGCTCTGGTAAGAAGGGAAACTCTGGGATATTCACCTCCCTCATGACATTTTTCACCACCTTCAGACCTTGTGTTTGCACATGTAGGAGCTGGCAAACCCCAAATGAATTCCCCTTTTGCTGTATTTACTGTCACGATGATTATATGTGGAGTCGTGTTTTCTTCTCTGTGTGGGGAAGATTTGCAAAAAACAAATGTATTGAAATTCTCTGCCAGCAGATCTTTCTGTGTACTTTCCATAATCAGGAAAGGTTTCTATTTAACTGGGACTTTTAGATCCAGAGGGTGGCAGCCAGCAGTGCTGTGTCAATGCAGTTGAAACTTGACACCGCAGGTAGAGCGCTATTGATTAAAGTCCGGCGTAACAACTCTCTCCCCTTTCATTTTCTCAAGAGCGTGTGTGCTGAGAGGATGAGGAAGTATAGCGCACTCAATACGCAGCCTGGAGTTTTTTTTCTTAAGCTTTAATACTTTACATAAGAGTGAGCGGCATAGTTTAAGTGTTTTTCTCTCAGGGCTTAATTAAGGAGAGTTCTGTAGTTGCTACAGTGACAGTACAGTTGTGGAGCCATGCTGACAGAAGTAGTGTTAGCTGCCAAAAACAGACAGAGGAGACCCCCGTTCAGCTTCTCCTCGTGCCTCAGGGCACACTCTCCGGTACCAAAGGTGGGTAAGCAACTGCCAGCTTAATCCTCACTCTGTCTCCATGGCTTTATTCGGAGCTTTTCAGCTTTCTGCTCATACTTTCTTCCCTCTCTGGCGTTCTCTTCTCCCTCTTATTTGCGTCCGCAGCCTTTCAGGGTACTTAACATTTCTAACGTTTGTTTGTCGTCTCTTAGGGAAAAAGCTGTTAGCAGAGCTGTGTTTGATTTGGAGAATTAACACTTAGCACTGTGTCTACTTTTAGCATGCTGTTTATTGTTATTGACGGGCTGAATCCAGCTGTCACTTACAGTTCACTGAGAGAATGCAGCGGCAGTGATTGTCCCGCTGATAATCTCATCAGCTCACACAGAGACCCCATCAATTAATGATAGTCATGGATTTACTAGTCTCTCTCCAGTTTGAAAGCATGGCCAACCACATTATGGTAGTGCAGATGAAATATTTTTAGAAAAATGCTGTTGCTGTTAGGGTAGAGGAGGATGTGGCAGTATCTTTGTTAGACTTGAACTTTAATATGTGAACAGGAAATAGAAGAAATTGGGTAAGAGCTGTGCAAAATCATAAAGAACTTTGTTTTCTTGGTTGTTTTTATGTATTGTATTTTTATGTGTCTAGCAGCAGCTCTGAAGCGCTCCTTGTTCCTGTCGTATGTCTCAGTAAAGGTTCATTTTTCCTGTCTTTGGTTAGATGTGATCTCTCTGGGTTTAATGTGATCTAGTTTTCTCTTGTCTTGGTGACTTAAGTGACATCATGTCCTATAATCTCTGGCAGGCATACTCCCAGGATGCATATCTCAAAGGAAATGAGGCATACAGCGGAAATGCCCAGAACATCCCCGAGCCTCCTCCCATATGCTACCCTCGGATAGAGCTCCAGGCCGCGGGCATGGCCCAGCCATCAGAGCCTGTTGCAGTCAGTGATACCCCCAGAGGGCCGGTGCAGGGACCAGCGAGGCGAGGGTGTACCGTCGACAAGAGCTACCGGGTGGAAATCCCTGTTCCTCCGTCCCCTCCTCCACAGCAGGCGTCGAAGTCTCAGACAGTGGTGTGTGTCTGCACTGAGAACACGAGGACGGCAGCAATGCCTCCTGATCCAGTGGACAGGGGGTCCCGGGTGGCCCGGGCTGGACCCAGCCACAGGACAGAAGAAAACCGGTACGGTTCTGCGGCGGATTCCGGCTCAGCTAGACCCAGACCCATCATTCCCTCCGTCCCCGGGGGTGCGCAGTTGCAGTACCCGCCTTCCCGTCCAACAGAAGCCACAGTTTACTCCTCTTCCTCAGCATCCAGACCTGGTGCAGTTTATAACGACACTTTGTCTCCAACTGTCCGAGCCCCGCTCGCCGCCTCACCGGATACATTCTCCACCGCCATCTCACCCAGCTCCAACCACTACTCGCCCTCCCCCACCACCTCCCCCCACCAGAACATTGACTGGAAAAACTACACCACCTATAAGGACTATATCGATGCCAAAAGGCTGCACACGTACGGCTGCCGCACCATCCAGGAACGCCTGGATAGCCTGCGAGCAGCTGCCAGTTCTAACTCTGCCTACGCCCAGCAACGTACTCCACCTTCATGTAACAGTCAAAGAGCGGCGCTCGGCCCCCAGGTCAGACGGAGGAGCACATCCAATGACCGCGGAGTGGATACAGGTAGTCAGAGTACTGCAGCGACACCGTTACGCAGCGTCTCCCAGGAGAGGCTAGGGGGTGGATCAGAGAGGATGATACCTACGAGAAACTGGCCTCGCAGCGCCTCTCAGGATGCTCTGCCTTTCTCCACCTCCATCAGAGCGGCCAAACCTCGAGCACGGTCTTGTGACTACCTGGGCCAGCAGCCTGCAGAGCGAAGTGGGGTTGTGTCTGGAGACAGGACAGCAGTGGAGGATCGGCTGCTCCTGTGCCAGGGAGAGGAAGCACGGGCGAACAGGCAGGAAGCAAGCCAGAGAGCTTTACCTCATCTGAACAGGAGTCTCACTGGACAGGAGGCGGAGGGGCGAGGAGGTGGATTATCTAACTCGACTGTGGCTGCTTCTGATTACACTAAAGGTACGACAGACTCAGCACTACCAGCCAGGACAGATGGTGTCATAATGAGACCTTCACGTCTGCCTGTTAAAAACCCCATGTCGGACTCTTCTCCTGCCTTGCCCTCCATTAAAACCACAGACTCTGTTAAAGACCAAAGCGCTAATGTCTTGGGGAATCATCTGAGCTACTCCTCTCCCCTGCACCTGCAGCTCAGGAGCAGAGCCGACAGCCTCAAAATGGAGAGCAGGACAGAGTCGGGGTTGGCAGTCAGATCCTCGTCTTGCTCCGGTGCCTCCTCAAAACTGCCTCTGCAGAGACATCTACAAAACAGCGCTTTAGCTGCTTCCTTCAGCTCCTCGTCCACTAACGGAGCTGTGAAGCCAAACATCAAGGAAACCTCCAGTTCTACCAGTGCACTTGTGAGGACTAATGGTGGTTTTGATGGTGTCGAAGGACCTGATGCAACGGTTGTGGTGTTACGGGACAAAAACTCTGGGTCCGCCCACGTTCGCCCTCCATCCTACGTCTTAGCTGTTAATGACACCCAGAAGGGGGCGTCTCATAAGTCAGCGCCGCTGGTGAAGGCAGGCTCTGCTGATGGAGCTTTGCTATGGATGTCTAACGAGGGCTGCAGGGAGATGCATCTGAGACGACTGGGAGACACGCGGCACAAATCTGGCTCCAACAACCTGGATGACTCCCTGGATTCAATCCCCTTCATAGGTAAGACTGACCTCATTTATGCAACTTGTGCCTGTTTCTATAAAAACAGTTGACTCCTGTGAGAAAGTATGAAACTCTCATAATAAATATTTTCTTACATGGTAATAAATGAATGTTCTCTTTCAGCTTTTCTGAGTCCCGACAAAAACTGAATTTGAAGCATCTCACTTGAAAAATGGTCATTTATTTTGTGGTGTCAATCAGGAAATGCTGACTGTATCTACTGATTCATGTAGACATTAGACATTTCTCGTAGCCTGGATAGTGGTAGTAATAGTTCATTAGTGACATTTTAACATAGGTCTAGTAGCTCAAATACAACTAAACTGTGTATGTGTAGATTGTACATACATTTATATGATCATACCTGCAAGCATCAGGATGACTGTAGACGACCAGGTTAACTCCATCCGGGTATCATGAAATATCTCATGAATACCACCTCAAGGTCATGTTCTGTGTTTGTGTTACTTCTGATTATTTGTAGTCTTGAGGAACATCCCCCTGCCTTGAACTTTAACCTTCATCTTTATTTTTTACTCGCCAAGCCAGAACTTAAAATAAAAACCCGTACCTACCCTACCATACCGTACCGTCCTCTTCCGTTCATCCGGGGTCGGGTCATGGGGGCAGCAGCATGAGCAGGGAAGCCCAGACTTCCCTCTCCCCGGCCACATCAACCAGCTCATCCGGGGGGATCCGAGGCGCTCCCAGGCCAGCCGAGAGATTTAATCCCTAAAGCGTAAAATAAAAACCCAAAGGTTTTAAATGTATTCACATGACACATGAATCCTGCCTGAAGT
The DNA here is from genome assembly GCA_028567055.1 of Leptatherina wallacei. Taxonomy (NCBI): domain Eukaryota; kingdom Metazoa; phylum Chordata; class Actinopteri; order Atheriniformes; family Atherinidae; genus Leptatherina; species Leptatherina wallacei. The sequence continues at coordinate 2,828,125 of JAOXYM010000019.1, forward strand.
CATTGCTATGATAACTCCACTTGTTTTTCTGTATAAATGGAGAAAGGATTTTAGGCATATATTAGTATCAGCATTGATATTTTTATATATATATATATATATATATATATATATATATATATATATATAAAATCTGAAGTTATAAACCAATTGCTTTTCACCAAATTTTTTTTACTACTGCATCTTACTTCTAGCCTACTCAATTAATGTTAATTTGAAGTTATGCTCTTCTTTTCCTCGAGTACAATTCATCCTTTACCCACTTCTGAAAATAGGTATAAATCATGGTATAAAGTCAGCCCTGAGTAGTCATCCATATTGTCTAGAATTGTTCAGGTTAGTAAAAATAAACAGCAGATGATCATTTTAAGTTTTGAAGGCCAGTCAGTACAAAAGGTTTCAATAATCTTTCCTCAAATATCACCACAAATGCAATCAACATGTTCTCATGGGAACTGTTGAAAAGTCAAAAAAGAGCATCGATAGGCATGACACAGGGAGGGGGCAAAATGGAAAACATTAAATACCACAACTCAGATTCATTAAATCTTTGTTTAAAACAATATTCCCCTCGGGGATCAATAAAGTATAATTCATTCATTCATTCATATTAATGCTGTTTCTTAAAGGAGACATATTATGCACTTTATTCCCAATCTTAAACAATTCTCTGATATATCATTTAAATCTTGGC
>JAOXYM010000019.1:2898201-2910032 GCA_028567055.1 Leptatherina wallacei
CAAGGGCGATCTCCACCGCAACGACCCTGCAGACAAGAAGGGCACAGCCCCCGGTGTGAAGTATCCTCATGAGGAAAACAACACAGTTAAAAAGTAAAAAACAAGATCAAAATAAACTTAAAAACAATAAGAGTGAATAAAAACAATGAAAGTAAACATAAAAGAATATGCAAGTACATAAATGAGTAAAAGGCAAATGCATAGAAAATAAGTAAGCAGATGAAAATACATCAAATTCAACAACAAATAAAAAGAAATCAAATTTGGCTCTTAGTTAAGCTAAAAAGGTAGGTCTTGGGCCTCTGCAGCCCTGAGGTATTGTGGTGAGCTGTTCCCCAGATGAGGAATGACGTCTCACCGTACGTTTTTGTTCTACCTTTTGGAACAATTAAAAGACCGGTAGGCCTACCAGAGGACCTCAGTGTTTGCGAGGGGCTCATATTTCAAATCAGGTCAAATAAATAAGACGGCCAAAGATCATTAAGACATTATAAACAACTAAAAGAACCTTAAAATATCTGTCTTTCATGTTGGGAAGTGAACCTTATTATCTTTTAAAAATGATATGCAAATATGCAAATGTATGTGGGTGGCACATCAAGAGAATGTGGGTATTTGTTATAACTGATGCACAAACGATGTGTGAAACTCCCTACATGGAAGCCAGTAATGTTTTGTGGGAAGTTTCAGCTCATCAAAACTGAGCATCTTAGCCAGAGTAAAAACAAAGTCATTATATGCAGCGTGATTATGTGAGAGCGTGGGAGTATTTGGGGAAACGGCTGGACTAGTTTTAACCCTGTTGTTCTCTCCTTGTCTTTGTCCTTCTGCTTTTCAGACTTTGAGGATCTGTTTGACGACGATGACCTGCAGTGAAAACAGCGTCCGGAACCCAGAACGAATCTCTGAACATGTACATAAAAGAAATGAGGAAAACGGGCTTTTTTCTCTCTCTCTCTCTCTCTCTTTCCCTCTGTCTCTCTCTCCCTCTTAATTGTATTTCCTCCCCCATATGAGTGTCTCAGTATCGTACTGAAATAAAGCCTCTTTGTTTTTACTGAAATACTTGCTGTGAACCAGGTGTCTGTGAATTCTGAGGGTCTCTCACATTCCAGCTTTGGAGAAAATTATGAGTATGGTTTTGGTGTCGTCGTGTTTGAATCTGCTCCTGCCAGGATTGTAGGTCTGCGGGCTCTGAGAAACACCTGTTTAAAAGCGTAATTATATATGAGATAGAGTGTTAACATGGCCACTAAATTTTCAGCCAAGGCATGATGGGACAGGAAAGGGGCTGAAAAAATGTCAAAATGCTTAAAGGAAAAAAACCCCATAAAGCATGAATGTGCAGAGCAGGAAAATTAAAAGTTAATCTGTTTCTGTAAAGCAGCTTAAACGAGTAAAATAAAAAGGTGGGATTTGAATTGGCATCAAGTTTTCATTTTGAATTTGCTGGGGAACAAATAGAAATTAGAAAAGAAAAATACAATTTAAAGATACTAACAATTCCCAAGGTGATCCAGACAAATATACATCTAGACCAAGTCTAGACCAAGAAAAACAAAAGTTATACAATCCACATGTCATAAATCATCTTTGCTCATTTAAATCAGTGCCATCTGCGTGTTGTAGAATTCCCTCTAGTCAATGCTAATATGTCACATGTTCAGACGTTACATCCATATTTAGGTATAAATCTGCTTTATTTGTGAAGAACACAGATTAAAAAGCAGTTTTCTTCCACCAGTACAATAAATGGGCAATTTTGGTTCCCATTCCTGACATTTTACAGTAGACTATACACATTTATTCTTGGTCAATGTAGGATTTAAGGTCCACAAGGTGGACAGAGTCCCACATTCATTCAGGAACAAAAGAGATCATTTCTAAACATGGTTTTGGCCAATATAATACTTTTAGACTGCAAGGAACTTAAGCCAGTATTGCCAGTGATTGCACAGTTTTCACATTCATCAGATCTCTGAGAACACGCCTGAATCCTTAAAAAAAGGGTGAAACTTCTGTGCAGGGATGGATTTGGCACATGAGGTTATTCCTACATTCTTTTCTTTTTTGTTGGTCCACATAAATGTTGAATTTACAGTAGTAGCAAAACTGGAACATATTTTGACTGACTTGAGTATGTGGTAAGAAATCTGTAACTTCATCATCCTGCAGTGTTGGTCTGTGCAGTTGCTGCTAGATTTATTTTTGGACCTTCTCTCTAAAACTCACTGATAGAAATCATGAGGAAAGTAAAAGCGTTTTAGGTTGATCACACCAGTATTTAAGAAGTTTAAAATAATTTAGCAATATGAACATTGTGTGTTTGATTTGGTGACCAAATACAGTCTTTATAAATAAGTGTCCATGTTTTGCAAAATAGTGTGTGGTTGTGCTAACTTTGTCAATTCTTTTTTTTTTTTTTTAAAGAGCTCTGTTTTCATAATTATGCCTTATGAATCATAAAAAAGCTGAATAAACAGGTTAGGCCAACATAATTGTTGGCAATACATGTTAAATCACAAGCTACTAAAAAATTCACGGGGGAGGGGCAGAGGTGTGGTCTTTCTGTGCATTTAAAACATTCACATCCACCTACATTTAACAAAAAAATGCCAAACATTTAATGTCTGCCCTTTCATATAAGTAATGCCTCTGCTCTGGATTTTACTCTTTTGACACAGACAAGACAATTAAATATGAATATGAACTTGGTTGTTTAGGAAGGTAAGTAGGAAGGAAAAAGAAAAATGACGATTTGAGACGGAATCAAACTGCATCAACTAAACATTTACATTTTCAAACTATTGAAAGTGAAGGACAGCAGAGCTTTTAGACCTCTAGTTTGTAAAAAAAGAAGAAGAAGCTGAACTGACCATATTCACCTTGCAAGATCTTAAAGGCTTCAGGTCATGGGAAGCTTCACTTTAAAGGCAAGAAATTAACCTCTGGGGCTGAAAATGGAAGTTTGCAAAGGTGCATCCTCTTCAATGGATGATTGGAGTTGATCAAAAGGGAACCATTCCACATACATGATCCTTACAAGATATAGGTCATTAGAAATGCGACTGATCAGGCTATCCAACAATATATAACACAATATTGGTAGTGTTAAAGGGGAGGAATAATTGACCAAGCACAAATTTCCTTACTTTTTGTGCTAAGTTAATATTTAAATCAGCTCTTAATTACTGTCAAAATCTGCATAATAAAGAGTGAGACTTAAGTGATTGATGCGACTGCAACCCAATAGAGGATAATGTTTTCAATTGATCCTGAAATAACATGAGGTGGACTGGGACTTACTGGATCACACAACACCACCGTCATTGCCATACTGCTGTCTTCTTTACACAATCTTTAGTGTGGCAGGACAAAGGAGGGCCCAGGTGGGGTCTTGAACCCACAACCTCCTGGGTGAAAATCACATGTGCTGACCAGTCATCCAAAGGGATGTCCCTGTGGCCAAGTAGCCAGGGCACATGATCAATCGGAGGCATAATGACAGGACCCACACTCTCACATTAGCACAATGATGAGCAGAAATTTTGATTATTGTCAATAAATGAATCATCACTAAGAGTCGTACTTTTGTTCTTGGCATCAAGAAAATGTTTTATCCTCACCCTCTGGATACTGGATGCTAGTCTTCTAATTGCACTGTGGGAGTTACAACTTGAGACTATCACAATACAGAAAAGACATTTTACACTGTATTATCTGCTCTTGATTAAGTTTTAATGAAGCACTGGATTGTTTCTTTGACTCTGTTGCTTATCAAATCATCAGCATGTAATTCAAAGACAAAAAGTTTGAGATAGAGTTTTCAGGAACTAAAAGTGTTAGACTACAGCCCAAACGGCAATAAAGAACAAAATCAATATAGTTTAATTTGTTTGCTGAAATAAACACTTGTATAAAAACCATTGCTCATATGGAAGCCATTTTTTTAAAATTTGAATACATCCAAAAAGTAGAAAAAACACACCCACTCTCTGAACTTCAGTAAAATATTGTTTTAAAACTAGTTTTGTTTTTAAAAATCTGATTTATCAAGGATTAAATCCTATTTGGTAGAAGTAACAGTATTTATTTTTTAAATGAAAATGTTACATAAACTAATAAAACCGCCAGCGAAGCTCGCTGATGCATAAACCTCATAAGACTTCTGACATTTATAACTAAATTACAGCTGCTTCCCATTAGATATGGTGATATTGCATCATGTAACTCAGCTCCAAGCTTTTCCACTGAAGTTTTTGTCTCTGTGTGCCTGTTTTCTCACAAGGCTGGCAAGCCTCAACACGGCTAAACTGTGGAGGAAACTGTAGATTATCAAATTCCTCATGTGTAGACCAGCTGTGCCTGATTGTTGTGTGTTCAGTGAGAAGTGCTTATGTGGCACCTTAGGCACCTTCCACGGCTTACCCTTTGTTTTAGCTTTTGTTTTACCTGCACTGGAGTTATTATTGAGCCCCGATAACAGATCAGGAGTTGGATTTCCAACGTGTATATTCATTATCAACCAAATAATAAATGTTATAAATGGAAATGAAACAAAGAAAACCTCCACTTAGGGCAACTTCTTTTACCCTTGTTTTCCACGTCTCCATCTCTTCTCCAGGCCCTCCCGCCTTCCCTTTTCCTGTCTTTAATTACTGTACCTCCAAGGTGCCTCATTGGCTGAAACTTTAAGCCTATCAGGCATCTTGTTAAGGTGGACCTGGACCCCCTCAGGTGGTCCGTGTGTGCATTTGTATGCATCAGAGACACCAGGCCTGGTTTAAAACCTTGTGGGATCTTTCAGGCTGGGCAGTCTGTAAGAAGGCTGCAGGAACTAAGTGCACGAGGAATCCCTGTCAAACACAAAAACATCCCCAGTGGACCAAGCTATCAGGCCAATCGGCTTCTTCTGAGTTCACCTCTGGACCCGCGGACGGACACGGCACTAATAAAACAACCCCAGGTAAGACACTAAACACAGTGAGGCCTGTGTTCACTAGGGTGGATTTAGGTTCTTTCCAAAGGTTTCAAGTTCAGGTTAAAGTTTGCTGCTCAAAAACACCTGGTTCTGTTTTTATGATGACAAACTAGTGGCTTCAAAACAGCCAGGAGCTGCACTACAGCATGTGTATTTAAGGAGGAGTACACCCCCAAAGCTACAGGAGTCACTTCAGCAGCATAGGTCGAGACAGGAGTGGGAACTTCCAATAGAGATTAGTAAGATTTGTTTATTAGATTTTTCTTAAATTTCAGCTCCGACCCCTTTAAATGCATTTATGTCTTCATTTTGGTATACCTTGATTGAAGGGTTGAATAATAACTTCACCACCGTAGTTTTAGCAGGACTTATTCCACTCGAACATGGCAGGAAGCAGATTTCAGTCCTGAAGGAGTGAAGTTTCATTTTGAAAATCTTCATGTTTTGTTTTCAACAGGAGAAAAGAAGGTTCAGACATGGCGGAGCGGAAATGTTTCCATGGTGTGTTGATCACCGCGCTGCTGGCTGTGATGCTGCTACCTGGTGAGTACACCACGGGAGATTTATTTCACACACCTGACCATGGTCAGTATGTCTGATCTGTATCATCACAGAGACTATGTACACCATTTTTTTTAAAGATAAAAACATGAATGTTTCATGTGGTTCTGTGAGGAAGAGTTAAATACAAACTGTTATTGACAATCAGTTCGTAATTTAGCTCATAAAATGACCCAAAAAATTGCAAAAAAAACGTTCTCAGGAGTGTCCGAGGTTTTTTTAAATAGTTTTTCCTGGTCACATTAAGTCCCAAACCCCCCACACAGAAACCTTTAAATCATCAAAATCTGATTTAAAATCTGAAATAGGTGGAGTTGCAACCGTGAGTATCATCAAAATAAACTTGTAGACGCTTCAAACTCTTATCTTCTTCTGTGGATATTATACCCCTTAAACTCATTCTCCGTGCAGTGCTATCGCCTCCTGGGCGAGTTATAACAGCTCAATCACATCAACAATAGAACAATTTCTAAACTCCCCCATTCATAGCAGAACTCCATGAAAAGACATCATCTCAGCACTTGGAAAGATAAGCACACTTGGGGAAAGTTTTGCACGGCATTGCAATACTGACAGTGCGCCTATTAGAGTGACAAAAGAACTCTTTAGGACTGCTGTTCAGGTGAATGGCCAGCTCTGGTACCTTGCACTTGTTATTAAATACAGCACTGCAGGAAACTTAGGTCCACTCCTGATCAGAGCTGAACGCATCCTTCAGGTTTCATGCACTGAAACGGATTAATGCGTATATGAAATGAATGGTGAGAAAATCAATAGGTGAGGAATACAATAACCTGCGGGAAACTATGAGTCATTGAAGCCTGCTGCATTGATGAAAAATGGCAGCTATTACCGCTTAATGTTAGCGAGGACATGCTTTTAGCCACTTTTCTACTAAATTGTTCACAATTTAGAGTTCTTATTTCAAAGGAGCACATCTCCAGAATGATAAAAGAGTAATATTTGTACATGCTGACTGACTGATGAGCTAAACATTTTTGAAAGAATGCCTCATTTAGTCTGACAGTCCACATAAAACTCTGGGAAAGAGATGTAACTGTGGAATTATTATCAGGACAAACGTGGTAATTTCTCACAACATTCAAAACTACGGCTGGTCAAAGGTCATTGTGATGTTGATGAAGCCATTCAGACTCATTTAGTGTTTGTTTTCTGCTTTTTTTTTGGTGTGTTTTTCAAAGCTGCATCTCACCCCGACTCTACGGTGTGGCTGTGATGTTCATAAATCATCAGAAATGTTTCAACATGAAGGCAGGTTGCTTCTCTGCCACCTGTTTCCACTTTGCGTTTGAGATGAGTGGCGTTTTTACGAAGGGGCTCCACTCTGCTTTGTTTCTCATCTTTCCTTTTTTAAATGGTTTTTAAAGTTGCACTCAGGGAAAACCAGTAGGAGGAGGAGGAAAAGTTTCTTTCATCAGTCTTGGTCCAGTAAAAAAATTAGTACCTGTCAGCATCACCTCCTGCTCTGCCCTCTTAAAGCTCGGCTGTTTCCAGATGTGCCAGCCGTTTTTTTTACAGGCTCGTAAAAAAACTACTGCGGATACGACGAGACAGCATCGTTTAACTCACCCTCCTCCTCCTCCTCCTGCTCTACATCGCTTCATCACCTCGGGTCACCTTCACTTCTTTCCTTTAATTTAGTTTTCACCTTTCATACCTTTGCTTGTCACCTCTTCATCTATGACCTTACTCACTACAGCGCAGGCCCCGTCTTTCTGTTTACTCCAGTCCAAACTTTCTCTTTTCAATTTTTCTAATCAGGAGATTGCCGTTTTTCCACTTTCGACACGTGCCACGTAACGGTGAATGATCCCCTCTGGATCTTTTTAAACCCGTCATCTGTTACCCTCTTATTCTTCCTCCTTCTCCTCTTCCTCTCCTTCTGTGAGGGATTAACACCTTTTCCCTGCGGAGATGAAAGGAACCAGGAACAGAGCTGAATCTGCTGTTCCCTCAGCTGTAAGGGGTCAAACGGTGCACCACACATGTGCACATGAACACACAGCATGAGGTTTGATGTTACAGGCGTCCCTGTAAAATCTACAAAGAGCTGCCTTTGCAGCGCTCCAGGCAGAGCCAATTACTCCTGCCCTATTTGATGAATAATATCAGCTTCTCAGTGATTGAGGAATAATGTCATTATCACTCATGTGTTAGATAAGTTCAAATTTAATCTGAATAGAGAGAACAAGAGAAGTTTACCTCAGAAAACTTTTGGATTTTACATCTGTTCTTGTTTTTCTCCTTTTTTGCAGTATTTTTGTCTGCTGGACCTGTTGTCCAAAAGCCAAAAGAAGATGGTAAATATGTGATTTTTTATCTTTATGCATATGCACACACAGTTGTTTGCCTATAAAAAGCACAAAGTAGCCGTTAGACCAAGATAAAGGCCAATAAAGTTGTTAAAAATTTAGTTTATTGAAGTACTTTTGATGAAAGACGGCTGTCAAAATCTATCAGTGCACCACACCTTGCACATATTGCATCAACACTGAACCTTGTGATTAATATCTAATGTTAAGCAGCAGGGATTAATGATAGCTGACCTTGAAATAAAAGACATCTGTCAGTCCTTGAAATTTTCATTAGTGTCTTTGAAAGTTTCTGGAAAATCCTTGAATTTGATGCCTCGGTGAGTATGGAAGCCTTTGTATCTGCAACGCCTTCTTGTATTTCTCTTACCCTCAGAGGGGGAAAGTATCCAGGAGAGGGCAGCTGCTGCAGCTTTGCACAGGAGGCTGATCCGCAACCGCAGGAACATCAGCTGGTACAAACAGCATTCTGACTTCTGGGCCTGGTACAAGTACTTTACTGACAACGGCAACCAGGAGGCAGTGAGTGAACAGTGACCCACACATTTCTTTCTCAAGTCTTTGAGTCCCCATGAAACAACTGTTTCCTTATTGTTTTATCCACTTTTTCATTGCTTTTGTCAATTTTAACCTGTTGAACCTTTGCTTAATTTTGAAGCCTCTGCTCAACAATTGCAGACCCTTAGTGAAATGACTTTATCTCTGCAACCACAAGGTCTGTTTGAATAATCTGAATCTTGATCTTGAATAATCTCACTTATGAGATTAGTTAAGATGTGTAAATATCAGTATATGTGATGGCACATGGCACAAATGAATGTTTTGGGCCACATATATATATATATATATATATATATATTTGGTCACTGTAAGACTGGTTAATGTAATTTACTACTTTCATTCCTGCCTTCGTGTGACTTTTTTTGAAGGAGTAATGGTTCGAGGAGTTTCTCTGGATGATGTTTTGTTACTAAGGTTTAGAGTGAATGAATTTGAGCTACTGCTGTCGGTCATGAAGACAGAGTAATTTAACAGTCTACAGCCAGTGTTTGATGCTGGAATAAACTCACCAATAAATCCCCCGTCCCCATCTAGGTTCAGGAGATGGATCGGATCTACTTGGCTTATCTCCAGAACAAGAACCGTGCTGAAGGACGTCGCTCCTACAAGGCGTACTTGCGCCACCTTGGGGACATCTACAAGTCCTGTGCTGATTCAAATGATCCCAACTGTGTTGCCTCCTACACTGCCAGACCGAAGCCTAAACCAGAGCCCCCCAAACCGGCACCAATTAAAACATGTGACCCCACCAAAGATCCCCACTGCCTGTATCTGGCTTTGATCCAGGGCAAGAGCCCCTACCTACCCCTGGTGCTCCCAGCTCCCCCACCAGCAGCCCCAGCACCAGTCAAGGCTCCTGCCCCTCTGTTTGTCCGCTCTGCAGTTCCTGTCAAGGACCCACAGTCTGGATATTATTACTATGCTCCATCTGCAGTACCTTTCCTTTCCAAGGTATAATACAAGTTGGCATTTGTTTAGAATGATGTGATGTAGAGCTAAAGTTGAGCAACTGTGTTTTTATGTCTGTTGTATTTCAAACTTCATGACATCCACGCTAAAACATAAACTTCTATTTGTCATCCTTCAGGAACAGAAGGCCGAGCTGCTGCGTATCTGTTCTGCTGAAGATGTGGAATGTCTGCAGTACCATCTCAGAGCTGCCCATGGGTATCGTCCCTCTGCTGGGCCCCTCCCCTCATATGCCCACCTGGGCTGTGACCCCAAGAAAGACCCCACCTGCAAACCCAAACTGGTGCAAAAGGCTCCTTCTGGTCTTTTCCTTCAGTATCCCAACTGTGATCCACTTCGTGATCCCTACTGTGCCTATGCTGCCTCCCTTGTGGTATGCTTTATTCATAATACTCATTAAATTCACCATGTTGTAGCTTTCAGTTTTTCTTCCTTTTCCATGTCCTCATTATCATGACTAACTGTGATCTGTTCCTTCAGGCTCCTCGTGCTCCCAACCCTCCTGCTCCTGCTGGCCCTGGATCCTGCAACCCTCTTTATGAAGATAACTGCAACCCCCTGACAGCTACCAGATTTGCTTCCCCTCCAGAAGGTTTGAAAAATGAGGAAGGAGATGAGGCCGCTTCTCTTCGTGCAGCACCTCCTCCTGCTGAGCAGAACGACCCTTATGCTATGTTTAGGGATGCTTATGCAAATGCTAACAGGGTTACAGATCCTTATGCCATGTACCGCCAGGCTCCAGCCCCGGCTCCTCCGCCAGCTTCCGATCCATATACAATCCTGCGCCAATTCATGGCCCAAGCTCGGGATAATGATCCATATGCTCCACGCATGGAGGCCGCTCCAGAGTCTAACCCTAATGATCCTTTCTTTGCTTTCCGTGATGCGGCGGCTGCCATGCATCGCCGCGGCCCTCCCACATCGAGGCAGCCTTTTTCAGTTCCAAATTTTGAGGAGCCACCTCAGGAGGAGCGCCACCCTTTGGGACCCCCTGGAAAAACCAAAGAGGGCTATGACTGCTTCATTGGTTATGATCGCGAATGTTTCCCTTTGAGGCCCACTGAGCCTCGCTCTGGAATTCACCGCCGCATCCCCTACCCTGCTGAGGCCTATGAGCCCCACCTGAATGCCGATGGCACCCGCAACGGAGTCCTGGAGCCCTCCAACCCACACTGTGACCCTGAGTACGACCCTGACTGCCGCCTGACCCGCTACGAGCAAGAACAGGCCCACGCAGAGGCCCAACCCGAGCATCACGCTGAGGAGGACCATAACCAGGGGACAGCCGAAGGCGCACCGCTGGAACAGGAGCAGTACGAGGCAGAGCCCTACCAGAGTGGCCAGGAGGAGCCTCATATGTCCTATCAGCCTCTATCGCAGGGTATGCCCAGCCTCCAGGACATCCTCAGGGGCTATGGAGACCACTACCCTGAGCAGGATGATCACAGAGCTTATGCAGATGACTACCGCAAAAAATAATCATGCTAAAGCACAAGCATGTAGTTGGACATGAATACACGGTCCCAAGCGTTCTTTCAGCTCAGTCTTTGAACGCCTCATGCAACAAGAAACCAGTTCTAACTGGTCCAGAAGCGGGACACAGGTGAAGTCTATGGACCTAATGAGCAAGAACATGCGTGTACATTCAAACATAGCCTCCTGCTGAAGGAGCATGCTCAAAAAACACTGCTTTCTATGACCTTCTATGCCTAGTTGCTTCGGATGTTTATGGTGCATTTCCTTTTTACTTTCCATGTCCAGCCTACTTCAACGCAATCACATGTGTAATGACGTCTTAATCCTCAGCTTGCCTCTGTATCTATGCATTTCACTTTTTTAATTTTTTTTATTTTGTTTGTTGCTTTTGGTCAGTAATGGAGTTTTTTGCCCCATATGGAATGTTCTAATAAAAAAAACTCCAGAAAATGTTAAGAGCATCTTTAACTTTTTTTTTTGTAAATTATACTATTGTAACATTACATCAGATAAACTTCACATCTGAGGATCAGATGTCCTGCTAGCTTACATGTTATTTCTATATTTGCTTTCAATGTTGCCTCCCAGTAGGGCAGTCTAGGGTTTGAACTACTCACTGACTGACAAGTTTGTGTCCCAGAAAACACTACATTCTTCTTCTGCATAATGAAACACAGTCATTAGAGTTCATCTACCCACTACCTTGCAACATTTTCCCTCTCGGTTTTTTTTTTTTGCTTAATTTTGTTTGGCTTTAAAACCTGTCATTTTAATGGACATGTTTTACATAATGGAGCAACACAAACAAAAAATTGTCATGAAATTATGATTTAATGGGGCCAGTTATTTTTAGAAGTCAAATAAATACTTCAATAAAATCCACCTGTGTGAAATCTTAATGTCAACATGAACCCAGTATATAGTCACACCTGCTGTGAAAAGACCCAGAT
>JAOXYM010000019.1:2910132-2927470 GCA_028567055.1 Leptatherina wallacei
TAAAATCCACCTGTGTGAAATCTTAATGTCAACATGAACCCAGTATATAGTCACACCTGCTGTGAAAAGACCCAGATTCTCCAACACAAAAATTCCGAAGTGAAGACCAGAGAGCTGTCGATACAGATCAGAAACAAGCATCCCAGGGTGGCATGTAGCTTAACTGGTTGAGCAGCCACCCCATACACATAGGATATAGCTCCTCAGTACAGCCGGCCCAGGCTCAAGTCCCAGCCTTGGGCCCTTTGCTGCATGTCATTCCCTGCTCTCTAACCCCCTTTCCTGTCACTATCAATAAAGGCCACTACAGCCAAAAAATCCTTAAAAAAAGAAACAAGTGGCTTCATTCAAGAATATCTTCTTTTATTCTAATATATTTTAATGTTCTCAAGATGTTCCTTAGAAGTTTTCTGAGAAAACTCGTCATCAGATTCACAAATGTGTTTGTAGGCCACCAGGATAGTCGGGGAAACTTGGCTGGATTGGACGGGGAATTCCAAGTATTTTTGCATCTCTGTTTGGTTTGGGTTCACAGTGCACTTTACTCAAGCGGATCAAATCGCCTTGACCATGTCACGCAGTTACAACAGCTGCTCGCTAGGGGGCAATACTCCCCGAAATGACTGCTGACCAAAGAAGAAAGAAGAAAATCCAGGTCATTGGTTGGCCAGGATAGATTGTTTAATTTAAGTAAAAAATGGACCACCAATAAATGTATTCAGTCTTTGGGTTTCTCACGCCTCCAAACAGACTAGACTATCTGTGGAAGCGAACCTGAGTTTGTATAATGCAGACCAAACAATGGTAGTGTGAATGCACCCTTTCAATAATTTCCCTCTAAGAGGGATGAATAAAGTATTTTTCATTTAATTTAATTTCATTTCATTGATTGGTGAATACAACAATGTTCCAACTGGCCCTAATTTGCTGGTAAACCCTTGGAAATGAGACTGATGACCCATGTGCAGGCACAAACAAAGATGGTGAGCCAGAGACGAGGATATACAACAAATAAAAGGCCAAAAGAATGAATGAAAATAATAATAAAAAATGTTCATTTAAAATTGTCTGTCCTAATTTTTAAAGTGATACACTTGAATCTAAATTATCAAAACAGTGAGATTCACATCATATAACAGCAGTTTTATGTACAAACTGCAATTGACTGCACCCGAACCTGCAAAGTTAGCCTGCGGTCTGGTCCCAGGAGCTTGTTAGGAAACAAATCTTCATGATGTAGTGTCTAAAGGGGAAAGAGGTACATTGTAGAAAACATTGCCATCACTCTTTACATTCCTATGGTTTGAAAAGCAAATTGCCACCTGCAGTTTCCAAACCATTGACTACTTATTAATGGACAGAGCCTGCGTCATGTGACCCGTAGGTTTCTAAAGAGCTGAATTGAGGCTCGTTGGATGATTCCCACCGTCACTATCTTGACAGCACAACGAGTCATGTGACTCCCAGAAAACACAAAAATAGGCGACGAGATGGCGCTGACAGAGGGGCCGTGAGAGTGGGGACAGATGATTGACGCCCATCAAACTCTGAGCTGCCGGTAGCTAAGCTAACCAAGCTAACATGGAGCTAACGGGAGCTAAAACTTGTGCTACCCTCTGCCTCCTTGCTGCCAGATATCTGATACCTGTCAATCAAAAGGACACGCCCCTAAATATGAAGAATTTCCTGATTAAATAACATCGAAACAGATGAGTTATAAAAAAAAATTCACTCCCCCCACAGTTGTCATGAAGGTAAACATGACCTATTAAACCTAAAATGTTTTTTTGAACCAGGCTGTAAACATGTTTATTTCTGCTGTGAGGTTGGCCTTTTGGAGCCAGCCCCTAGTGGATGAGGGGGAACTGCAATTTTTGGCACTTCCACATAGGCTTCACATTTCTCTGCCGGAGGTTGCCACTTGGTCCAAACACATCCAGTATCCGTTTTAGATGCCTGTAGTGCACTTGATGGTGAAGGTAGTGTGTGTGAATCTGATTAATTAAAACCTCCAGGTGAATCTGAAGGCTGATAAGTGGTGTTATTAATCAGGGGATCAGGACAAATAAAATGAATATAATGAAAAAAACGACCCCGTTACATTTTAATTATCAATATGAGCTACTTGTCACCAGCTGCTCCTTGTTGGAGGTGCATACCCATGGAGCCGCTCTTTAAGATGAAAGAGTCATGTGCTCCTCATAGGAAGTAGGAGACCCCATTTAGTTGGTGGTTCTTGGAGTCGCAGATAACTTGCTTGTTTATAGGGTGGTAATGTTTGCAGTTGAGGGTACAGATCTGGTGACAGTTTAAATATGCGTTTAGTTTAATGCACTGATGGTGTTCGGAGGACCAACAATAGAATTAAATCCCATCTTAATTGTTACTTGTTCTTGAATGGATGAAACAGATAAAAATACTTAATTTTTCCCCTGAGAGGAAAATTAAACTTCAGGGCTCGATCTGTTATATGTTACATTTATCTTAAAATAACAATATACTCAGACAAAAACATTATTGTAATTTTATTATTGGATTTTGGTTAATTGAACAGCAAAAAAACAACACAAACGCCAACTTTGTTCAAACATGTCAGCACTCAAATGTGCATTAGAGCACTCAAATCCTGGATATGAGGATTTTCATGAACACCACAATCTTCAAAAAAAAGTTTAGAAATAGGATTTATTTAAAGACAAATTTGTTCTGAATGAGGCCCAAACACCTGGAGAAGAACAGATGACAGGTAGGTTATTACATAAAAATATATATATTTTTTATATAAAACCAAACTCCAAATATCTGCCTGGGCACAATTAAATCCATTATTAGAGAAGTGAAAAGATGTGGCACTGCAACAAATATGCATGAAAAGGGCAGATCACCAAAGCTCAGAGAGTAGATGAGAAGGGCATTTATCAGAGAGATACCTTTGGCCAAATGAAACCTTGAAGGAGCTGAAAGGTTTTACAACAGAGATTGGACAGCCTGTCCAAGGACCAATTTAATCTGTAGAAGATGAATGCAGCCACTGGGTCTGAGACAACGAACCATCAAGGAAGTGCCTTAAAGTGCAATACCACTGATGGTCTCAACAGATTAGCTCTAAAACATCCAACAGACTTCCATTCAAACAGCAACAATTTCTCTAATTAAATACCCAGTCATTTTTTCTCCCATTAATCTTCATGGTGCATTTAGCTGAAGCCAACTATCACTATTTGGTCACTACTGGTTCCAAAAATGCAAAGATCACAGTCACCCTCAAGAGATGAAATAAAACTCTTTAAATCTGAACACTTTTCGCTGAACTTTTCTTCATTCAGTTTGAAAGATTCCCCACTTCCACGCAGATCAGAAGCATTAAGATTTCTATGTTCCAACTCGAACACTTTTTTCTCTTTTCAAAAAGGTTTCAAAGAGGTCAGCCCTCATTTTTAGTCTCTTTTCACTTCATCGTTTGCCAACTCACTCTCTGTCAGCTCCAAAAGCCTGAAGAGGGTTACAGAAAGTAGCAGATTAAGCTCTCATGGCTGTATGTATTATCATCATCCATGGTCTGTTTCTTTTTTTAAAACTTTGGTTGAGCTGTTTGAGTGGAATGAAGACAAATCGTGATTCTAATAAATATTTATTGAGTCTTCAGTCCCGTAAACATACCGTGAGTGAGAAATATAAGTATAAACATGAGATAAGGTCCTCAGTCTCGATGCATTTTATTTTGGTATTTAAAGGAAAACCAGGCGTACAGGCCACTCAGCAGGGTAAATAAGAGCAGTCGTTTTTCTTGGTTTTACAGTGAACTTTAAAGCAAAAAGAAAAAGAAAAAGTCACAAAAAAAACGACAATTGGATCAATAGCTGCTTCACTGAAGCTGTTCTACATGGTAGACTGATAAATGAAGAAGAATATCATGCCAACTCTTAATGTAATTTGTTATGTGTTGGCAGACTTGGCATTTATAAATCAGTATTTAAACTTTTACTTAAATTGTAGTGAAATGTTCGAGGCTGCACAGAGATAATTCATTTAATGGGAGGACTAAAAGAGAGCACTAAATATTCAGTGTATCTGGCAGTTCAACCACTTAATGCTTACTGTGATAAACATCCTACTTTCTTTCATGTGCTGTTAAAGCAGGATCAGGGTCAGCCGCTTGTTTATTACAGTGTTTATTTACTGTAAATCCATTTGGAGGATAAATTAACTAAATTGGGAAGCAGCATATTCCAATCAAATTACATTTTGCCTGAACTATAAAAAATGAGACAACAAGTAGGACGAATGAGAATAAGAAGTTGTCTTCCATCTTCTGCTTTGACAGCAGTGCAGTTTGGGAAAATGTCTGGTAGTTGAGATAAAGACTAATCTGGCAGCAAATTACCTTAGAAAAAATAAGAAAGATAACACTGTCAAGAATAACTCAAATGTTTTATGAGATTTATGCGTTTACCTTATCTTCGGTGTCTTGAAATGTTTGTCTCTAATAGAGCACACGTTATTGTACATCACGGGCTAAAGGGATTGGATAAATCTGTTTAAAATCTTGCATGAAATTAAAAAAAAAAAACTCTAAAGCATGTAGAAAAAATTAAGATTACTAGGATGCAGATGAGTCTAACTTGATGGGATGTTAACTCATGCTGTACTTCCACAGATGATCAGAGTTTGGTATTCAAATCTGCTGTCAAAAATATCAACAATTAACTGATATAAGACAATATTTTCTATGAATGACAAATATTTCTATCCGGAGGTTAAATATGACCAGGGGACATGAGCTGGTGCTGCATCATCAAACTCAGATAATAAAGTACCTAACTGAAGCTTTAGAGGAACAGCAGATTATCACTGGAACCCTTAAAGGTATAGCTGTTGTACGCTTAATGGAGATTTGTTAGTGCCTTTACAGTTTGTACCTTAGAAAGACCAGCACTGTTGCCAACTCCTTAGTAAGAAAAGTAACTATTGGCTGTCCTAAAAGTCACAAAATGACTAAATTGCTAAATAATTGGACTGGTATATATAACTGTAATGTAAGGGAGATCAATAACATCTAAGAGAGATATTTTCCTCAATTTACAGTGCTTCCCCGAATGAGACCTGGAGAAGATGTTTTATCTGGGATATAAGGAAAGATAAATGCCTTGTCTTGCTATTAATCTGCTTCTATATTCATGTGTTTGTTTTATTTGACAGAATAATATTCAAACATGTTTATCATTCCTATTCCTATATAGAAAGAAGATAATTCAAGTCATCAAGATTTGACAATGTTTAATCAATGTAGTTGATTCATTTATTTAAAGCTTTATTCCTTTTATCTTTTTAAGCTGCTTTACCATCACTTATTTGTTGTGTTCTGTTTGACTGATGAATGTTTTATGTGCATCATTACTAAAGGGTTTAACCACATAGATCTTACACATGTTCACAAATGTTTAAGTGTGATACAGATTGGAGAAATGTTTGAAAAGCAAATTAGGAATCTGAGTTTTACTAAGCTCCAAGAAAAGCCTGCTCTCATTGGCCGAACAGAGTAAACCACACCTCCTTGTGGGCTCGGCTCGCGAGTTCCAAACACAATCTCACGATGCTCAGAGATGCATCGAGAGTAACAGAGAGAATGCATCCAGAACAGAACAGCAGTACAATGTAAGAACAGAAGAGTACAGAGGCTACAAGGCCTACAACGAAACGAACAGAACAGAGTAGAACAGAACAAAGATGCACAGAGGAGGAGAACTGACCAAGAGGATGCTCAGGCACCGAACCCAGAAATGGATTGAAAGAGAATCCACCTCTTTACCTGTTTTATCTTATTTAAGTTTTTACCTCCGTCGTTCATGTTTATTGATTATAATTTCAGACAAACTATTTCCACTCTCTTCCTAACCTAATTCTCTTACTATCAAACCTCTCTGACATGCTGCGCTGCTTACATTACATTATCACGAGATTACTCTATTTACAGATTTGTTTTAAATGTGAGTTGTCTGTCTTGTCCAGTGTGCAATGACTTAATACATTTTGGTTTATTTTAATCTGTCGTTGTTGAGTGTTTCCTGACAAGTTTTGGTCAATTCATACGCAGAACTCTGGTGCCTTTAAGATTATGAGACTGAGCATAATTTCTAGCTAAATAATCAGAGGTTTTCCGGATCCTACCTTCCTGTAGCATAGGTAAAAGGATTTCAGTGGTGCCCCGACTTGGTTGGGATATTAGGATAGATATTAATATCTCGCAAGAGTTTTTCTATTCCATTTTTCCGGCTTTCAAAGCTAAGACATTTTTGATTTTTTGACATCCATTTGACTTTGCTTACTTTGGATTTTGGAGCGGTCCAGCTGAACCGGCCGTGAGTCACCTCAGTGAAACATCGGATCCGCTGACAGGATCAGTCTCCTCTCATTGGGTGCTATGAAACATGATTGGTGTCATACAAGAGTGGTGATAGTGCATTAAGTCCCTCCTTAGGAATTAGTCGAGGCCTACACCTTAAACAGATCCTCAAACTTAGTCTTAGGATTCAGAAATCCTTTCTCCAATCTCTTGAACATTAATTAATTAATCCAGTTTGATTAATTTATGTTTTATTTTTCCTACCATTTTACATCTTCTGCCACATGATCAGACTTGCATACTTTCATTTTCATGTTTGTTTTGTCTTGTCCTTTTAAAGGGTTATTCACATTTTATCTTATGAAGCCTAGTTAACAAATATTCATATTTATCCAACTAGTCGTCGTTTGTGGTTTTTCTGGTGCATCATGAAAAGTCAATTCAAGCGAAAACTCATGAAAAGCGTCCTGAGACTGATTAATTCCTTTGATTGATTTATTGAATTGATATAAGATTTAATGCTTGCTTCCATATCAAAGAGCAAGGTGGTGCTCCGAGGATTTCTTAACACAGTATTAATGCTAATGGTAAGATGAATATTACTATTAATCTATGATGACGCTACACATTCGGCACCTGTTGACAGGTTGGCCCACTGATTGTTTTTTGTTGTTTTTTCAACTCAATCAAATCAAAACAATGTCTTATTTCACTAAATCATAATTTAGCTAATTCTTATTTATTATTAATTTTTTAGACTCCAGTTATTTGAGTGACTATTGTAAATTTTATAAATAATACAAAGGGATTAGTCTGTGGAATTAACACTTTTTTTTAATGCATTAACATAAACAACTCAGTCATTACTCATGCCATATTGAATATTTGACATTTTCTCTGTGAGAGAAAATGATTTTGGACGTGTAGTTTTCCAGCCTTACATTTAGAGAACGATCGCAGAATGACCCATTTGATATATCACACAATTAACCTCTCACTTGTTGCACCTGACATTTTGGTCCATTTGATGGCAGAAATGCACCAAATCACTGCATGCAAAGGAAACAAGAGGAAGAAGTTGTTGCATCTACAATTTAACTCTGGGTAAGGAGCATTTTTCTACATCTGCTGCATTGACTGCAGAAACTGGGACTGCTGCTGCGCGAGGACAGAGTCTCTTGCGATTTCTCTCTCTCTTATCATTTTTGGTTCAGAATATTTAAAACAACATTTTTTGAACAATAAAGATTTTGTTTTTTTTTTCTGCTGTGGAATATTGGATACTGAGAACTCATGTCTATCAGAGCTCTGATTAATGATTATTGAGCACTGATTTCCCTCTTTTCATTTTATATATCAATTTTGCATTCAGAGACATTAGCCTACCCCTTGTTAGTCAATCCGAGTCAGTTACAGGAATGACATGAAAATAACGGCAAGGTTTGTGATGTAAAAGCAGGGTTTATTTATTAATAAGTGGGTTAGGGGAGATTCCTCCTAGCTAACAACACTATTACTAATCTGTTACACAAAAAAATCTCACAGGTTAATCTTAAAATGTACACTATATGAAAATTAGTATCACTAACATGGAGTACCAACAAGCCTCTGTCTCTATCTGCAAAAAGCAGGGCATGACCGGAAAGCCCCATTTTCACTGAATATTGGTTATAATTAAATTACTTACACTTGGGGCCAGATTGAAATAAACTTCATTATCCAATTAACATTAACACATAAACTAACCTTCTTTGTCAGTAATTTGGTTACAGCACTGTATCAAATAGTCTATAAATTGTATATGTGCATATAAGCAGTACCGTCAGCCACACTTTACTAAAATGGTAAATGGACTGGTTTCATAAAACTTTGATGACTCAAAGCTTTTACACAAACAAGCCACATTCACCCATTTACACACATTCGTACAGCATCTCTCTCATGTTTTTAGCCTATTCGTTGCTTTTTTTCCTGCCATAACCTCCCACGCCGTGAATGCATCATATTCACTGTGGGATTCAGTGTCTTGCCCAAGGACACCTCCAAATGTGAACTGGGGAACCCAAAGACCTAACCACTGACCTACCAATAGGCAGATGACTGCTACACCTCTTCAACAGCTGCCCTGTAATGTGAGTGAGTTCACCGCACTGTCTGATCTCGTGGGAATGCCGACTTGAGCGATGCTAAATAGAACAGTTTCTCTTTTATGTATTTCTTTGTGGAACTTTTTGAGGAGGAGGGGAAGGATGAAAATAAATCCAGCCCAAAGGATCAAAAGTAATCAAAGACTTAACGTCTCCAAAAGTTCAGGAACTAATGAACTTAATATTCTGTAAGCTTCAATGCTGGAAATGAAAACTTTAACTAAACATTAGTTAAAACATTAGTTAGTCTCACCTCCCCTACATCTTCTTTAACTGAGAACTGACTTTACCGTAACATACATTAGGCCAAGCTGATGCTCGAGCGACCTCAACTGGATCACGAGGCACACCGCTTCTAATGGTCTGATGCACCTGTTTATACCTGCTACCTGTTGAGAAGACCTTACACGTCCAAAAGTGACGCTTCGGGGTAATATGTGCATTCATAAATGACCCTGTGGGCCTCCGACCAAGCATCATTGTATTACGAGTTGGGACCTAGCTGAATACATCCACTGTCATGGAGATGGGCCATAAAAAATAAAAAGATTTATCATTTTGTGCAAATGTTGGGTCAGACATTTGCAAATACCTGAATCTAAATTTGACATGTTGTCTTTTGTGAAAAATGAAAATAAACTAAAAAATATATATTTTGGGGAAAAAAACATTTAAATTTGAGGTTTATGAAATTGTGAAAATCTAGAGGCTCCACTTGCTTGGTCAAGGCAGCCAAAACCTTTCATCAGCTGATTTCCTGTGTGTTTATGAATCACATAAACCAGAACACCATCATCAGAAATTTATCTCTTTGTCCTGGTGACAGATGGAGAGTTGAGGATGTCATTTTTACAACTGCATGGAAATCTTGTTGGGCTGCTTGTTGACACAGAAGTTGTTATAACTCTGTTCCTAAGAGGCCTGTTTATCATCATGAAGGATTTTCCAAAGCGTTTTTAAAGGTGCATTGCGCAAGTTTAAATTCTAAATACTATTATTTGCTCTTCCCCAACATCCTGTTACAATTGCCTGATGTGTAGGATGAACCGATCTCTATTCACTTGACACGCTACAAGCTAACAAAGGCTCGTGGCTATGCTATGCTTTATTTATTTATTTATTAGCACAAGCTGTTGTTCTCTTATATCGTCATGGCTGTGATTAGTTCGTAGGCACAATGCCGTAGGCTGAAGAACGATTTTGGGCAATTGCTGATTCATCAGGTCATATTTACACATTTCTAGATGCACTCACAATAAACTAATATTCTCAACACAAACCACTGTGTTGCCGTGGACAATGAAGACGTCTTCTTGACATTGAAAATATACAATTATCAGTGAAATAATCTAATCTAGCTAAATTGATTTTGTAGTTTGAGCATGTAACTCCGGGCTCGGACTGAGTGCAGTGCAGGGAAACAAAGACCAATGCAGTCGAAGCGGCCCATGCACCTTCACAACATTGGCGTCACTTCCACTTGTCGCCAGAGGGGGCAGACTTCTGGAAAAAAGCTAGAACTTGCGCTCTGCTCCTTTAAACAAAACATTTAGTATCGTTTATCCCATTGTTCATTAACATTCTTGTGCAATGATGTCATCAATGAGACTCTTCCATATGACATGATGCAAGTTGACAATAAATCAGTGATGATGTGTGCTGTCTTGTTTCGTGTCTTTGCCAAGTCATAATAATTTAAGACTCTATGGTAACATATTGACCATCACATCAGATAAGTAGCACATGCAGTCATAATCCAGCATGGAAGAGGCAGGAAGCCACTGAAATGTGGAGTCATTGCTGTGCACTCACCAAACTATTAGTTCAGACCTGATCCTTATGCTTCATTTTCAAGCTGAGCGTGGCTGTTGTCCTCTTTGAACTGTGCTTTAATCTTTTGCCTGCAGGAAAACTCCTCATGCAGAGGAGTTACCATAAATCTGCTCTGACAAATTTCCACTGCAAGTAAGCTCATGACTGTGTTATTGATTTGTTTTCTCTCTGCTAACAGGGGCTGGTTATCGTCTGTGTTCTTCCCTCTGTTTTATCTGATTTTCCTTCTGAGGATATTGTGTCTTTATGAAATTAATTTTGATAATATCGGCACGAGTGCAAATTATCTTGAAGATCTGAGGATGTGACACAATATTATACTCCAACTTCAATCCTACTTAACTCAGAGAGGAGAAGAAGAAGTAGCTTTAACTACACCCTTTTTATTTGGGGGTTAGCTTAAATATTACTATTGTCATGCAAATTTAGTTTTAAGCATCTGTTGGTGTCAACACCCAGCTTGTGGGCCACAACATGCAAAAGAAAATAATTACTTTAACTACAAAAGGTTGCTGATGTTAAAATCTAGGGACTGTAATGCAAAACATCCCACCACCAAGTGTGGCTTTATAGAAACAGAAAGTATAATTAGCTGCTGCTGTGAATTTCTTCTGCTGAATTAATGCGAAGACACAATGCTGAATTCTTAGCAGAAATTATTCTGGAGTTGCATATTGGAAAGATTTAAAGCCCAAATTGGTTTAGATGTGTTGAAAATGCTGAAGATGTAATGAGTTCTTGCAGAAAACTGAAACGGTAAGCATTAGTGCAAAAGCAAGTCAAACCAAAATCAAACAGACCAACATGGGCTTTGGCCAACACTTCCCTGTAGGGTTTATCTATTTTTTGTAAGTTTTTATTATTTTTTTAATGCCATATATTGTTTCAGAGGATTATTAAAAAAAAAATCAAATCCCACAGTTAAACTTTTGCAAGTGTGCTTCTATTTGTTTAAATAAATGTTATTTGAATGTGAAACAGTAAAATTGATGAACAGTAGAAATACTTTCTCTTTTTCCTCCCACAAGCGATGTCCGAGTGACTTCTTGTGTCTCACATGGCTAATGGAAGGTGTTTCTTGATGTAAACGACCCCGAGCGGGCACAAGCAGGTGATTTAGAAGATGTTGGATTTATCATCAGCTGACACGTTTGATAAAAGTTGGATTTTTCTTTACTTATGAACATTATAAATTTCATTTGTAGGCCAACAAACCGTTGATAAATGAGGGCCCAGGTCTGTTTATTTATTCATTCTTCTTTCATACTTGCTTCATCCAGTGCAGGGTCACATGAAGTGGGAGTTTAACCCATCAGCCACAGGATGAGAAGCCAGGTAAGGTCACAAATTCACCACAGACACAAACCATCATACACACTCACACTTACGCCTACATTCAAATGTGAATCACCGATTGATATAATGTGTGTTTGTGGACTGTGGGAAGAAACTGTATTACCATAAGAAAACTCACACAGACTCCAAACAGAAAGGCAGCAGCTGAAATTCAAACTAGGAATCTTCTTGAAGAGACACAAGGGTCACATTGCTAACTAGCACACCGCTGTGCTGCCCATCTGCTACTTTAGGTCAATGTAAAGGAGGCTGAGTTATCATTGATGATAAAATCATGGAATCTGCCCTCTGACTCAGAAACGTCCATCATAAAGCAATATCTTTCTTTCGCTTTGCTTTAATTAACTACTATTCAAGTCAGATTAGGTTGACCTGTTTCAGAAAATTGATTGTGTATTTCTTGTTCTTTTTAAGGCTTGTATAGAATACATGTAACACCCGCTGCTCAACATGAAATGGTTGCAGATGTATTCAACGCCCAGCCGGATTATTACAACTTGGTAAGTCAGTTGTTCTCTGACAAATCCAAGTAGAGTTTTAGAATATGGTCTTGAAATGACCGTTTACACAGTATGTGGGCTTGATTTGCAGCGTCATCTCCAGCTTAGGAGCAGCAGATATCCCAGCAACTGGAGCTGTGACAACTCTCCTTGAGCTGTGAGTGGCTGGGATGCCTGCAAAGGATTCCTCTCTGCTGGTGGTTGTGGAGCGTTTCCTGTAAGTTAAACATTTTGTTCGATACTACATGGACGTGGATTTGTTGAAATACACTGCAGAATTCTCAGACCTAACCCTGAATAAGAGACTGCCGTGTAATTATTTTCCAATTCACCTTAACCAAAATAAGGTCATATTTGTCATAAGCAATGACTGAATTAAGCTAAGTGGGAATGGCAGTCTTATTTGCAATTTATAAACGTACAGTATATGCCTTAATTGCACTGTCCTCCTGGTGTTTATGAGTTTTGTTTTTTG
Organism: Leptatherina wallacei; assembly: GCA_028567055.1. Classification (NCBI taxonomy): domain Eukaryota; kingdom Metazoa; phylum Chordata; class Actinopteri; order Atheriniformes; family Atherinidae; genus Leptatherina; species Leptatherina wallacei. The sequence goes on from JAOXYM010000019.1 coordinate 2,922,787, forward strand.
CTGCAACTCATGCACTAGCGCTACATATAATGTCTCTCAGAAATGAGAACTTGGAATTGCATAATTTTCAATCAACTTGCAATATAACTTGAAAAAAACATGAACTTTGGTTTATTGTAAAAACAAATTCTTATCAGCCTTCATATCGCCTTCACTGGCAATATAACTTCCCTGGAAACAGCTGTTTGTTATAATTCTCTGAAATTTCGTCATTCAGTGTTTTAATTGGAAAAAAAACAAAAACCAAAGACAGATTTGACAGGGGCTTCATAAGCTGCCTCTGGTTGATGTCGTGTCTGGAAAGCCAGAGATACAGATTGGGAATTCCAACTTCTGATTACAGTTTTTTCGACCGATGCAGACTCTCTTTCAAATATGAGTTTTTCTCAGTTTAGACATTCTTGCTTCTTTTCCCCACCCCCTTTGATTTCATCTAAGTCCTTCCTGATTGAGCGGAAGATGTGAATGTGCTTCACACAAAGAGACATGTTTGGGCAGCAGCGGCTCAGGTAGAATGGGTCGTCCAATAACCGGTGGACAGTTAGAGCCCCGCTTCATCTTTGCGTCCTTTAGCCACCAAGCCTCCAGTGAAATTACTCTCCAACTGCGCTTGTGGATCAGTATAAATACAAAAAAGATACAGTGAGGGGATACAAAACCTAAAATCAGAAAATGATTTTTCTAATTTATAAACTAGCATGTTTGGTTTTTTAGTCAGTGAGGAGGCAGAAACCGGATGAAAAATCCTCTAAAACCCAGAATGAGCATGCTTACCCTGCGTTCACACCGGGAGCTTTCATTCGCGTAGACACCTACATTTCAATGCCCAAATACTGGATGTTTACTCGGTTGATTTTGAGCGTTTTACTCGCACGAATGGAGCATTTTATTGGTGCGAATGGAGCATATTATTCCCGTGAATAAAACGCTTCATTCGAACATCAAGTAGAACTTTCTGGAGTGGGAAGGGTTGTTCGTTTTAGCGTCAGTCACTTCCGTCAACAACGAACATGGCAGACTGGTTATTTTTGAGTTATTTGTGAGAGTTGCGGCCTTTTACCTGCTTTGGAAGTCGGAAAACCGAAGACGTCGGCGTGTTGTGGTCCTCCAGATACTCCAGAGGCGCTGAGAGCTCGGTGAATTTCATCATCTAATCCATGAGTTACGTCTGGATGACGGCTGCTTTCAGGGAAATTCACTCATCCGATCCCAGTTTGATGATCTGATGGAGAGGATCGCCCCGCATATCCCTCCAGGATACAAACTACAGGCCATCTATTTCAGCAGCAGAGCTCCTGTCCATCTGCCTTTGGTAAGTAGGTCACTAGCTCCAACCTGACAACTTCCAGGAGAGAAGTTAGCTAAACAACGATAGCTGTCAATAAGCTAGCTAATGTAGCTCCATTTCCAGTCCGCCAGTCTCCTCCCTCCACCTCTCAAGATCTGACAAGCTGATTAAATGCAACTCGTAACTAATGACAACATCTTTTTATCTATAACAACACTCTGCGGGTTTTTGTTGACCCATCAGCTGTTGCTGAACTCATTAACTCACGGTATTGGAGAGTCATCTAGTAACCAACTTTAGTACTACACTGGCCGAACAGGCTTAAAACGCTTGATTCTAGTGGAAAAAACGCTTGATTCGCGGAATAGGACGCTCCATTTGCTCCATTTGAGCGAATAAGACGCTCAATTGGGGCTTTTCGCGCCGCTAATTCGCCTCAAACTCGCCGCCCCAAGCAAACAGGTGTCAATTCGCGTCTGTACATCGACTTAAAATGTCATTTTAAAATAATTTTACTCGCACCCGGTGTGAGCAGGGTTAGTCATCCATTTGTCACAGAGAGATGAAACTTTCAGGATCTGGGGATTTTATTTCTATTTTTGGTTTAGTTTTTGTTTTTTATTCCTAGTCTTGTCTTATTTACATAGTCCATTCCCTCTGTGTTCTAGTTAGCTTTAATTCCTAAACCATCACACCTGCTTCTTAGCTTAATCGTCACACCTGTTTCTAATTAATCATTTGTCCCTCAGGATTTGTGCGCTAGTCTTTCCTTTGTCGCGTCAGGTCATTGGTTGTCAGTCTTTGTTATTGCCGTTTTTTATCAGTTTGTCAGTTTGAGTTTTTTTGTTAGTTTGGTTTCTGAAACAGCCTGTCTTGGCAGTGCTTTTTATTTTCTAATTCTGCTTCCTGCACCTCCTTTCCACCTGGTACTGCATTTGGGTCCTTCCTCTTCATCTCTAGCTCTGAATTGTGACAGAAACATGATGGATTTTTATTTTCCTTTTTTTGTTTTCCACAGTTTGTCTAGGATTACGTCATAGCCTTGGGGGAGGTTCGGCATGGACTTAAACCAGAATACTTTCTTGTCCAGTAACGCTCTGGATGGAGCAAAGCTCTACACAGGGTGGCCTTACTTACTGACACTGTGTAAGGATCAAAATGTGTTGTATGCCTTGTTCAACACACACATTGGGATACAAAAAACAACTTTGCATGAATCTGTGTGCACCTGCTTTGAGAATGTGCTTAACCCACCCAAACTCATGTCATTTGAGAGTGACAAATAAGTAGCTACTGAAAGTCTTTATATACTAAAATATGCACCTCTGAATTCTATGAAGTCAAGAAGGATTTTTAAAAAAAACCTTCACATATTTAAGCCCTTTATGATCTACACCTGAACATAAAACTAAACTACATGTAACTTCATTTTCGCACATACAGTATGATATACTGTAAAATGATTACCACAACCTAAATCTAAAGTAGACTTGTAAATTTTCTGTGTTCATGTTACGTGAAGATGTTAACGCACATCAATGAGAGCTCAGTTCTGACAGGTATCCGTGGCAACCATGAAATGAAATGCAGTCTCATTCTCAATGAGAAGAAAACAGTGTTGGATGTGTATTAAGAACAAAGTCACGTGAAATATGTACTAAAATCAAGAGTGCAGCCAATTATGTGCATAATATATAAATAGCTGTGAGAATTCATGCGTAAATATGCAATTTGGGACCATTAGACGATATTGCCAATTGAAGAATGGATCACGTCTTCAGGGACCACGCTGTCCACGCTGAATGACGACTGGCTGATCAGCTGTTTTAGACTGCCAAGAGCAATTCTTCTGGATCTCTGTGCTGAATGGCTCTAGCATTACAGGGGGAGACAGAGAGAAGCCACACCTTGCCAGTGCCACTTCAAGTCCTCACCACACTCTGGTTCCTGACAACAGGTCAGGCATCTCTCAGTCATCAATCAGGCACGCCATGCCAGCAGTATGGGACAGACAACCTCATCTGGATGACACCCCAGATTTATAAAACTTCCCTACACTTAGGCTGAACAGGCAAACATTAAAATTCAATATGCAGCAAAGAGTTGATTTCCTAATGTAATGGGAGTGATCGACTGCGCTCACATTGCTATAAGAGCACCATCAGCAAATTAATTTACTTATGTAAGTCGGAGGCATTTTCATTCTATTAGTGTGAAATAGAATGAATGAATGATTCACCATGATTCATTCATCCTGTGTAGTAGTGGCAGTGCAGGATGACTGGCTTCTAGGATTAGCTTTTTTTGTGAATGACCACATTGATTGTAACGGACTTAAACTACTTTCATAAAACAACTTTTGTTTTGAGTTTTCAAATAGAAATAATCAAGAAATTTAAAATTTCAATGAAGATGGTGTTGACAATAATTTCAGTATGACTGTGATCTTAGGTGACCGTGGGTACCTGCTAACCACCTGGATTTTCACAACGCTCACCAAACCTAGACAGTGCAAGAGTGCGATGACCTGGATGCAAGGGCTATATCGGTCATTGAGCAGAAGTTGGGCAGCTCAAAGAGCTCTGGTGGTGCCTGGACAGTAGGGATGGAGAGATTCAGCAGATACAGCTGCCGGCTAAAAGTGCAATGTATCTTTCTTAGCGTGTCTGCGTTGGTAAAACTCGTTGTTACATCGATTTATTATATAGCTTATCTCCTCAGCACCTGTGTTTTCGATGCACTTTGAATGCATCATCACTATCATCACTATCTTAAAAATATGTACAGTCTCTGCGGCCCTGAGGTCCTCTGGCAGGCCGTTCCACAGGCGTGGGCCATAATAATGAAAGGAGGCCTCACCATACGTTTTAGTCCTGACCTTAGGAACAACCAAAAGGCCCGTCCCAGAGGACCTCAGAGTCCGCGAGGGTTCATAATTTAAAAGCAAGTCAGTTAAATAGGAAGGCCCAAGACCATTAAGACATTTATAAACCATTAAAAGAACCTTAAAATCAATTCTAAAACACACGGGGAGCCAATGCAGCAATTTTAAAACTGGTGTAATGTGTTCCCGCCCTTTTTTTTAAGGAGGATGATGGATAACAGCCAACTAGAAGAGCGTCAGTCTGCCAGGCAGTAGTATGTGCATTGCACTATGATGAAGCTATTTGTACAATGCACATTTCTGATGCTGGGAAATTAAATGAAAAATACATTTTTGTTCATAATTTCGTGTTTATTAGAGATAAAACAATCGTCTATCTGTACCATATTGAATTGTATTGTCATGGGGCTGCTTGTTTGGCTTGACATTTTAACACTGCTTGTTTTTAGCCAGATTGAGTCTAGGGCCGGACGTTCTACAGCTGGGCGGTGCCTCAGCTGCTTCAGCCTTCC